>CM076579.1:512365694-512706844 GCA_034641835.2 Pinus albicaulis | reverse complement strand
GAAGTTGTAAAATTTTAGCCAAGTGTGTAACAAAAAAAAAAAATTATCCACTCCTAAAACAAGGAGAAAATGGTGAAAAAGAAAATGCAGATAAATCACTTGGAAAATCAAGAAAATCCGAACTACACTAAGTTTGCGTGAAAAGGGAATCTCACCGAAAGACAAGTAATGATAAGTAGTTGTGCAAAAAGGGCACTAAAACTACTATCAACCTGAACGGTTTGGGCTAACAACTAAGTTTATTGAAATCATTAAAGTTCAAAAGGTAGTTGTGATTATCAATATATGTATATGATATTACTTACATAAGTTGGTATGAATTGTGAACAGAGAGAAAGTGGAATAAAGGGTTCGTCCAGATAGCCTTCTTGCAATGAAATAGAAGGGAAAATCAAATTCTGAAAGATATGCTATTAATGGATATGCAAATTAGGTGGGAAGACCAATTGCATTTAGCTGAAATTGCCAATAATAACAGCTATTCTACTTCTATAGATATGAGTTTGTTTGAGACACTCTATGGAAGAAAATTTCATACTCCTTTAAGCTGGAGTCAACTTGAAAACAAGTAAATCCTAGTGTCAGATGCTTTGCAGGAAATGTAAAGAGTTGTAAAACATATTTGGAAAAATAATAAAATAGCTCAGGATAGACAGAAGAGATATGCCGTCAAGAAGAGAGTTGGGTGGTCAGGTCTATTGGTGTATTAAAACCAAAACAGACACTTTGCATACTGGTAGTTGTGATAAATCGGCTCCTTAATGTTGTGGACTCTTTGAAGTCCTAGAAAGGATGTGACTAGTGGTTTATGAACTAGCCTTACCCCTACATATTAAAGTGCATGATGTGTTTCATGTCTATTTATTGAAAAAATAATAATATGTACATGATGCTTCTCACATTATTGATTGGATTGTGATTCAGGGGAAACCAAAATTCTAGAGCCGCTTCAAATCTTGGGGCAGGAAGAAATTGAATTGCGAAATGGAAGAATATCTAGAGTAAAAGTGTAGTGGAAGCACTTTACTGCTGAAGAAGCTACATGGGAAAGAGAAGCTGAGATGATGGGAAAATATCCATTTTTATTTTCAAATTAAACTCTAGTAGTTAGATGTTAACACCGAGGACGGTGTTTGTTTTCAGAGGGGGAATATGTAACACCCCTAGTTTCTATGCTTTTCAAGTTATGCATAAATCCAAAGGGGAGTGGACCCCAATGGATAATTATTGTGTGGATGTAATTAATGAATTATTTAATTATGAAAAATAAATAAAACAATTCTGTGCATATTGACCAAATGAGATTTTTGAGATCACTTGCCTAATCCATGAGGTATGAAAAGAGGCTAAGAATTTCCCCAAAAATCTTTCAAAAAGCCTTGAAAGAATTTATTTCTAAATTAGATTTTTGAGGAAAAATCTAAAATTCCCCAATGATGTGGAGAGTAGTTGGGAAGAGGTAAAAAGCTGGAAAAGGAGAAATCGGCTTTAAAGTCTCTAAATAAGGGAAGCCTAAGAAAAAAAGAATAAAAGCATCCTGTAATTCTAGACGTAGAATTAGAAACAGGCTTTAGGGAGCATAAGCTTAAATAAGCTACTCTAGAAAAGATTAAGGTTGGTTTCTTCTGGGGAGAAGATCTCAACTTGGGGGTGAGTTCGGGAGACAAAGGAACTCTAAGGTTGGGAGGATTGGTCATCAACAGAATTGGTATGCTCACAAAATTTTTATGAATGGTGAAAATATATGCTGTAGTATTGTGCTCGTAAATGTTGTAGTTATTATTTTGTTTTAAGTTGAGAGTACTATTCCCTACATTTAACAGAAAAAAATAGGAGAAATAAATCTTCTACTTTCTGTATAGTTGTAGGAATATAAATTATGGAAATAATATCATCCATAATCTCTAAACCATAGTAAGGTCTAAATCTGGAGATATGTATCATTTCCAAATAAAATTGAGTATTATAAATTGTAAATGCTACTTCTGGAATGTATCATGGCATGATGAGAAATTCATGTAGAAGCTATCAGTCTATAGTAGCCTAGCAATTTTACTAAATTAGATGAAACAACAAGTTACCCTACGGACTATAATTGACAAACAGGTTAAGGAAAAAGTGCATTCTGAAACAAATAATTTTAAACTACTAAGAAATATTAAGTGTTACAATAGAAAGATAGATGTCATTGATACATCTACAGAAGAATTTATCTATATTTAAACATATATATTCAGGAAAATTTCAAAAGAGATTGATTAATTTTAAATTGAACATAGATGGTAAAGCCTGAAGTAAAGTGAAGATTATTAGACATGATTATTAATTTCATGCATAGTGTAAAACAAAAATTCCTCTCAAATCTGAACAAAACATATATACTAGTAGTGCTGAAGTATGTAAATAATATATTCAGTCTACTTGGAAACATGTTGAGTTAAAAAAAAAAAATAAACCATTTCAATTATACTTCATTAAGAGAGGTAACGAGAGAAAAACTTAACTAAGAGAAAGTCATTACATTGTTCTGGGAAATACAAACATGTTGATGTAAGACAACTTCTGCTAGCTAATATCATAGGAACAAAAATATTATATACATTGCAGTATAAGTGATTATTATGATAGAAGAAAACCTTTGAAAATCTTCGGAAATCGTTCTTAGTGAAAGAATAATGATGATTGTCGAAAACACATAGGAATAAGCAAAAGCATTCTAGACATTAAGATATGGAAAATCTGAAGTACATAACTGAGTCCTAAATTAATGCAGAATTAGAGACGTATAAGAATAATAATTTTTTTAACTCTACATTAAACATCCTGTGGTATACAAAAGTATACGTAGTGTTTTGAAAAATATTTGTAAACGAAAATAATTATAAAGAGCATCCAAATGTCTAGATCTGAGTTAGATCCATATCATTTATAAACATAAATCCATGTGCGTTTAATAGAAAATGATAAATGACAGAATTAAGAACTGGAGAATTTACCTTGAGGATAAATCGTTGAGGCAAGCCAGTCGAAGTGAAGTTAACAGACCTCGAAGGTAAGCAAAGTATTTGTTAAATCTTCCTTGCTAACGAATAGAAATTTAAATGGAAGGTCGATAAGATTTAAAGACCGTCAATACCTGCATACATGTCACAAGGGTAAGAAGGAGAGTTAATATTTATTTAAATCAGGACAGTCTGTAAATATTTCATTAACAATCACAGAAAATCAATAGCTTTACCTGAGGGGAAGAGTACATAGTTATCTCGAAATGACAAGGGAATTCTGGAGAAGAAAAACCTGAGTCACATATATTTGTGAGGCAAGTTAAACTTGTATAAAATAACATAGAAATTTAGACAAAATAAACACAATCCCTTACAATCAAACCCGGTTCATGAAAAATCGAACTCACAGCGAATTGAAGTAGGAATCCCCATACAGACAATGGAGGTTTCGACCTACTTCCCAAACAAAATACACAAATGACATTTCAATTTTGTTACAAGGACTACTGGTTCAAGAGTCATTGTTTGTGTTAATAGAACGCTTGGTCAAATGAACTCTCTTAAAAATCGAAGAGTAAGCAGGTGGAGAGGTACCTGATTCGTAGTGATAAAAATGCCGA
This sequence comes from Pinus albicaulis, assembly GCA_034641835.2. NCBI lineage: Eukaryota > Viridiplantae > Streptophyta > Pinopsida > Pinales > Pinaceae > Pinus > Pinus albicaulis. Next base: position 512,703,219 of record CM076579.1, on the reverse strand, counting down.
ATAAGTAATGGCTTGGATAAAAACAAAAACGATAAGACGAATAAGGGACTTTCGTTTCCATCATAATAATATTTTCAGAAATGAAGAAATTAACAGAAGATAGAAGTCAAAACATAACCATAGGATGCTGTAAAGTTTATTGTGTGAGTTCATGGATTTGAGCTAAATCTGTAAACATGGTTCAAATTGAAATACTGTAAGTGTAGGTTAACAGTTGGACGTTTACCAAATTGTTAAGGCAATGTTGGGAAACCACTAGACCTTGAACGGAATTGGGATTGAAAGCAGGAAATCCACACCTAAAATTCCGAAATTAAAAAAAAACGACATCTCCAATTGGACAGAACCATAGAAAAGTAATAGGTACTGAAATGAATGAGTTTAATAGAAGTTGAAAAATCAAAACCCTAAATGAATCGAACCTTACACCTAGAAGAAATCTAACGGTTCAACCGCTTATCGAGAACTCAACCAGATGAAGGGACAAGCGTATCTCTGTTGTGGATGGAAATTTTACTATGGTGGTTGAGAAATTTAATACGACTCACAGAGTGGTACAATAAGTCTTTATAATATGCTTTGTAATTGCTCGAGGTGAAAATTCTTGATCTGTATCTAACATACAGAAGAAAGTTTGAAAAATGAGGAAGTTTTTTCATAATTAAAAATTCAGTGACATAAATGTAGCATTACAAAAATTCCCGGTAAGGAACTGTGTTAGGTTAGAAGGTGGGTCCAAAGAATTAAATGTAGTAACAATGGAACTACGTGTAACCAATAAAAATCTAGTGGATCTAAAAGGTATAGTAATGAAGAACGATTTCCAAGTGACCTCGAAATGTTTGCATATGCAAGTATAAAAGAGACGTATGGGGGCAAAAATAATTACCATATGCTTAAGAGATAAAGGTGTCGAATTAAATTAAAAATCAAATTTATATGATAGTATTGGTGATAAAATTAAAGGTAGCATGTAATTATGAATTTTTATATGTATAGGTCTCTGATAAAACCAAATAACAAAATAAAATAAAATAAAAATGCCATATGATTGTTTAGGGCAAAAATCAAGCTAAAGGGATGGATACGTTATGAATAAAGGGTTTATTGGAAAAAGGATTAATGAGAGATTTAAACACATTAGGTGGTATGATTTGACATCTAGCCATTTAAGTGTGGAACATTTTAAATTAGTTTATCTATAGTGCGGCATTGAGGTGGTAAACTTCAATAAACCATCACGTGAAGATGTACCGATGGAGTTACTTTGGTAACAGGTGCCTTTAATGAGAAGGGAGACACGTTCAGATAACCAAATTTTCAAGACGTAAATTTTAATGGTTGAATGAAATTTTGAAATTAGCATATGTATACTATCTCTAAGTGCATACGAAGATTTAGGTAGATTTTTAATGAATTATGGGCTCTAGGCATTGCATAGCCAGTTAGTATACCAACAAGTTAGCCACATAAATTGGATGGCTGAGTATTAAATCCAATCTTCAAATTCGGGATTTAGGTTCTACGGAATTTTAGTGTGACGTGACTATCGTATGGTAAAACAATGATATTCATTTAATATGTGGCAATTGAATTAAGGCAAATAAATTACACTCAAATCTAAATAAACACATTTTATGAATTTTGATGAAATATTAAATACATTATAATAAATCCTACGTTGGAAGTGAGTAGGTAGAATCTTATATCGATTTTGGAAAAGTATACATGTTTTAAGGTAACTACATGGTGTATTAAAATATAAGTTAAATTGGACAAGGATGAATTAATAACAAAGTAAAGGCATAAAGTTTCTATGAGGTACACCTACACTAAATGAGGAGGACTCATTAAGATTACAAAAAAAAATAAAAAAAAATGGAGAGATGTTACAAATGGTATCGGAGCAATAGTTGAAACTCTGGGCAACTTATGTGCTCACCCAAAAAAATTTATGCTGCTGATTTTACCAATGTTGGATCCAGGTGGGGGAGAACCACGCCAGATCCATATAAGGCTATGTTGCATGAATTCAACGAGGAATGGTACAGCTTGAAAGCCACAAGGACACGCTAGCATATATAAAATCAGAGCAAGGTTAAAACACTAGACAAACTATGTAACCACACAAAAAATGGTATGCTTCTGTATGAAATTTAAATTTTACTAATGTAAAATTTTGTATAGAAACAGTACCGTAGTATAGACCTGAGAATGATGAATGATGAGAAGGGGCTATTTTTCATCAACGAGAAGCAAGAAAAACTTGTTTCGTACTTACTCATATACCAATCTTAGTAGCAGTAAAGTTAAGGTAATAATTGAATATGAGTTAGCCTTCTGCTATAATAATGATCAGTCTATAGGTGTCAAAATATTCAATGGAATATTAATGGTTAAAAATGTGGGAAAATTATTAAGATATTTACAAAGGCTGAAGACAGCGAAGAAAATTCGTTGTCAGACCTGCAGAGGTGAGAAATGGAAGTCAGAAATTGATGTTGTGTATAAGAAGTAACCGGAGTTATCTACAACAGATAATGGGATTTCTTGGAAGTAGAAAAAATTAAAAGTCAGAAAATCGGAATCCTGAGAATTCTGAAGAATAAACATGACTTTGTAATTAAATTTCATATCTTATAGAACGATGCAAATCATATGCTCGACTGATAGACCATCATAAAAGAAGAAAAAAAAAGTAAAGAAGTTGTATACAACTGTGTAACAAAATCTCATAACCCAGTTACATGTAAATGAATAAAATTATGCTAACTTTGTTAGACTGTATTACCTTGGGTTTGGATGAAAGAAATCGGTAACCGATATGGGTTAAAATATTTTATGAGAAAATGATAATAGGACTATTATCAGATGAAAGTTCAAGTTGAACGAAAGTAAAAATATTAATACGATATGTTTTTCATAAATCCATCGGAGAAAAGTAGTACCTACGGTCTTGTTAACCATAATAAATACACCAGAGCTATGATACAAACAGAATTAAATAGCTCGAACCAGAGAAAGGCCGAGTCCCAATCCCAAATCTTCAACTCAAGATGCAGCGGTTAGCACGGGGTAAGAGTAGAAATTCAAATACAATCAGAGGGATTATTGAACTTATAACTTATGGGAGATGAATTTTTAACTTCTAATGAACCAGTCAAGCATACCAATATAATTTCAAAAATGACAAATCAAGTTCTACATCCATTAAGGATGAGAAATGAATGTACAATGGGAATGCAGTGTAGGCGGGGAAGAGAATTAAGTGATTGATATATATACATACAAAATTTTGGGATTCAATTGTGTAGGAAGATGATAAAATGAAGAAGTCACAGAGAAATGACTTGAGTTAAAAATTTCGCTGTTATAAAATTTAATTTCCCTGATAATTAAATTTGTGGATGGTATAATAGTGCTACATCCGAGAGCTGCAAACCTAGAGAAAGGAGGTTGAGCTGTATTTGGATTTGGGGTTTGGAGGAAACCCATCAGATCAACTTGTGTGGATGAAATTCTAGAATTAGTTCCAAATAAGGAAGTTAGTTATAAGATAAAGATAAAACCTAGTGTTATATGAAAAATTTGTGGGAGTTAAAATAGAAGCCATAAGAAGTTATACTAATTTAAAATCTATGCAATCTATGTAAGACTAATTACATTCTGGTCATGTTGGTTCAAAGGGGAGATAGACCTCCAAGGAAAAGCATAAAGTGCTGAAAACAAAAAAACAAAAAAAACAAAATTTGAAATGATTTTTTTTAGGACAATTAATCATGTTTTACCAGTCAAATAAATCATAATATAAAGACGTGGGATATAAATTGGTGCAAGCCTAGAGGGGCAGTAGTAAAACTCAAGAAGAGTAAAATTTATTGCAATATGGACATATCTCCTTTGTAACCCAGAAAAAAAAAAGTGTTGGGATGGGTGGAATTTATCAACAATTTGAGTAATGCTCAAGTAATAAGGTGTTAAATTACCTTTACAAATTTCTAAAGAAATATTAAGCTGATGGAAAAGGGAATTGAATCATAGACCTTACTAACGAGCCTGATTATTACAAACTAAATTCATTGGATAACAAAAGGAAACAATGCGAAAGTACTAGTAGTACAGCTACAAACTGAGAAAGGGTAAGTATAAATATCCATATGATACAGTTTGTTTTCTTTCATTTATAAATACTAATGAGAAGTTGTAAATTTGTTTAGCCAAGTGTGTAACAAAAAAAAAAAATTATCCACTCCGGAAACAAGGAGAAATAGTGAAAAAGAAAATGCAGATAAATCACTTGGAAAATAAAGAAAAGCCAAACTACACTAAGTTTGCGTGAGAAGGGAATCTCACTGAAAGACAAGGAATGATAAGTAGTTGTGAAAAAAAGGCACTAAAACTACTATCAACCTGAACGGTTTGGGATAACAATTTAATTTATTGAAATTATTAAAGTTCAAAAGGTATTTGTGATTACTAATATATGTATATGATATTAATTACATAAGTTTGTATGAATTGTGAACAGACAGAAATTGGAATAAAGGGTTCGTCCAGATAGCCTTCTTGCAATGAAATAGAAGGGAAAATCAAATTCTGAAAGATATGCTATTAATGGATATGCAAATTAGGTGGGACGACCAATTGCATTTAGCTGACATTGCCAATAATAAGAGGATAAATCGTTGAGGCAAGCCAGTCGAAGCGAAGTTAACAGACCTGGAAGGTAAGCGAAGTATTTGTTAAATCTTCCTTGCTAACGAATAAAAATTTAAATGGAAGGTCGACAAGATTTAAAGACTGTCGATACCTGTATACATGTCACAAGGGTAAGAAGGAGAGTTAATATTTATTTAAATTAAGAAATTCTGTAAATATTTCATTAACAATCGTAGAAAATCAATAGCTTTACCTGAGGGGGAGAGTACATAGTTATCTCGAAATGACAAGGGAATTCTGGAGGAGAAAAACCTGAGTCACATAAATGTGTGAGGCCAGATAAACTTGTATAAAATAACATATACATTCAGAAAAAATAAACAAAATCCCTTACATTCAAACCCGGTTCATGAAGAATCTAACTCACGGCGAATCGAAGTAGGAATCCCCATACAGACAATGGAGGTTTCGTCCTACGTCCCAAACGAAATACACAAATGACATTTCAATTTTATTACAAGGAATACTAGTACAAGAGTGACTGTTTGTGTTAATAGAATGCTCGGTCAAACTAACTCTCTTTAAAATAGATGAGTAAGTAGGTGGAGAGCTACTTGAATTGTAGTGATAAAAATGCTGAATAAGTAATGGCCTGGATAAAAACAAAAATGATAAGACGAATAAGGGAATTTCATTTCCATCATAAGAATATCTTCAAAAATGAAGAAATTAACAGAAGATAAAGGTCAAAACATAACCATAGGATGCCGTAAATTTTATTGTGTGAGTTCATGGATTTGAGCTAAATCTGTAAACATGGTTCAAATTGAAATACTGTAAGTGTAGGTTAACAGTTGGACGTTTACCAAATTGTTAAGGCAATGTTGGGAAACCACTAGAACTTGAACGAAATTGGGATTGAAAGTAGTAACTCCACACCTGCAATTCCGAAATAAAAAAAAATGTGACATCTCCAATTCGACAGAACCATAGAAAAGTAATAGGTACTGAAATGAATGAGTTTAATAGAAGTTGAAAAATCAAAACCCTAAATGAATCGAACCTTACACCTGGAAGAAATCCAACGGTTCAACTGCTTATCGAGAACTCAACCAGATGAAGGGACAAGCGTATCTCTGTTGTGGATGGCAATTGTACTATGGTGGTTGAGAAATTTAATATGACTCACAGAGTGGTACAATAAATCTTTATAATATGCTTTTTAATTGCTTGAGGTGAAAAGTCGTGATCTATATCTAACATACAGAAGTAAGTTTGAAAAACGAGGAAGTGTTTTCATAACTAAAAATTAAGTGACATAAATGTAGCATTACAAAAATTCCCGGTAAGGAACCGTGTTAGGTTAGAAGGTGGGTCCGAAGAATTAAATGTAGTACCAATGGAACTGCATGTAACCAATAAAAATCTAGTGGATCTAAAAGGCATAGTAATGAAGAACGATTTCCAAGTGACCTTGAAATGTATGCATATGCAAGTATAAAAGAGACGTATGGGGCAAAAAGAATTACCATATGCTTAAGAGATAAAGGTATCGAATTAAATTAAAAATCAAATTTATATGATAGTATTGGTGATAAAATTAAAGGTAGCATGTAGTTATGAATTTTTATATGTATAGGTCTTTGATAAAACCAAATAACAAAATAAAATAAAATAAAAATCCCATATGATTGTTTAAGGAAACAATCAAGCTAAAGGGATGGATACGTTATGAATAAAGGGTTGATTGGAAAAAGGATTAATGAGAGATTTAAACACATTAGGTGGTATGATTTGACATCTATCCATTTAAGTGTGGAACATTTTAAATTAGTTTATATGTAGTGCGGCATTGAGGTGGTAAACTTCAACAAACCATCACGTGAAGATGTACCGATGGAGTTACTTTGGTAACAGGTGCATTTAATGAGAAGGGAGACACGTTCGGATAACCAAATTTTCAAGACGTAAACTTTAATGGTTGAATGAAATTTTGAAATTAACATATCTATACTATCTCTAAGTGCATACGAAGAGTTAGGTAGATTTTTAATGAATTATGGGCTCTAGGCATTGCATAACCGGTTGGTATACCAACAAGTTAGCCACATAAATTAGATGGCTGAGTATTAATTCCAATCTTCAAATTTGGGATTTAGGTACTGTGGAATTTTAGTGTGATGTGACTATCATATGGTAAAACAAAGATATTGATTTAATATGTGGAAATTGAATTAAGGCGAATAACTCCCACTCAAATATAAATAAACACATTTTAGGAATTTTGATGAGATATTAAATACATTATAAGAAAGCCTACGTTGGAAGTGAGTAGGTAGAATATTACATCAATTTTGGAAAAGTATACATGTTTTAAGGTAACTAGATGGTGTATTAAAATATAAGTTAAATTGGACAAGGATGAATTAATAACAAAGTAAAGGCATAAAGTTTCTATGAGGTACACCTACGCTAAATGAGGAGGATTGATTAATATTATAAAAAATAAAATAAAAAATTTGAAGGAGAGATATTACAAATGGTATCGGAGCAATAGTTGAAACTCCGGGCAACTTATGTGCTCACCCAGAAAATTTTATGCTGTTGATTTTACCAATTTTGGTTTACTGTACATTGAACAATACCAAAGGATACAGCTACAAACCAAGATTGAAGAAGGCAAGCTGGATGTGGATCTAGGTGGGGGAGAACCACGCCAAATCCAAATAAGGCTATGTTGCATGAATGCAACGAGGAATGGTACAGCTTGAAATCCCTTAGGACGGGCTAGCATATATAAAATCAGAGCAAGGTTAAAACATTGAACAAACTATGTAACCACACAAAAATGGTATGCTTCTGTATGAAATTTAAATTTTACTAATGTAAAATTTTGTATAGAAACAGTACCGCAGTATAGACCTGCGAATGATGACTGATGAGAAGGGGCTATTTTTCATCAACGAGAAGCAATACAAACTTGTTTCGTACTTACTCATATACCAATCTTAGTAGCGGTAAAGTTAAGGTAATAATTGAATATGAGTTAGCCTTCTGCTATAATAATGATCAGTCTATAGGTGTCAAAATATTCAATGGAATATTAATGGTTAACAAAGTGGGAAAAATATTAAGATATTTACAAAGGCTGAAGACAGCGAAAAAAATTCATTTTCAGACCTGCAGAGGTGAGAAATGGAAGTTAGAAATTGATGCAGTGTATAAGAAGTAACCAGAGTTATCTACAACAGATAATGGGATTTCCCTGAAGTAGAAAAAATTAAAAGTCATAAAACCGGAATCCTGAGAATTTTGAAGAATAAACATGGCTTTGTAATTAAATTTCATATCTTATAGAACGATGCAAATCATATGCTTGACTGATAGACCATCATAAAAGAAGAAAAACAAAGTAAAGAAGTTGTATACAACTATGTAACAAAAGCTCATAACCCAATTACATGGAAATTAATAAAATTATGCTAACATTGTTAGACTGTATTACCCTCAGTTTGGATGAAAGAAATCGATAACCGATATGGGTTAAAAGATTTTCTAAGAAAATGATAATATGACTATTATCAGATGAAAGTTCAAGTGGAATGAGAGTAAAAATAGTAATGTGATATGTTTTTCATAAATCCATCAGAGAAAAGTAGTACCTACGGTCTTGTTAACCATAATAAATACACCAGAGCTATGATACAAACAAAATGAAACAGCTCGAACCAGAGAAAGGCCGAGTCCCAATCCCAAATCTCCAACTCGAGATGCAGCAGTTAGTATGGGGTAAGAGTAGAAATTAAAATACAATCAGAGGGATTGTTGAACTTATAACTTATGGGAGAGGATGTTTTAACTTCTAATGAACCAGTCAAGCATACCAATATAATTTCAGAAATGAAAAATCAAGTTCTACATCCATTAAGGATGAGAAATGAATGTACAATGGGAATGCAGTGTAGGCGGGGAAGAGAATTAAGTGATTGATATATATACATACAAAATTTTGGGGTTCAATTGTGTAGGAAGATGATAAAATGAAGAAGTCACAGAGAAATGACTTGAGTTAAAAATTTTGCTGTTATAAAATTTAATTTCCTTGATTATTAAATTTGTGGATGGTATAATAGCGCTACATCCGACAGCTGCAAACCTAGAGAAAGGAGGTTGAGCTGTATTTGGATTTGGGGTGTCGAGGAAACCCATCAGATCAACATGTGTGGATGAAATTCTAGAATTAGTTACAAATAAGGAAGTTAGTTATAAGATAAAGATAAAACCTAGTGTTATATGAAAAATTTGTGGGAGTTAAAATAGAAGCCATAAGAAGTACTACTGATTTAAAATCTATGCAATCTATGTAATACTAACTAGATTCTGGTCATGTTGGTTCAAAGGGGAGATAGAACTCCAAAGAAAAGCATAAAGTGCTGAAAAAAAAAAAACAAAATTTGAATTGAATTTTTTTAGGACAATTGACCATGTTTTGCAAGTCAAATAAATCATAATATAAAGAAGTGGGATATAAATTGCTGCAAGCCTAGAGGGGCAGTAGTAAAACTCAAGAAGAGTAAAATTTATTGCAATATGGACATATCTCCTTTGTAACCCAGAAAAGAAAAAAAAAAAAAGGTGTTGGGATGGGTGGAATATCTCAACAATCTGAGTAATGCTCAAGTAATAAGGTATTAAATTACCTTTAAAAATTTCTAAAGAAATATTAAGCTGATGGAAAAAGGGAATTCAATCATAGACCTTACTAATGAGCCTGGTTATTACAAATTAAATTGATTGGCTAACAAAAGGAAACAATGTGAAAGTACTAGTAGTACAGCTACAAACTGAGAAAGGGTAAGTATAAATCTCCATATGATACAGTTTTTTTTCTTTCATTTATAAATACTAATGAAGTTAATATTTATTTAAATAAGGAAAGTCTGTAAATATTTCATTAACAATCGCAGAAAATAAAAATTTTGACCTGAGGGGAAGAGTACATAGTTATCTCAAAATGACAAGGGAATTCATGAGAAGAAAAACCCGAGTCACATATATGTGTCAGGAAAGATAAACTTGTATAAAATAACATAGACATTCATACAAAATAAACACAATTCCTTACAGTCAAACCCGGTTCATGAAGAATCAAACTCACGGTGAATCGAAGTAGGAATCACCATATAGAAAATGGAGGTTTCGTCCCACATCCCAAACGAAATACAAAAATGAGATTTCAATTTTATTACAAGGACTACTGGTACAAGAGTGACTATTTGTGTTAATAGAACGCTCGGTCAAAAGAACTCTCTTTAAAATCAAAGAGTAAGCAGGTGGAGAGCTACCTGAATCATAGTGATAAAAATGTCAAATAAGTAATGGCCTAGATAAAAACAAAAACGATAAGACAAATAAGGGACTTTCGTTTCCATCATAATAATATCTTTAGAAATGAAGAAATTAACAGAAGATACAAGTCAAAACATAACCATAGGATGCTGTAAATTTTATTGTGTGAGTTCATGGATTTGAGCTAAATCTGTAAACATGGTTCAAATTGAAACACTATAAGCGTAGGTTAACAGTTGGACGCTTACCGAATTGTTAAGGAAATGTTTGGAAACCACTAGACCTTGAACGAAATTGGGATTGAAAGCAAGAACTCCACACCTGCAATTCCGAAATTAAAAAAAAATGACATCTCGAATTCGACAGAACCATAGAAAAATAATAGGTACTGAAATGAATGAGTTTAATAGAAGTTGAAGAATCAAAACCCTAAATGAATCGAACCTTAGACCTGGAAGAAATTCAACAGTTCAATTGCTTACCGATAACTCAACCAGATGAAGGGACAAGCGTATCTTTGTTGTGGATGGAAATTGTACTATGGTGGTTGAGAAATTTAATACGACTCACGGAGTGGTACAATAAATCTTTATAATATGATTTTTAATTGCTCGAGGTAAAAATTCGTGATCTGTATCTAACATACAGAAGCAAGTTTTAAAAATGAGGAAGTGTTTTCATAATTAAAAATTCAGTGACATAAATGTAGCATTGCAAAAATTCCCGGTAAGGAACCGTGTTAGGTTAGAAGGTGGGTCCGAAGAATTGAATGTAGTACCAATGGAACTATGTGTAACCAATAACAATCTAGTGGATCTAAAAGGTATATTAATGAAGAAAGATTTCCAAGTGACCTCGAAATGTCTACATATGCAAGTATAAAAGAGACGTATGGGGGCAAAAAGAATTACCATATGCTTAAGAGATAAAGGTATCGAATTAAATTAAAAATCAAATTTATATGATAGTATCGGTAATAAAATTAAAGGTAACATGTAATTATGAATTTTAATATGTATAGGTCTCTGATAAAAGCAAATAACAAAATAAAATGAAATAAAAATCCCATATGATTGTTTAGGGCAACAATCAAGCTAAAGGGATGGATACGTTATGAATAAAGGGTTGATTGGAAAAAGGATTAATGAGAGATTTAAACACATTAGGTGGTATGATTTGACATCTAGCCATCTAAGTGTGGAACATTTTAAATTAGTTTATCTATCGTGCGGCATTGGGGTGGTAAACTTCAACAAACCATCACGTGAAGATGTACCGATGGAGTTACTTTGGTAACAGATGCATTTAATGAGAAGGGAGACACATTCGGATAACCAAATTTTCAAGACGTAAACTTTAATGGTTGAATGAAATTTTGAAATTAACATATCTATACTATATCTAAGTGCATACGAAGAGTTTGGTAGATTTTTAATGAATTATGGGCTCTAGGCATTGCATAACCAGTTGGTATACCAACAAGTTAGCCACATAAATTGGATGGCTGAGTATTAAATCCAATCTTCAAATTCAGGATTTAGGTACTATGGAATTTTAGTGTGACATGACTATCGTATGGTAAAATAGAGATATTGATTTAATATGTGGCAATTGAATTAAGGAGAATAACTTACACTCAAATCTAAATAAACACATTTTAGGAATTCTGATGAAATATTAAATACATTATAAGAAAGCCGACGTTGGAAGTGAGTAGGTAGAATCTTATATCGATTTTGGAAAAGTATAGATGTTTAAAGGTAACTACATGGTGTATTAAAATATAATTTAAATTGGACAAGGATGAATTAATAACAAAGTAAAGGCATAAAGTTTCTATGAGGTACACCTACGCTAAATGAGGAGGACTCATTAAGATTATAAAAAAAATAAAAATGGAGAGATATTACACTATTCCATTTTTTCTCCCATACCTTCCTTTCACTCTCACTCAAAAATTTGAATTCGCAAGAGAGTTGGTAGTAGAGCCCATAGAAATTTATACCTTGTCACTAGTTAAGAGTTGTGAGTGACATATTATGTGACAGGATGTGAATGTGTTGCAACACTTTGTCCTCAAACTAGATGGATGTAAGGATTGGGAATGGTCTCTTTGTGTGTGGCACATAGATCACTGAAAAGGGGAGGTACTGTAGAGAATACAAAATGAATCCCTTGTAGTGTGCATTCCTGCTTGGTATTTTTGTAAATGTTTATGATCTTGGTTAGAGAAACAAAGACTAAACACTATGTTTTTCCTGTCTCTGAAGGAGAGTGACCTTCACTTTTTTGTTTAATCTCACCTAAAATTTGTGTGATAAATTCTTGAGTTTATTTTTCTCTCAATACTTTAAGAATATGGGCTGGGGGTGGTTGGCTATGAGTAAGACTACAAGGCATTTTCTCTTATGGTTTGGTGGAGAGTGGCTCATCTTTACCCCATTCCATATTCACTTTTTATAAATTAAATAAGTGATTATGTGCTTGGTATTTAGAAATATTTCAGACTGATATGATCGGTCACCAAGATGAATTTATTTCCCCATAAATAGTGCCTTCACATTTTTAGACCGTGTATCACTGTTGCCAATTCTAGATCATGTAAAACATAATTTTGTTCACTTTTTTTCTAGATTTGTAAGCTACTTCATCATTTTCCTGCATCAACACACCCCCAAGTCCTTCCAAACAAGCATCATTACACATAGTAAATTCCTTTTTGGATATAATTTTTTTAGTGTAGGGGTTGTTGTTAACATTTTTTTCATTTTGTCAAAGCTTTCTTCGTATATGGTTGCCCATTCAAAATTTATTCCCGTTTTTTATAAAGAGGTAATGGCATAGGCCAATTTTGAAAATCCTTCTACAAATCTTCGATAATATCCATCAATCCCCATATATGAGTGAACTGCTGATACATATTTTGGTGTGGGACAATTCATGATAGATTCAGTATTTTCAAGGTCCACCGCTAATCCTTCTTTGGAAATAATGTTCCCTAAATACTAAATTTTGTTTTTGTAGAACTCAAATTTCATAAGTTTTGCATAAAAATGATGTTCTCTTAAAGTTTACAATACCAATCTAATATGTTCTTTGTGTTCTTCTTCATTTCTAGAGTACACTATAATGTCATCTATAAATACTAACATAAATCTATCAAGATATTTGTTAATTATGCTATTCATTAAACACATGAAGGTTGTAGGTGCGTTGGTGAGACCAAAGGGTAACACTATGAACTCATAATGTCCATCCAAAGTTCCAAAAATTTTCTTGTACACATCTTCATCCTTTATTCGCAATTGATGGTAACCAATTCTTAAATCAATTTTTGAAAACACATTTTATCCCGTTAAATAGGTCATCAATATGGGGTAGTGCATATTTATTTTTTATATTTAACTTATTCAACAGCCTATAGTCGATGCACATTATAAATGAGCCATATTTTTTCTTGAAAAATAGCACAGGAGATCTCCACGGTGATACATTATGCCTTATATAACCCTTATATAAAATCTCATGTAGCTGCATTTTCAACTCTACTAGCTTTGGTATAGTCATTCTATACGAGGATCTAGACATCGGGGAGGAACCTGGTACCAAATAAATAAAGAAATATATGTCTCTACGAGGGGGTATAAGGAAAACATCTTGAAACTCTCTTATAACCAATAAGGTCTCTAACCTTTCTTTTTTTGATTGTTTCTCATCCTTTTCCACATCTACCACGTATACCTGACATCGTTTTCTTTCATTCCTTTTAACAGTAAAGATGAGATTTTCCAAACCTTTACTGGTTTTGGTTTTCCTCTTATCAATTTAGGTTTTCTGTTTTTATCTACACAAGTTTTCTCTAAATGGTTTATACCAACTCTCTACTTTTCTAGACAATCCATACATATTAATGTATCATATGATCCTAAAGGAAGGATGTTTAAATTTACACCTGTGGAATAACCATTCAATTCCACATGACACTATCTTAGTGGATGTGTTACTTTTCATTCGTTACTAGTGGCTAACTATACCAACCATGCGTTCTAGAATTTTTGTAATTGCAAATTACAAATTTCCACAATTTGCGGGCTACTATAACTTAAACTAGCCATGGGATAAATTAATACAAAAACAAATTGGTTTTGGATAGTTGCTTCAATATCAATCATAGTAGACTGACGCTCAGTGTTAGACATGGGATCCACTTGAAGAAAACGTCCACAGATCAAGGAGCGGAGCATGCAACACAGTCCATTTTGAGTCTTAGGGGCTTTGTTCGAACTGTGCTACTGTAAATGGAAAATATATATAACGAGTGTAGATAGAAGTCATAGTAAGAAAAGAAGTAGAAGTATATGAAATGAATTTGGATGTAATATTTTTTTGAGTGAGAGTCTGTGTTTTGGGTTATAGGAAAGGATCATGGAGATGAGTGCACAAAGACCTTAGGAAGTCTGCAGCTATGTGCGCAAATGCCTGCAGCTGCGTGCATAGGGTGAAAGTGAATGTATAAGAAAGATCTAATTAATTAATGAAATACCTTTGAAATAATATTTGATTTTATGTGAATGTGTTTTACATTACTTGTTGTTTATGAATATATGTGCTAACTAAGGATTTCAATCCATAATTGCATAGCGATGTCCGGTTTATAATTTCTTTTTTTATATCCATGATTAAGTAAGATCGCTTAGTCTGGTAGTAAGTTCAACATATGTGTAGAAAAATTCTTGTATAATTGATAGATCTCTTCTGCCAAGGAATAAAATCCGTAAAGCCACAGTCCATTAACCCTGTGGATGTAGAAACCTGGTTCTAGCATCCGCCTATATTGCCACAGGTGATACTTCAGTCTACACAAGCAGATCATTGCCAAAAGGGCTAGTAGTAGTGGTTTTATTCACCCACGCAATAAAATTTGAACCTGGGGCTAGGCCCCACTAAACCAACAAATGGTTTTGTTCCCAAGATCAGGATTTATTTGAGGGATAGTTGGATGTGGAATCTGTCTAAGAAATAGATTGAAGATTGGGTAGATCTAAAAGAATGCAAGTTTTTGTGCAAGAAAACAGAAGTCTATGTATCTATACTGAAAATTGGTTACATAAGTATATTTATACATATAAGTATGAGATTTTTTCGCATCATTTTCTAGCGAGTTGTATGAGTGGATATCAAGAATATCTGCGTAGACAGATCATGTCAATAAGAAGACAACTACGTGGACACCATTCCTGATTGAGAAGATGAAAAATAATGATAACGAGATCACGAGGGGTGTTGATTATTGGATCAATAGTATCCTTGGAGGGTTTATTACTAAGTTCATGGTCGACACTTATGTGACTTATAGCAAATCAGAGCGCAAGTTCTTAAAAGTCCCTAGAGGTAAGTACCAAAATTTACTGACGTTCTAGATTAGAATGTTATTGTATGAAAAGGTTATTTTTAGGATGTGCTTAGATTGATGTTCGAAGGAAGAGAACCTAGTGCTATGCAGAGTCGTAAAATATTTAGAAAAAAGTTGGCATACTTATGTTTAAATTGAATATCTTTCGTTGTTTGGGTCTCAAGAAAGAGAAAGAAACACTGCTACTCTGAGAATTCTATCGCTAATATATGGAAGTCAGAAAATCACTACGGATATTACCTAGCGTACCACCCCCATCATTATCCCATCCCATTATGTTCCTCCACCTCCACCTCCACCTCCCCCATTCAACATGGCCCAACCCCCAAATATGCCTGTGTTCAAGGGATCGAATGATCCAGAGCAGTTTTGGTTTGTTGGAGAAGAAATATGGAGTTTGCAAAACATTACATATGAAAATATGATGAAAGCATAGTTGGTTACCAAGCTACAAGATATAGCATTATCCTACAACATGAAATATGTTGCGATGAATGAAAATGCTCCATTGGCTAAGACAAGTACTACGTTGAATGCTAAATTCAAGAAACCAAAGCCGCAGTCCTCGTGTATCACAAAAATCAAAGATATTATGGATGTGTCTACTAAGACCGTGTTGGAGGTAGATTAGAGATATAAGGCACTGCTGAGCCAAATTAGCTTCAATATCCCATATTAGAAAGATAGAGAATGGTTCACTGCTACATCGTTGCCTCATCTTAGATTTCCATTATCACAACAGAATATTGCAACTTGGCATGAAGCACTTGAGATTGTGATGAAGATTGAAGCTTTTCCAGTAACTGATAAAAACATAGGATTGCAAAAGATTTAGACTGAATTGGTGAGCTTGCACATAGAGCTCTAAGATCTAAATAATGGAAAGGAGGTTAGGTCAGAAGTCTTTTGTATAAAGTGCAAAGCATAGGGTCACTATAAAGAGTATTGCCCTATTTATAAAGACTATTTGGGCGCTGGGATGTCGAGTCCATTGAAGCCTGGATCGAGTGCTCGGCCAAGTGTAGGGCCCCATGTATGATGTAGCATATGCAAAGTTGTAGACCAAAATTCCACAGATTATTGTCACCCGCTTCAAAATTTTGTCATATCGTCCAATCAATTGTTTTGCAATTTCTACAGTTCTATGGGACACAATGAAAAACATTGTAAGAGCTATGATTTAATGATGCAGAATAGTCCTAGTGAGTATAGAATGCAGGTAGAAGTTTGCAAAGCTTCGGGTTCACTGAATATGAGAGAAGGTTTCTTGTCGGAAGGGTGTGGCCAGGGAGGAACCGTTGGTTGTGGATGGGGGCTAATCATATGTTACAACAACAGACAGCAAGAAAATTTTTCCAGGGATTGTCATAATCCTATTATAGCTTCCTGTAAGTATTGTCAACATTTTGGTCATGAAATCGAAGATTGTCCCATTTTTTTAACTAAAATATAGGAGAAGAGAAACCAACAGCCTACTCAGAATATAAAAATGATGAGGGGTGAGCCACGCAAAAAATATCCTAGCCTTAACATAATATCGCATAGTGGTGTGAATACTGGGGGACATTGCGTGGAAGAAAAGAGGACTATGACAGAGACATGGGTAAGGAAATATGAAGATAAGAATGTTAGGTTAAATGTGGGGCACGATAAAGAGACATTCATGGAAGAAAAGAACACATTTATGACTCATAAAGCTTTGAAATCAACCATGCAAAGACAACTATTTCCATTGAAGAATAAGCCTCAGGAGGTTAATGAAGTATTTAAAGGAAGTTGATCACCCTATCTTAGAAAATTCTTGCAAACATGTATGAAATTACTAAGGGACCAAAAGGCTATAGATTGGTTACAAAAGCTGATAGATAACTGCGATGGCAAGGAAAATTTTCAATTGGTACAACGCGCAGTAAACAAAGTGTAAAAGAACAAGAAAAGAACTGACCGAGAGATGCGGTTGACTGCGCAGATTGGACTATGAGATGGATCAAGTAATTATGTACTTGCGATCAGATGCCAACATTCTGTCGAAGAATACATGGGAGCGAATGGGAAGGCCTAAGATGCAATGGTCACAAATCCAGCTGGGGATAGAAAATCAGTAGAAGATCATTCATATGGGGCGATTGTAGGGGATCATCGTAGATATTGATGGAGCCAGTGTGTGAGTTGACTTTGAAGTAATTGAGACCGTCGATGATATAAATCCTTATCTTGCATTATTGGGATTCAATTTTTCTTATGACATGGATGATATATTCAACTTTAATAAGAGTTAGATGATCTTAGAAAGGAATGGTACCCGAGTTGTTGTGCCATTAGATCCTTCCAAAGGAGTGCGTTATATAGAGCCTATCCTGCATGAGTATGGTGATGGTCAGGTTTACCATATCTACAAGTAAACTGTACAGGATGAATACTAGATTAATCCCACCACGGATGGTAGAATATGTTGGGAGCGCGATAGTTCATGTGTTTCATATTATGATGAGGAGATGGAGCATTGGTAGAATCGATTCATGAAGTCACAACTAATATTTGTAAGACAATCGTCAAATCTCTACGTTGTTTTCAGTCAAAAGTATGTGACTTACATTTTTATGATGGAGCGGGTATTGTTGTCTTGTTTCTGGAAGAATTTGAGAAAAAGGCTCTGAAGGACCAGAGATATGAAACTTTGACTTCTCATTAAGGTCTACTCCAACCTAATGGTGGGGCACACACAACGAAAGCTTAGGAATATGGAAGGATTTTTTCAAATTGATAAGGCTGAGGTTTGGTCATGCAGACACAAAGATCACGGAGAAGTATGATGGTCATAAAAATCCTCACGAGCATCTATCTCATTGGACCGCAACTTGGGGAACTAAACCTCAACCAAAGTGTGTGCACATTTTCTTTCATTCCTTGGATACGATACCTCGACAGTGTTATCTTGAAATAGAGTTGTGCCATGGCACTACGAATTGGGACGAAATGATAGAATTATTATTGTTAGATTATAGCTTCATTGATGGTTGGGAGTGCATTAAAGAAGCTCTCCAAGAAGTCAAAGAAGGAGTGTTTTGTATTTTCAAGGAGCCAAGGACGTTAGTAAAACCTGATTGGGTTGTGCAGTTGGAACATCCCCAAGGAAGTTACAGCCAATATACTTGGAAAAATCCGATCAACAAGTCTGTGTTGGGGGAGGAGAACTGTAAATGAATATTTGAAGGGGTGCATAGGACTACAAACGAGTGTGCTTAAGGGTGGCTTCCTCGAAGTAGAAGTATTGTGCGACAGCACGACAACATGTGTAGCTAGAGCATACTGTGCCAAGGGCAGAAGAACTTCGTCGAAAGGGTGAGTCTAGCATATTTCGTCCAAAAAGTGATCATTCGAACAGTAAAAGTTGATTGGACAATGAATTGGTAGTTAAAAGGAGCGGGAGCGATGCAATTAATGGGCATATCTAGGTGGATCTTCCACCAAATCATCATTTATGAGGAACATCTCAAGGAGATTCTGCGATTTGAATTTGAATTTATTTATAAATTAGGGAGCCTGCTCCCCATTCAAACACTTTGTGCACTAATACTTAAAAGTGGTATTTGTTTTCTGCAAGAGTTCCAAGAAAGCTATTGTATGTCGGTTTACAGTTTCGAAGCAATCAAAGAAGCATTGACCAATGCTTGGCTAAACCAAACAATCGATGGTGCACCACCTCTATGACTCGGGATGAGTCACAGTTTTGCGATGGGGGATTGTTGTACATGGGATCCCCTCAAAGAAATTTGTAGAAAAATAATCCACAGATAAAGGAGTGGATGTAATATCCCAAAATAGGGAAAAGCTACAACAATAAGAATATCTTAATATATTCTAAAGTTTGAGATCAACAATATTTAAACACACCAATGGAGTACCAGTGATACATCAACTTCAGAAAATGTAATAATATCTCATAGCCATGTTATTAATGTTATAGCAGCAGAATGTGTACAAGATCTTGAGGAAATAATCACTCAATCTTAGGCAAATCCACCATCAAAGGCACATGTACAAGAATTATGAAATGCGCTGCTACATATGGTAAAGCCAAGCTAAGACTGTGTAGTTTATAAGAGACACTGCTACAGAAATAATTTCAATACATGGATATGAAAATGTATAGCTCAAATTAGTGGGGGAGCAAAGCTCTAAACCCCTGAAAAACAATGCCAAGTCAATCTTAGAAGGATTGGCTAAAATATACACAATGGCCAAAATGTCGGAGTTGCAGTCACAAAAACTGAGTAGCATCTGCAACTCAAGAAATGGATGATGATAACTGAATATGCTACATATGATGGCTAAATCTCGTCCCATGGATCTCTCAGTTGAAAGGCTGATCCAATCACTGAGGATCTCTCCCTCCAAAATAGTGGTGCAAATACCCACTACAAATACACTCATAAATAACGCAGTCAAGGAGACGGGCTATGCTGTA
The DNA here is from genome assembly GCA_034641835.2 of Pinus albicaulis. Taxonomy (NCBI): domain Eukaryota; kingdom Viridiplantae; phylum Streptophyta; class Pinopsida; order Pinales; family Pinaceae; genus Pinus; species Pinus albicaulis. The sequence goes on along the minus strand of CM076579.1, from coordinate 512,683,330 downwards.
AGAGATGGGAAGTGCTTGGCCTAATGCCAAATATCTGCAATCAGCTCCTGAAACTTCCTCACTAACCTCCTAGAGGAATAGAAGCTCCCTCCTATGAAATATGAGCTAAGGAAATGGTGTTGTGGAACCTTCCACTGCAACACCCTGCAACACAACGTCTCCTGCTACAGGAATAACGTTGTAGTTGAAGGAGGTGGCTTGGCCTTGAGCCTGAAATGTGGAGAAATGAAGTAAAATCCCTCAAGAGGCCTCTCAAGAAGGGAGAAGGATTCCTAAACAGGAAATCCCTTGTGCTAAGTAGCACAACAATCTCAGTTAAACAACTGAAGATAGAAAATAGTCATGCAGACCAAATTCTATATTCATCAACATATCCATCTATGGCTACCTTATCCTCCCTTTATACAAATGAAAGCCTTCTTGCCTTGGCCCCCACACATTTGGGTTTCCTCCACCAAATGATCTTTTCCCCATTTGCACTGTGTTGTCTTTCCAAGTTATCCACTCCCCCTACGGTAGCGATGTTGACTTAGTCAAATCTGACCTTGTCCTCATGCATTTTCCCCTTTTCACACTTGAGGGTGAAAAATATGGCTACTCTGATGATCCCTTTCACATTATGAACGATTTTATTCCTACTCATGGGCCTCCTCACCCATTTATTCACCTCCTAGCTGATATAGGAAAAATTAATGTTCCAATTAGCTCTTTGCTAATTTTGGGAACATTACAGTGGAGCCCGCAGCACAGAGTCCATTTTATGTCTTAGGGTCTTTGGGGTGGGTCAAATCCCCTTATTATGTAATTTAATGGGAATTTTTTGTGAACATTGAACTTTTCCCATGGTTTTGGACCATGCTATTGTAAACGAAAAATTTATATAAGGAGTGTAGATATAAGTCATAGTAAGAAAAGAAGTAGAATTTGGTGAAACGAATTTGTATGTAAGACTATTTTGAGTCAGATTCTATGTTTTCGATTAGAGGAAAGGCTCCTGCAGATGACTGTGCAGAGACCTTCGGAATTCTGTAGCTATGTGAGGAGACCCCTGCAACTGAGTGTGCAGGCTGAAAGTAAATGTATAAGAAATATCTGAGTAATTAATGAAATACCTTTGAAGATATATCTAAGGTTCTATTGATGTGTTTTACATTACTTGTTGTTTATGAATATCAGTGCTGAATGAGGATTTCAATTTTTAATTGCATAACAAAATCTGGTTTATAATTATTTATGTTGTTTTATGTATGATTAAGTAAGATCACGTAGTCTAGTGGTAATTTCAATAGATGTGTTGAACAATGATTGCATAATTGATAGATATGTTTAGTGAATCTCCCTCAAGAAAGAAGAGCTAGAAAGCCACATTCCACTATCCCTCTAAATGAAGAAACCTAGTTCTAGCAACCCCCTATATTGCCTCAGGTGGGACTTCGGTCTGGGCAAGCATATCATTGCTGAAAGGGACAGTAATAGTTCATTTTTTTTGTTTCGCACAGCCACATTTCAACCTTGGTCTAGGCCACATTAATCCAACAAATGGTTTTGTTCCCAGGACCACGATCTGACTGAGGGATAGTTGGATGTGAAATCCATATAAGCAAGAGATTGAAGATTGGGTAAATCTAAAAGAACGTGAGTTTTTTGTGCAAGAAAACATAAGTTCGCGCATCTCTACTGAAAATTGATTATAGAAGTATATTTATACATATAATTATGAGATATTTTTAGCATTGTTTTCTAGAGAGTTGTACGAGTGGATATCAAGGCTAGTTGCATAAATGGGTTGTCTCAATAATAAGATAAATGTGTGAACCCCATATATGATTGAAAAGTTGAAAAATACTGATAATGAGATCACGAGGGATCTTGATTATTTGATCGATATTATTCTTGGAGGGTTTATTACTGAGTTGACGATCGAAACCTCAACATATTATAATGAAGCAGAGCGTAAGTTCTTTAAAGGCCCTAGAGGTAAGTACTTGAATTCACTGAAGTTCTGGATTAAATTTTTATTGTGTGACAAGGTTGTATTACGGATGCACTTATATTGAAGTTCAAAGAAATAGAACCTCATGCTACATGGAACCGTAAAACATTAGAAAAATTGGGGTACTTACATTGAAACTAAATATCATCTATTTTTTGTGTCTGAAAAAGGAGAAAGAAACACCGCCACCCTGAGAAGTCTATGGTTGTGATATGAAAGTAAAAAAATCACTGCGGATATTCCCCAGCCTTCCACCCCCATCATCACCCCATCCCATTCTATTCCTCCACCTAGCCCATTCACCATGGCCCAACCCCGGAAGATGTTTCTATTAAAGGGATTGGATGATTTGAAATCTTTTTGGTTTATTGCAGAAGCAATATGGAGTTTGTAGAATATTAAAAATGAAAATATGATGAAAGCATAGTTGGTTACCATGTTGCAAGATAGAGCATTGTCCTCGTACATGAAATATATTACGATGAATTCAAATGCTACATTTTTTGAGACAAATACCGTGTTGAAAATCAAATTAAAGAAATGAAAGTAATGGTCCTAGTGTATCTTAGAAATAAAAGAGATAAAGAAGTTGGCTACTAATATTGTGTGGGAGGTAGATCAGAGATTTAAGACATTGTTGAGCCAAATTAACTTCAATATCGCGGATGAACAACATAGGTAATGGTCCATTGTTGCGTTTTTGCCTCATCTCATATTTCCATTGTCACAACAGAAGATTTCAACTTAAGTTGAAGTGTCAGAGATTGCGATGAAGGTTGAAACTTCACTAGTAGCTGATACAAACATAGGAGTGCAATAGATTCAAACTCAGTTTGTGAGCTTCCAAATCGAGCTATAGGATCTAAAGAATGGCAAGGAGGTTAGGTCAGAATTCTGGTGTATCAAGTGCAAAGAAAAAGGTCACTATAAAGAGGAGTGCCATGTTTATAGAGACTATTTGGGAACTCGTATGTCGATTCCGTTGAAGCCATGATTTCTTTTTGGGCCAAGTGTAGGGCCCCATGTATGGTGTAGCATATGTGAAGTTCCAGGAAAACATTCCATGGTCTATTCTCACCTATTTCAAAAGTTTGTGAGATCTCTGAATTAATTGTTCTACAATTTCTGCAGTTCAGTGGGACACGATGAACAACATTGTAAGATCTACGATATAATGATGAAGAATAGCCCTATTGCATACAAAATTCAGGTATAAGGATGCAAAGCTTTGGGTTCGATGACTGCACGAGAAGGTTTCCTAAGGTGATGGCGTGGTTGAGGAGGAAGCGTTGGTCATGGACGAGGGAATATCATTTGTTACAACTGCAGACAACCAAGACATTTTGTCAGGGATTGTCAGAACCCTACTGCAACTTCTTGTAAGTATTGCCAAGATTTTGGTTATGAAATTAAAGATTGTCCCATTTTGTTAGCTAAAATGCAGGAGAAGCACAACCAGTAGCCTGCTCGGAATATACAAATGATGAGGGTTGAACCACACTAGGAATATCCTAGTGCTAACATAGTAACACGCAATTGTGTGAATACTGGAGGAAATTGTGTGGAAGAGAAGAGGACTGTGAAAAAGACATGGGTAAGGAAAGATGAAGATAATAATGTTGGGTTTAATGTGCACCATGAGAGAGATACATTCATGGAATAAAATAAGACATTTATGACTCCTAAAGATTTGAAATCAAAAGCATAGAGATTATTATTCCCATTGAAGAATAAGCCTGAGGAGGATACTGAAGTAAAGGAAGTTGATCAGCCTATCTTGGCATCCTTCTTTCGTAAATGTATGCAATTACTGAGGGAACAAAAGGTTGTAGAAGGGTTACCAGAGCTGACAGATAAAAGTGTTAGCAAGGAAAATTTGCAAATGGAACATCGTGTAGTAAATAAAGTGCACAAGAACAATAAACGAACTGGTTGGGAGATGTGGTTGACTTCACAGATTAGATATTATGACATGGATCAAGTCATTCTCGACCTGGGATCAGATGCCAACGTTCTGCTAAAATGGATATGGGAGAGAATAGGAAGGCCTAAGCTGCAATGGTCACAAATTCAACTAAGGATGGAAAATTAGAAGAAGATCATTCCTATGGGGTGATTGCAAGGGATTAGCGTAGATATTGATGGAGCCAATGTGTTAATAAACTTTGAATTTATTCAGATTTTTGATGATAGAAATCCTCATCCTATGTTGCTGGGATTCGATTGGGGTTACGACATGTTGCTATAATCAACTTGAAGACGAGGCAGATGATATTTGAAAAGAATAATACCCAAGTTTTTGTTCCATTAGATTCTTTGGAAGGTGCGCGTTATACAGAGCCTATCTAGCATGAGTATGGGGATGTTGAGACTAGCTAGATCTATAAGCTGACTGTGCAGGATGAAGACTGGATTAATCCCACCATAGATGGTAGAATATGTTGGGAGCTATATCATGTGTTTCAGATTTTGATGAGGATTTGGAGCATTGGAAGAATCGCTTGCATGAAGTCACTATTAATTGTTGTAAGAGAGTCATAAAATCTCTATGTTGTGTTCGGTTGGAAATACGTGACTTACCTTTTTATGATGGAATAGGGAATGTTGTCTTGTTTTTAGAATAATTTGAGAAAATATTTCCTCAGGACCTGTTGTGGTAAAACACAACCCCCCCATTTTTGACTTGTTCACTTCAAATAATGGGGACCCTTTCTATAAAATTTTGGCTAAACGCCTTTTAGGATTCTTATTTATTTGATTATCCTACGTGACTGTTAATTTTTCATTTTCTTTATATTCTTGTTTTGATTGCTTTGTTAAAATGGATTTTTAATAAGCTTCCCATTGATGCTTGTTTTACTTCATTTGGTCAAATGGTTTGAAAATGGTACTCCTTTGAAGTCCCATCATTTATCTAGTCTCGGTTAAAAATGTTATTTTTATTCTTTTTATTTATTTTCGTAGTGGCTGTAGTTTACAAAATTTCATAACTAAACTAAACATCATTAAAATAAAACCAAAATAAAAAACTGATATTTAACATTAAATTTTAAGATTAATTAAATTAATTATTATAATAAAATATAATTAATTTAATTAAAATTAAAACTTAATATTAAAAAATATATATATAAAAAAATAAAATAAAAATTTTACATCGCATATCACAATATCGGATTCGTCACAATTTTTATAACATGCACATTTGAAAAACCCCGATCCAAGGTTCTTGCGATATGCAATAAGGCCAAATGCGATGTGTTAAAGATTTTAATACAAAGTTTTTCACCCCTCATGCCTCCCGCACTTCCACCTCACTCACCCTCACGTCACCCTCACCTCACACTCAACTCACCATATCCCTCCATAATCTCACATGGATGAATTAATGGGTTTGGATTGATTTCAATGGTTTGTTTTATGGGTTTTGGGTTTGGATTGATTTCAATGGTTTGTTTTATGGGTTTTAGGTTTGGATTGATTCCAATGGTTTGCAAATTAATTTTTATATTTTTTGTATTATAATAATTATATTATAATTATAATATTTATTATAATTTTAATATAATTTGAATTATAATATTAATCATATTTAAATTAACTTTTTCAAATCATTTGTATATTAATTTAATTTTGTAACTTAATCAATTTCTAATTAGATGAAAATTAATTAGAATTAATTGTATATATTAGTTAGTTAATAATTAATTTAGAATTAATTATTATATAATTAGAATTCTAATTTAGGATTAGATTTTTAATTAAAATTCTGATTTTTAACTCAGTAATAGAATTTCCAGATTTATGCTAGATTTGACTCATCAACTTTGGAAGCTCATAGAATGAGTTTTACTTGGCCAAATGAGGCTCAGGATGGCTCATTGGAAAGATAAAATCAAGGAGGACATTTATGAGGAGGTTCCACTAATAGATTTGGTCATTAATTGGGTCAAAAATCATGCAGAAGATCAAGCTTCGAATTTCTAAAACAAAATCAATTTTCTGATTTATTTTCTGCATTTTCATTTGTCCAAGCCTCTTCTAATTGCAGATTCATTCTTCAATAATATCCTTGGCCAATTAAACCATCCCAGGCATCAATAGAGAGCTTATATTTTATTTTCAAATATTTATTTAAATTAAATTTTATTGGGTTTGTTTTAATGTCAGAAATTGTATTTTGATTTTATTCGTTGCATCTTAATTTATTTTGATTTCTTTTTGCAAGAAAACAGTAGAAGAGAGAAGGAGAAAATATCTCAATCAGTAAGAATGCTCCAGCAATTAAAGATTGGAATTATGAGCAAATAAAATTGGATTGGGCAGATTTCTCTTCAAAAAACTTTCCTCTCAAGAATTTCTCTGCAAATATTATATAGCAGATTGCGGAATGTAATATGGGCTACTCTCTTCTGCAATTCCGGAATTCTAAAAGAAATTTTGTAATAGGGATTTAGAGTTGTAGGTGGGAGGAGTGGAATCTCAGATCTAGAGATTATTGAGGTTTTTCTTTTACATTATGGGTTATGTATAATGAACAGAGTTTGCACTATTGTAGCTCTGCTTTTGAAAGCAGAAGCTTAGGCATTGTAAAGGACTATTAGAGACTGGAGCTGGAGAAATGGATTCAATAAATTGGTATTTCGAATACTATTATTTTAAATGCTGGTTTAATTTTATGATAACAGGAATAGTGTCAATTTACTTACATATTTTTGCACTTTTGTCGGTATGGGTAATTTTCTTCTATTTTATGTTGTTATTTATCTCTGCTCTTATTGGCTGAATTCTGATTTCTGAGTAACTATTTACTCATAAATCTATCTTTTAATATTGGATGAATAGATAGTGATATGTTGTGAACTTCTTCCGCGTATTATTGTTTAATAATTCAAGTTACCGATTAAATGATCAATACCATTTTGTGAACTACTTCCTGAGTGTTGTTGATTGATTATCTCAGTTAAAAGGTCTCAATAGGATGTGTTTTGCTATCCATAATGTCAGTTAATTGAACTATTTCATTAACTTGATATTCAGTATAAACAAGACATATTTCAATCCCAATATTTTAAATACTTGCTCTTGGTTGGGTTAGATCTATATCTGCCTAATTGAGATAGGATTAAGATAGTTCGTTTTGCTTGTATCTTAGAATAAGTTTGCATTTAGAATAATTTCTACATTCTCTTAAGTCCTCTTCCCAAAGAGGCAAACTTTAGTAGTGGATTGGCTAAGCCCTAAATCAGCTTTACGATCACTTTCTTGCCTGATCAGCAAGAAGAATGATCTGATGTCTCTTTTCCATTGGTGAATGAAAGTCATATTTTAAAGCCATTGGAGATTGAGAGAAGGTAACTGGACCTAGTTGAACCAGTCGGAACCACCATTCCAAATGGAAAAGGAGCTGCTTTAAGGTCCGGACCGGGTGGTCATCCCCCATGTTGTTGCAACGATTTTCAAGGATTCAACATTTTGGCGCTAGAAGGAGGGATGAAACTTGTTGTCTGTTGGAGTCTTTTCAATTTTAAAATATTATTTAATCACGATGGATCCTCTTAAACTTCCAATTTGGAGTTGTATCCATGGATGTGCATCTTCCAATACTCCACTCGAAGTGGTAAGACTCTTGTCTCAGGTAAAATTCAATGGTAAGAGAAATTCTTCTGCTTTTAAGCATGTCCTTCAATTTATTCAAAATGTTTCAAATTATGATTTTCAAGGAATTGATGAAGGCATCTTATGTAGAATTTTTACTCTCACATTTGGGGCAGAAGCCAGAAACTAGTGTAGAACTCTTCTGGTTGCCTCAATTCATAGCTGGGATCAATTTGTTACAATTTTCATTTGTATATTTGACAGCTATAATTATGATCAGGTATATGATGAAATTGAATATCTACGAAAAGCAAATGAGTCTGTTAGAGATTTTAATATTCGATTTCATTTGAATTGTTTAAAATTTAATGTCAAAGATGAACCTATGAAAGAAGAATCACTAGATTGGTCTGAACATAATTATTCTCTTCCTCCTATTCCCGATCCTGTGAAATTAGTTCAAGCTTTGTTCCATCCCCTTCTAATATAAATGAGAATTCCAATATGGGTGTCCAAGTAAACTGTGATGAAGTGGTTTCAAAAAGCTTGGAAAATATTTCTAATCAAATGCAAGAAGACAACAACAGAAATTTTGGAGAAAGAACTGCATTGGAATCAGAAAGTTACTCTCTATTAAATTCAGAAAATCAGATTGCAAATCAGCAAGTGCAAACAACATTCAAATTAAATAATAAAATACAAGCTGCTATACAATTTTCTAAATTTTTCCATGGTGAACAAATGCCGAAATCAGAGCAGCAAAGCAGCCTTCTTCAAGAAAGCATGCGCACGCAAAGGAATGATCTGGAATCTGAAATTTACAATGATCATAATGCACAAGAGTTCTCAAACCGAGACATTTTTAATTGCATTATTTCAGATTCACATTTTTCCCTCGATCCTGATATTTTTTATGATGGTAAATTTTCCCCTCTTGGTATCAATGATATTTCAGAAATTAAAGAGGATGATTTAAATAAATTACCAATAAATTTTTATCAAGATAGAGAAGCAATAATTGATCATTCTTTTGCCATTAATGAACATAAAATTCTTGTTCCTCCTTGTTTGGATATATTGGATGAGATTGAAGGGAATTCTAGAGAATCTTGTGAAGTCATTTATGATAATTACTCTGACATAGAAGATGTTGATTTCTATTTTTCTCAAGAGAATTATCATGATAAAATTCAAATAACATCTGAGAATGAGGAACATTTCAATTCAAAAATTATTCCAACTAATCCTCATTCTAAAGCATCAAATTATCTTCATGATTTCACTATTCGAGAAAGTATTCCAAATTATGATTCATATCATGATCAAAATTTCATTCCTGTTCATAATCATAATTCCCTTTTTAATTCACAAGTTGGAATTCGAAATTACTCAAATTCCATAATTCTGGCCAATCCTTGTAAAAAATAAATTATTTCAAAACATTCCCAATTGTACTGTAACATTAGTTGTAACAATAGTGATTTCATTTTATTTTTGTTTCCTTACTTATTTTGTATAGAATCAGATTTATTTTTAGATTTTATTTTACATATTTTTGATACATTACGCTGGCATATTAAGCACTTTACTATCAAACATTCAATTGATGCATTGCCCTGTTGGAAAATTGAAATTTTATATTATAATCAAGAGCATCAAAAGCTATTTCAATTTCAATTTCAATCAATGCTAATGTTTTATCAAAAGCTTCTATCTTCTCAAAGGCAATATCAACAAGAGAATGTATTTTTAGAAATCTGCCAGCAATCCAATTTAACTAATAATTTTCCATTTCATTTGAAAGATTTCCATCCATTTTTCATTAATTCATTTGAAAAATATTTGGAAAGTTTTCCTTCATGGAAGATTGATAGTAGCTTAATATTTACACATAACACTGACAGTTTCTTCAAGGCTTTTGAATCTAAAAGCTCATATCTACAATCTGGCATGTTATCTCTTTCTTTGAATATTTCCCAATCCTTAATAGAAATCCATCCAAATTTCTATGATCCAATTGGTATTCAATTGGAAAGGAAATTTCAAGATAAAGATATTTTCATTAAGTTGCTAACAATAACTGTGCATTTTATTTACAGATTTAATTTTCTTAGTTCAATAAGATTTCTATTTTTATTACTAACATTTGAATTGTACATACATGCAGGGATTAAAATGAGAAAATGGTTACACTGGAAATATGACTATACCTAGTCAACTTCATGTATATGGTTAGAATAGGAGTAGAATTAATTTAGTTTGTTTGTTTTATGTAGTTAATTTATTTTTAATATTTCCGCAGATTAAAAATAAAGGAAGCAATTAGCCCTTCTCATATCATTTACATTTTCAGTCAAACATTCTCTTCTCATCGGGAACTTTTAAAACCGAAATCTATTGCAGCAATATCTCTACTTTGCCTATTTTGAATAATGTCTTGATTAAATTCAATTGAGGTTTCACTTGGCATCTATCCCATGAAATGTGTGACTGTATATGATAAGCTTAATTCTGATTCAATCATTATTAGTCAGTCTAACCTTTCGTGGTAATCATATGAAGTTCATATTATCTTCCTTGAAATTTGCTAAGCTGACCTTTAGGATGTCCATTTTTCTGTGTGCACACATTCAAATCTGTTTTGACATTTTTCCACAATTAGTGGCTTTATCCCATTCTTATCTTTAGTTTATTATTTGATGATGCAATATGCATCATATTTATTTACTAAAGGCATTATTAAACAGTCACTATAACAATACAGATTTTTCTCAAGTTAATTCGGAATGAGCAGAGGTAATGAATTGTTGTTTTAATTCAAAACGGAAGACTATTTTCATATTTATTTCTGGTAAATTTAATATTTCCTGAACATGAATAAGCAGATTTTATTTAGGCTGATTACTCACTCCGATTTAGAATAAATGATGAGATGATTTTGGACAAAGGAAAAATTTTGATAAATCGAAGGAAAAATTTGAAGATTCATGAGGTAAAAACTACAGAGAATTTCCTTCCAGGTACGCATTCATAAGTTCATTCTCATCTATTATTAGTTTCTCTTTTTCTTTTTTTATTTTTTATTTTTGTTTTGTTTTATTTGCAGGTTTTCATTTGTTTTCAAAACTTGAAGTAAGCAGCAAACCCATTTCAAATTTGCAACAGGTTCAGGGAAATTTTATTTTGTGATTCATTAAAATTTGAACATTTTTAACTTTGCTTTCAACCATCAAAAAACCCAATTGAAATTTCCAGCAATATCATAAGATTCAACTTGATTTTCATATTGTTGATACTTCAGTGAAAATGTTTGCAATATTCTCAGCCTGCTCATCTTCGTCAATCATTTCATTCCGATATCACATCATCCACTTCACAACCATTTGTAGTGAAATGTTTCAGCAGAAGTAGCTTTTAGCATTTTTGATAACAAATTGTTTAATAAAAGATCTCCAATGTGTTACCTCGCTCATATGTCATATTGCATTTCGCATATTGGAGGTTTGCAGTTGAAGTATATTTCCATTATCATGAATTGCCTTTACCAATATTGCGACAACCAAATAAGTTCGGACCCGATATGAAATTCGAATCAAAGTCATAAAAAACATCACATTCGCTCAATCGAAATAGTGATAGGAGCATAATTTTAAAAGGCCGATGTCTCGGATCCGGTATGTTATTAAATTTTCATCATAAAATCATCGGGTCCACTCTTCATCGCATATTGGTGTATCGAGAATTGTTACATCATGTGCTTAAGATTGCCAATCACGATTGTCGGTTAAGCACGTCATTCATTGCATATTGGTATCGCAAGAATCATATTGTATTACATTGGGTACCAAACATTCGCCAATCATCGATTAGCATCGCCGATATCACAATCGCTTCATCACATTTTTATTTATGCTCACATCACATCTCCGAATCTACGATGAGCGATGTGCAATGTGGGAAGCGCAATGTCAATATTCCCCGATCCCCAATATAATATATCTTTAATGATGTGATCGCTTCATTTCATTGCATATGTTCTCATTACATGTTTTCATATCGGCAATTTTCCATTGCAATCTCTGGTGCGATAGCTTCCAAAGCATGCCTTTGAGCCATTAACATTTAATCGATATATAGCATAGCAACAAAGGTGAAGTCATGAAAATTAAACTTGAAGCATGGTGAAGAAACATGTGATACAAATTATCTGATATGGTGATGTGTTACCTTAAAAAGCGAGCTTGGGTAACCACTATGGTAAGAAAATTGTTAATGACAAATTTGCATCATATTCAAATCATTTTGATTTCTCATATATTTCAGTTTTAAATATATAATTCCATAATTAAAAAAAATAAATTCAAGAACTCTCTATATTCACATTTAAATTTTATTATCTTGGATGTGGTCTTGATTCTAGACAATTTATAAAATCATGGAGTTTATATGAAACTTATAATATTTTGAGAAACAGTCAAAACTGCAAATTTTCATTCTCATTTCTGATGCATTTGTTTTCCCTCGAACATTAAGCATTCTGTTTTTTCATTTTACTGCTTGTTTTAGTTTAGATAAACTAAATAATGATTTTGGGTTATAGGATTTTGGTTAGTTTGACTTCTTCAAGTTTTTAATGTTAATTAAAATAAGAAGTCAACTAGTTTGGAGAAACTGATACCTTTCAGGTAAGATCAAAAGAAATTATCCAATGGTAAGATTCATGTACCCACTTTCATTAATTTCTATTTCGTTACTTTAAATTTCAGTTTTGTTTTTCTGATATATAAATTTGTTTTGCAGTTCTACATTTGAAGCTTTCAATCCTCTGCGGGATCATACTTTCAAAGTCCTATATTCTTCTCCTGGCTTTATTTCAATAAACAGCAATAATATTTATCGAAACAGCTACACCAGGAAGTTTCTGAACTTTTAGTTTGTTTCTTTAATAATTTTTTTATTAGAAAATGATTAAGATGATGCTTTGAAACAAGAAGATTGATATCAGACAGAAATTTTTCGTTGTGGCTGAAATAATCATCACTGCTATCCAAAAAGCCTAAAAACACTTACAACCCTACAAGGTATTATTTTTCTAAATCTCGACATAAGAAGGACTGATTACACGATTATTTTCTTTTTTTTTATATTGTTCAGACAATGGTATAACCATTCTTGTTAGAGTTTGTATTTCAAAAACTTGGATTTTCCTTTCACTTTTCAATTTCTTCATTTTTGTTTGCTGATTTCTTTTCTCACTTTACCATAAAGATTATTTTTATTTGGTTTTTAGTTTTGATTTTGGTGACCTTGCCATGATTTATATGGAAAGCCTACTTGTTACCTAACAATGGTCAGCATACATCGAGAAAAATTGTTAATAGTCACCTATTAGCTTTTTCTTAAATCTCTTAGTAAAGTTTGATTTTCTTATTATAAAGGTAAACATACTTAAGGAAGAGATTACCAATTTAGAGAAGTTGACAAAGTATCATAAAATCTCGAGAAATTTCTTTTTCATCAAAATTGTAATCTTTTTGAGATTTCAATATTTTATTAAGATCTTTCAAAGTTCTATTATCAGTCAAGAAAAGTTATTTTTAACCAAGTAAATACACTTTACAGCAAAGCACCTTTTAACTCTGAAATTGTCATTCTTAACTCTTAAGGAGTCAATGATTCTCCCTATCCAAAAAAGTCTTGTTTTTCTATAATATAATCCAGAGATATATTTAAACTTAAAAGATAAGAGGTCTCATTATGAGCCTGTTTACCATGATCATAAGGGAAAAATAGGCTGACATTACCAACACTGCTAAACAAACCAGGGTAATGGCTTATGATTGCAAACAATTATAAGACAAGGGGTCTCATCACGAGCCAGCTTGTTCAGTCCAATTATAACAAGTGAATGGCATTGTCAACTATCTGTCTACCAAACCAGGACAATGGATTTTAAGATTTATAATAAAAATAAAAATAAAAAATAAAATAATATAAATGGATTTATCTCTAGGTCAATAATTCTTAAAGAGATAGGATTTTGAATCATTGATGATTAAAAGGTAGCCATGTCGAGACTATAGATGTTTGCTAGCAGCAGTGGCTCTACCTATGACAAATGAGTATATTTAGAAAGCTAAGCTGTAAAGTGACCCCTACTTTACCTCTACAACTAATTAAAGACTGATATAGAGTTTTGAAATATTTTAATTTATGAGGGATTTTAAAAAAAATTACAGTTAGATAATTCTTGCTTTTATTCAGACTAATGAACCTAGTCAAGCATTTCAAGCATAATTCTCTCTTCTTTAATTAGTTTTACTTTGATTTTAGTAAAATCTTATTCATATCAAACAAATATAACTGGTTCTTCTCCCGTGTGTCGCCATTGTTGTGGTAAAACACAACCCCCCCATTTTTGACTTGTTCACTTCAAATAATGGGGACCCTTTCTATAAATTTTTTGCTAAACGCCTTTTAGGATTCTTATTTATTTGATTGTCCTACGCGATTGTTAATTTTTCATTTTCTTTGTATTTTTGTTTTGATTTCTTTGTTAAAATCGATTTTTAATAAGCTTCCCATTGATGCTTGTTTTACCTCATTTGGTCAACTGGTTTGAAAATGGTACTCCTTTGAAGTCCCATCATTTATTTAGTCTGGGTTAAAAATGCTATTTTTATTCTTTTTATTTATTTTCGGAGTGGCTATAGTTTAGAAAATTTCATAACTAAACTAAACGTCATTAAAATAAAACCAAAATAAAAAACTGATATTTAACATTAAATTTTAAGATTAATTAAATTAATTATTATAATAAAATATTACTAATTTAATTAAAATTAAAACTTAATATTAAAAAATATATATATATAAAATAAAATAAAAATTTTACATCGCGTATCGCAATATCGGATTCGTCACAATTTTTATAACATGCACATTTGAAAAACCCCGATCCAAGGTTCTTGCGATATGCGATAAGGCCAAATGTGATGTGTTAAAAGATTTTAATACAAAGTTTTTCACCCCTTATGCCTCCCGCACCTCCACCTCACTCACACCCACCTCACACTCCACTCACCATATCCCTCCATAATCTCACGTGGATGAATTAATGGATTTGGATTGATTTCAATGGTTTGTTTTATGGGTTTTGGGTTTGGATTGATTTCAATGGTTTGTTTTATGGGTTTTAGGTTTGGATTGATTCCAATGGTTTGCAAATTAATTTTTATATTTTTTATATTATAATAATTATATTATAATTATAATATTTATTATAATTTTAATATAATTTGAATTATAATATTAATCATATTTAAATTAACTTTTTCAAATTATTTCTATATTAATTTAATTTTATAACTTAATCAATTTCTAATTAGATGAAAATTAATTATAATTAATTTTATATATTAGTTAGTTAATAATTAATTTAAAATTAATTATTATATAATTAGAATTCTAATTTAGGATTAGATTTTTAATTAAAATTTTGATTTTTAACCCAGTAATAGAATTTCCAGATTTATGCTAGATTTGACTCATGAACTTTGGAAGCTCATAGAATGAGTTTTACTTGGCCAAATGAGGCCAGGACGGCTCATTGGAAAGATAAAATCAAGGAGAAGATTTATGAGGAGGTTCCACTAATAGATTTGGTCATTAATTGGGTCAAAAATCATCCAGAAGATCAAGCTCTGAATTTCTAAAACAAAATCAATTTTCTGATTTATTTTCTACATTTTCATTTGTCCAAGCCTCTTCTAATTGCAGATTCATTCGTCAATAATATCCTTGGCCAATTAAATCATCCCAGGCATCAATATAGAGCTTATATTTTATTTTCAATTATTTATTTAAATTAAATTTGATTGGGTTTGTTTTAATGCCAGAAATTGTATTTTGATTTTATTCATTGCATCTCAATTTATTTTGATTTCTTTTTGCAGGAAAACAGTAGAAGAGATAAGGAGAAAAGATCTCAATCAATAAGAATGCTCCAGGAATTAAAGATTGGAATTATGAGCAAATAAAATTGGATTGGGCATATTTCTCTTGAAAAAACTTTCCTCTCAAGAATTCCTTTGCAAATATTATAAACAGCAGATTGCAGAATGTAATATGGGCTGCTCTCTTCTCCAATTCTGGAATTCTAAAAGCACTTTTGTAATAGGGATTTAGAGTTGTAGGTGGGAGGAGTGGAATCTCAGATCTGGAGATTATTGAGGTTTTTCTTTTACATTCTGGGTTATATATAATGAACAGAGTTTGCACTATTGTAGCTCTGATTTTGAAAGCAGAAGCTTAGGCATTGTAAAGGACTATTAGAGACTAGAGCTGGAGAAATGGATTCAATAAATTGGTATTTGAAATACTATTATTTTAAATGCTGGTTTTATTTTATGATAACAGGAATAGTGTCAATTTACTTACATATTTGTGCACTTTTGTCGGTATGGGTAATTTGCTTCTATTTTATGTTGTTATTTATCTCTGCTCTTATGTGCTGAATTCTGATTTTTTTAGTAACTATTTACTCATAAATCTGCCTTTTAATATTGGATGAATAAATAGTGATATGTTGTGAACTTCTTCTGCATATTATTGTTTAATAATACAAGTTACTGATTAAATGATCAATACCATTTTGTGAAATACTTCCTGAGTGTTGTTGATTGATTATCTCAATTAAAAGGTCTCAATAGGATGTGTTTTGCTATCCATAGTGTTAGTTAATTGAACTATTTCATTAACTTGATATTCATTATAAACAAGACATATTTCAATCCCAATATTTTAAATACCTGCTCTTGGTTGGGTTAGATCTATATCTGCCTAATTGAGATAGGATTAAGATAGTTCATTTTTCTTGTATATTAGAATAAGTTTGCATTTAGAATAATTTCTACATTCTCTTAACTCCTCTTCCCAAAGAGGAAAACTTTAGTAGTGGATTGGATAAGCCCTAAATCAGCTTAAGGATCACTTTCTTGCCTGATCAGCAAGAAGAATGATCTAATGTCTCTTTTCCATTGGTGAATGAAAGTCATATTTTAAAGCCATTGGAGATTGAGAGAAGGTAACTGGACCTAGTTCAACCAGTCGGAACCACCATTCCAAACGGAAAAGGAGTTGCTTTAAGGTCCGGACCGGGTGGTCATCCCCCATGTTGTTGCAGTGATTTTCGAGGCTTCAACAGGACCAGAG
The DNA here is from genome assembly GCA_034641835.2 of Pinus albicaulis. Taxonomy (NCBI): domain Eukaryota; kingdom Viridiplantae; phylum Streptophyta; class Pinopsida; order Pinales; family Pinaceae; genus Pinus; species Pinus albicaulis. The sequence continues at coordinate 512,666,526 of CM076579.1, read as the reverse complement.
ATACAAAATTTGGACTTTAAATTAAGGTATACTCTAGCCCGGTGGTATGATGCACACAAAGAAAGCTTAGGAGGATGGAAGGAGTTTTGGAGATTGATAAGGCTTAGGTTTGGTCATGTAGACATGAATATCGCAGAGAAATATGATGGCCATAAAGATCCTCGTGAGCATTTATCTCACCGGACCACATCTTGGGGAATTTAACCTCAACCAGATTGGGTGCACGTGTTCTTTCATTCCTTGGATACGATACCTTCATAGTTTTATCTTGAAACAGAGCTCCACCATGGCACTATGGATTGGGACAAGATGATAGAACATTTATTGTTAACCTATAGCTTCACTGATGGTTCAGAGTGCATTAATGAGGCTCTTCAAGAAGTCAAAGCAGGAGTGTTCCATATTACCAAGGAGCTAAGGACATTGGTATAGCCAGATTGGGTTGCACTATTGGAACATGCCCAAGGAAGTTATATCTAGTCTGCTTGGAACTATCCGATCAAAAACTCTATGTTGGGGGAGGAGAATTGTGAATGCCTATTTTAAGGGGCGTGTAGGACTATAAATGAGTTTACCGAAGGGTGGCTTCCTTGAAGTAGAAGTATTGTGCGAAAACATGATAGTTGGCACAGTTGGAGGGTATTGCGCTTATGACCGTAAGACTATGCTAAAAGTGAGTTTAGTATATTTCATCCAAAATGTGATCATTGGAACAGTAACAGTTGATTGAAAAATGACTTGGCCATTAAAAGGAGCTAGAGTGGTGCAATTAATGGGCATATCTGGGTGGATCTACTGCCAAATTGTCATTTATAAGGAAGATCTAAAGGAGATGATGGGATTTGAATTTGAATTTTTCTATAAATAAGGGATCGCGCTCCCCATTCAAACCCTTTGTTCGCTAATATTTATAATTGGGAGTTGTTGTCTGCAAGAGCGTCGGGAAAGCTATTACATGTCAGATTACAAATTCTAAGCGGTTAGATAATAATTGATCAAGGCATGGCTCAACCACAAAATCAATGGCACACCACCTTTGTTACTCGGTTCAGGTCATAGTTTTGTGTTGGGGGACTGTTGGAAATGGGATCCCCTTGAAGAAAGTAGTAGAGAAAGACTCTGCAGATCAAGGAGCAGAGCACGAAGCGTGAAGTCGATTTTCATTCTCAGGGGCTTTGGGGTGGGTCAAAGCCCCTTATTTTGTAATGTAATGGGAATATTTTGTGAACGTTGAACTCTGCCCATGGTTTTGGACCATGGTATTGTAAATGAAAAATCTATATGAGTGTAGATAGAAGTCATAATAAGAAAATAAGTAGAAGTTGATGAAATGAATTTGGTTGTAAGACTTTTTTGAGTCAGAGTCTATGTTTTGGGTTATATGAAAGGCTCCTGCAGCTGAGAGCACAGAGACCTTAGGAATTCTACAACTGTGTGCGCAGACCCATGCAACTAGGTGAACAGGGTGAAAATGAATGTATAGTAAAAATCTAAGTAATTAATGAAAGACATTTGAATATAGATATGATTTTATGTTGATGTGTTTTACTTTACTTGTTTTTTATGAATATTTTTGTTGAATAAGGATTTGAATCTGTAATTTCATAGCGAAGTCTGGTTTATAATTATGTATGTTTTTTTATGTATGATTAGGTAAGATCGTATAGTCAAGAAGTAAGTTCAACAAATGTGTTGAAAACCATTTGTATAATTGATAGATATGATCCGTGAAGCTCTGTTAAGGAATAAAATCCCTAAATACATAGTCCATTATCCCTCTATATGTAGAAACCTCGTTTTAGCATTCCCCTATATTGCCTCAGGTGAGACTTGGGTGTGTGGAAGAAGATTTTTGCCAAAAGGGCCAGTAATAGTGGGATTTTTTGGTTCGCGCAACCACATTTGAACTTCGGTCTAGGCCCCATTATGCCAACACTCAGCCTTTTAGCCTTGAAATTCCAAATTAATTCTAGGAATGTTTCTGGCCACATCATTTACAGAAGTTACTTCATGTATAGCTTAAATGTCTTGAATTTATCTTGGATTATGTGGATAGTCCCTTAACAGATGTGGCTCGCCAAAACCCCAACACTTCAATGGTTCCCATTCTTTACATCTTATGTTATTTTTGTTGTTCAGTTCCATACGCTTTCACCACATATGAGATTGAACTGACTGATTTACACTTCCTTTATTAAAATTCTTCCATGTGATCCTTCCTAAGAAAATTCAGATAGGGATATTTCTGTATTTTTATATTCACAACAACTTTGTCTTTACCTTTATTCTTCCATGATTTAGAACCTTAATTTCTATTTTTGAACTTTTGGTAACATATTCTAGCTCTCTTTATCGATTCATCCATGGTCTTAGGATTGTCAAACTCAATCCTTTCTTTGTAAGGTGACGATAAACAATTCATAAATCTATGTACGTTTGCTTGCTCCTCTCTAATATATGGAACATATCGTAGTAAGTTTCGAAATTTTGTTACAAACTCATCCATGGTTATTTTTCCTAACCTTGATTCATGGAATTCCTTGGCACGATCATCTTAATATTTTTCAATCGGATACTAATATTTTAACCGCATCAAAAATTCCTTGCATGCAACTATATTTTCATCCAACATATGTATAATTTTAGCCTCTTCCCACCACAAAGTAGCTTTACCCTTTAGCTAGGAAACATCCAATTGATCCTTCAAATTTATTTCATACTTATACTCCTGAAAGTATTTGATAATGTTAAGAAGCCATGATTTTGCATATTCCTCCCTTTTCCCATTAAAGGTAGGAGGTTCGATTTTCCTAAATTCTCCCTCGAAATCCATTTTCTTCTTTTTCTTATGTGATTTTGAATACGTTTTATGTGATTCTTCAGCACTTTTAAAATTTTCTTACTTTGTCTCTTCCCCTTTCCATTTCAACCCTTATCGTTCTATACTTTCATGGTTGGATTTTTTGTCAACTTCCTTATCATACGTTCCTTCTCCTTACTAGCTCTCAATAGTCGTTCATTATTGTTCCTAACATGAGCCAATTCTTGTTGTAAATTTCTTATAACTTCTAGAATCTTAGAGATGGGTGTGGTGCCTCCTCCTCCCAATTCAACGTATAAGTCTTCCCCACCTACTATGGCTGGAGGATATTCATCTACCATTGTGTAATATCCTACCGCACTTATTTACCTTATGAGAAGACACAAATTTTCTATTAATATTTTATTACCTAATATATATATATATATGAATGTGATGGCCCATTTCAGGCCCATTGTTAAACAAGACACTCTAATACCACTTGTCATTTATCACTCTGATATGGAAATTTTTTTTCTAATTTTTTTCTTGAGCCATATTACAAGATATATTTCCTTTGGTCCCTGATTATTGCTTCATTTACCATTTTATGTATTTCTAAGTTTAGTTCTTAAAATATTAATACAAGGTTTATTTGAATGTTCTGATTGTAATTATAATTATATAATAAATTACTTACCTAGATGAATAACACTTATACCAATTTTTCCTCACATATAATCCGATATGTTTCCCCACATTCCAATTCCTTTGCATCTCTCCTATGGTTATATTAAATTTCTTATTCACTAATCTATTTTATATTTTGATCGAGTGGTAACTTAAACTTTAACTTGTATTTAAGGCTGTATACCATCGAATTTTAGTGGTTATATCATATTTGATACATAAAGTGAATTATGTGTAGATTTGGGGTCTATAATTTACACGCAAAAGTGGTTGATGATACCCACTTCAGAGGTGACATTATACCCACTACTACAACTGTGATATTCTTGGTGCATGACAACTGGGGTGAAAATATCGAGGCACTTGGAAAAAAGAACTTCCAATCTAGATCGTCCAACTACAACGAGATCACCTGATCGTGACAAGAGGTAAATAGTTTGGTTTTATGAATCTCTGAGGTTCATAGAAGATCCAGTGGGAAATTTTTGGTCCTCACAAACCCTAAACCTCCAAAACAATTTTCCTCTATCCATTTTCTACTGACACCTCTTCCGAGTGAGACCAGATGAAAGGAGTTGCAGTCGCACAACTGTCTGAGTTTTTTAGAACCAGGTGTCAACAGGGTTCCTTTCATGTCATATATTAACCATTCGAAACTATTATGTATCTATCCATATTATGATATCTTCTGCACTGTAAAGGATAATGGATTTTTGCACCCTAACTCTTATCCTCTCATGTTGGAGCCTCCAATTTTGGATCTTCAACAAGCATCCCAGTTTCGTTCCAGAGGTAATGTTTTCCTTTGTATTTGAAATCTATTATGACTCTACTATTATGAACACTTATCCTCCTTTTGGTTTTCCCTAACCTTTTGGGATTTTTTATTTAATTTGAGCTATGCAGAGAATTCTTGTAGATTTTGGGAAATATTCCCCTCTGAATTTACTTGCTCCTCTCCTTGTACGAAACTCTACCACTGAATATTCTTATCAAGTTAAAGGCTAATGATTGTTCCCCCATTATTTATTTTATATATTTTATTATTATTTTCCCACTGAAGATAGAATATCTTGGTTTCTATACTTGTGTGGTTACTAACTCTCTATTTCCTCAGCGTTTCTATTTTGCAGGAGAACAACAAAAATAATGTGGCGTTGTCTCAAGCGCCAATAAACCGGTATGCCTAATTGTTTGAATAAGAATGAAAATCGTTGTATATTTAGTGGCAATATTTTTGAAATAATATTAAGGATTGAATCATTGTTCTGTTTCTTTAATCTATTCACAGGTATAGTGGATGTATAACCCTGTTGGGCTCATTACCTCCTTCATCACTGTGACCAGAATATTTTTTTAATCGTGCTGTGCTTTGTTATAGGTTGGTCCAGCACTCTTGCCCTCGTAAAGGAACTCTTTTGAATATGTGTGTTTTTGGGAATCCATTCCTAGTTTTAAGTTACTAATTGTATGGCATTAAATTTGTGTGCCTATTGATTGATTTATGAATATTTTTCTCCAAATGGAGGAAATATAAGTATTATCATTCAAGGTTCAAACACATAATTTAATTTGGTATCACCTGTGTATTAATGACTTACTTGAAATTCCTTTTTCATAGCTGCAAGTTTTCACTATTAATTTCTTGTTAAAATTCAATGTTGCATACTGCATGATATGATCCCTTACTAGGAATTCATAGTCGAATGGTTCCTCAGAATGTTATTTGAGTTATAATTGAAAATATGTATCCATTTTTTTTTAATGGAAATATAAATCCAACTGCCTTGGTTGTTATTTTTGTTTATATTTCGTACATTTTTTTGATTCCTATGATTACTTTTCTTTAGCTCTAGTGTTAATGTAGTTTGTCTAGGTGTGTTATCTAGGTAATTTTAACTTTACACCCTTTGTTAGAAACTATGAATGTGTACTCTAGTTAATATAGTTACACTAGTAATCTATTCACTTGATTGTAAATGTAGAATATAGCTACATTGGTATTTTGTTCACTTGATTCTAAAAGTATACTATAGCTACAATAGTAATTTTTTCACTTGATTGTAATCATAGAATAGACAAGGAATACTAGAGTGTAATTAGCAACACAATTCAATAAATTGGTATCAAGAAATTGAGTAACTATCCATTTATTCTTAGAATCTGCTTAGGAACTATATTATCCTAATAATAACTAGTCCCATCTGGAACTTCCCATATGGAACTTACATTTCACAATATTGTTTCTTGAATGAATTATATTTGATTATGAAATAGCTCGTTTTTATTTGATTCTCCATTTCGAGTTTTAAAATATATACATATCCTAAATAGATATAGCATGGTTTACCCATAACGAATATAAATTTTAACCATAACCTAGTCTTTACGTAAAAAAATGGAATCATTTATTACAAATATTCCACCTGTAATAAACATTGTGTTAGTACTTTTTTTGTCCTGTGTGCATATTATTAGAAATGGGTTAAAGTCTCTTAAAAGCATTCCTTCATGTTCTGGATGTTTCTCTCGACTATAATTTCTTTTACATACTGGAATTAACATTAACTAAGTTATTTAGTTCTAATAAAATACTGCACTGCTTGAATCTTCATACCCTACAGATCCATTTGACAACAAGGGACATAATACAAATTTATTCTTACAAAAGTGAGATTACACTTTTTTTGGTCTACAACCACCTATACCTCCTAGCATCGATTACATGAGTACTATTGGTTCTCATCCACCCACAAAATCACTAATTTGTGTTTACTCTACAATTGGTGATAAAATTATAAGTGTGTTGGTATCGATCATGAATTAATAAACTCTGAGCATAGAATTTATAGAGTCTCATTTATATAAACATTGTCTACTATGTTTTCGTAGCCTAGTGAAAACCATAATTCATATACTCAAAGTTTATATAATCTATTGCAATAGATTGGTGAAGAAAGAATTGAAAAAACACAATATCTATACTTTAATTAAACATTAAAATTCAATTAGTGTGCATGTATTATTTGATGGGAGCGAAATTCATGTAGATACAATTAGAATTAACTAAGAACAAAATTCAGAGTTATAATAATTCAAAATAACCTTCACATCAAACAATTGCAATCACAAAATACAAATTATAAATGTGCATCAACCAGAAGTCTGTCAGTGATTAACTGGATCCACTTAGAAAGCAAAACTTGCCTCCCAACCATGAAACGTCACCTTTGGTTCTCCCTCGAGTCGAGATCCATTTTATTTTTTGGAATTGGCAACCTCTTGTGATTGTTTTTCAAGGTATTTTATATCGTTCTTCCCTAGAAAACTTTCTTTATCGACATCTAGCTTTCTAGTGTGTGCCAAACCCATAGCTTAGTTTTTTTCTTTATTCTTTTTCGAAAATGTATCTTCCCTTTTCGTTAAAGCCCGCCTTTTTCTCCCGTGGTGCTTTACTCACCCTTACTCAGTGTTCTTTCCACACTGAGTGATTTAATATATTTTTTTCTCTTCCAATCATATTAAATCTTAACAAACAACCCCTAGCAATTTTTCAGAGTAGATTGAGGGAAGTTTGTTCAATTTTATCCATCCACATTGGTTTATGGATTTGGATAATGTTCTCGTTAACTCAAGTGTTATTTTTCGAGTACACCTTCCAGTTTATTTTTATTACCAAAATATATTTATTACAGCATCATACTTATGTCAAATTGAGTTTACTATGGATTTCTAGTCATTACTAAAAAAAAATCATTCTAAATAAAGAATACTTATCTGAGAAGATAGGGGTATTACAATCAGAGTTTCTATGACTGACTTTAATTATTGTTCTCAATAGTGAATTACATTCTGATATTGAGCATTATTGTTGTATTTTTTTATGGTATTGAATTTATTTAAGAGCTATCTCTGAGGAGTAGAAAAAAACTAGAATCGTTAATAATTCATTGAAATAGGAATGTATTTAGCTGTAACTATTTATTATCTAAGTACATTCCCATTTGTTTTTCTCTTTTATCAATTGAATGAATGAATTCATTAATTAATGAAAATTATATAATGAATTCAATCATATCAATAATCATTTACCCCTAGTTAGTTTGTTCATAAACTCTTCAATTGAAAGAGTGTTGTCCTTTTCAAAATTCGAGATAGGATTAGTTTTACTTGCATATTAGATTAAATATACATTTAGATTTGATTTTTAATTCTAGAAGTCCTCTCATATAGGGGAAAAACATAGTTGTGGTTTGGCTGAGCCGTGATTCATCTTAAGGATCACTTTCTAGTAAGAGATCTGCAAGAGGGCATATTTTTTTTCTCTTTTTCTATTGAAAATTAATAGCCATACTATAATCTAGCTGAGAGGGAAAGAGGGTAACTAGACCCAATTGAACCAGTTGGAACCACCACATCAAATAGATAAGAGCTTCGTTGGGGCTATGACCGAGTGGTCTCCCTTACATGTTGAAAATTTAATTTTTGACCATCAACAGTATTAAATACATATCATTTGAAGGAAGAGAAGCTTAGATGTGAAATTCAAGATCACCTAAACCATTAATGCAAAAAAGATTATATATCTATATGAATAAAAAGGAAAGTTTAGAACAAACTTGTATAGGTAATAAAATAATGGAACATGATTCTTATCACAGGCTATATAATCACAAAAATTAATTAAGATATGGTAGAGGAGTAAATGGAACAACAAAAAATAAACAAAAGATCCTGAAGGTTTGAGGATACAACTATTAAAAAAAAATTAACTCATGGAAGTAAATTATTAGTTCATTTTGATTGTTATTCTATGAATAATTTTGGAATGTGGCATTGATCTTGTAGGTATCCAATGGAAACTCTCTAAGGTGATAAGCTCTAATAGTATAAGAAGATAACTCAAAATCAACGTTATTTTGTAACTTCAAAATTATGGTAATTCTATGTTTAATCATTTATATCCTCTACTAGGGTGGTTCTCTAAAAATTTATCAACAACCATTCCATGATATTTGCAGATATTTCTGAAGTTTTTTCACCTACTCAAGATCCTGACCATGCTATTCACTGAGAAGCAGGAAGTGTACCACCAAACAATAGGCCTTGTAGGTATTCATATGCACAAAACTGTGAGGCATTGTAGGTATTCATATGCACAAAACTGTGAGATTCAACATTTGATTCAAGAAATGTTAGAGGATAACATCGTTCAACCTAGGTAAGATATTTCACTTCACCATCGATTATGGTTAAAAAAAAATATGGTCCATGCCATATGAGTCTATATAAAATAACACCAAGGTATTGTGGCCCTTATAAGGCATTCTAGCATATTGAAAAATTGGTTTACAAATTGGATTTGTGTCCAACATCACATGTGCATCTAGTGTTCCATATTTATTTATTAAAAAAGGTAATCAATGACAATGTCCCAAACAAAATTATTTCATTATAGATAAAGAATGAAAATCATACTAGTATGAGAAACAATCCTTGAAATAAGGATTAATCAATTAAGGAATCAAGAAATTGAGTACCTCATAAAATGGAAGAACCTACTAGTGGAAAAGACAACATGGGAAGATGAAATATTCATTCATATACACCTAAAGTAAGTGAAGTGTTGTGGACAAAACTCTTTTTAATGGGAGTATAAATGGTTAAGCCATAGACAAACCCCATGTTAACCGTAAAATCCATTTTAAATTACTATATTTAGCTTTTAAATTTCTATTTTGATATAGGCTAGAACCTTTTTATGTACCTTTCATTATAAATTTATCCTTTATCTCTTATATATATGCCAAGGATACCTAGTCTTGTGATCATCATATATTGTCTTGTATTGTATTTAAAGTTGGTTCCAGCCTCAAATTAAATTATGTTATTGAATTATTATTATTTTTGAGGGGGATGATTCATAACATATTATCTTGAATTCTTTAGGCTTCACTTGGTTCTTCTTATTTGGTTCATTTGTAATATATAATGCAATTCATCCATTAGCTTCCCTTCTAACCTGATACACCAGGGGGGATATATTATTGCATAATTTGGCCATTAGTCATTCTTAGTGACTTTTCTAGCCAATATATTTCATGTTCAGTGTCTTTGCTTCACTCAAAGAAATTTAAAGATAAAATTTACCTTGTGTTTAAGCTTTTCTCAAAGAAAAAAAGTGTTCCATATACATTTTCCCTTGAAGAAAGGATCATATGCATTCAAAAAATGGAAACATTATAAAATAAGATTAATTTCATGCTCTTTAACATGAATTATATGTTTCATATACATGTAAAACCTTAGTTTCTATTTCCAATAAGCTTAATCAACTTCTAATAGTACATTGGAGATGGGGAAAATGACAATATTAGTATCCTCATGCTATATCACTACATTCAAAATTTTGTCCTGGATTTTTTCTATCATTCCCTTTTGTAGAAACCAATATTTTTTAATTCCACTTTCCTACATAGGTTTTGGATTTAAATCATAGTTTATTTTCACATTGATATATGGTAAGAAATTTTTATTTGGAGTTGAATTCTATCAGTGGTCTAGTAAGGGAGGAACCAATCATTTAGAGATGAAGTTTCCCACAATGTATTCAATTATGAAATTTCTATTACCTTTTTTATTTAATATAAATATCACACTCCCCCTTCCCCACCTAGTGTCCTTCCCCTAGCCCCCTAGCCAACACATATACACACCTATTTATTTTGTCATTTTCAATTACATTATTTAAGGAGGAAGCATTTACCAAATTCCAATTATGATCATCTACTTATGATCACACTATAATTAGTAATTTTCTTTGTCATATGTTTATATCATTTTTTATTTCTATACTTGATTGATGTAGAATGTTTTGTCTCTCATTATGTGCATATTTGAATTCAGGAATAGATCATTTGGATTATTTCATATTCTCCCAGTGCTTCTTTTGGGACACAGCTAGAAGGGTCTATCCACCTAGCCACAAGTATTATTCAATTTATATTCTTGTTTGCATCACATAACTAATATAGAAATATATAGTTTTCATACCTTTATGTACTCTACCATTGATTAGAGCCTAAAAATAATTGTATTATTTCCTATGTAAAAAAAAAATCTAACACTAGTCGGATATTTCTATGCATCTTGCACATACACCATGAAATCATTTGAAAATTGATCACTCGCCATCTCCTAGTCATTGCCCTTGAATTTACCCCTACAAATATGGCAACATCCAACAAATACGAAAGCATGTAAAAAACTAGAAGATAGAGATATGGTGTTAAGTGGCATCCTTTCCTAATCAAATTGTAAAGAAGAATACATGAATAGAGAACATTATTCACCAAAAGAATAACTAACATATATAAAAGCAAGGTGTTGAACATCCCCACACAGTTTAGAAGAAAGCCTAAACAAGAAAGCATAGATGTAATGAATTCCTATTCAACTTCATAATATGCTTTATAAAATCCAATTTAGAGGAAGATAAATTACCATATAGACTCTCTAGTTCACTCCATGGCCTCCCACGTTGAAATCAACACGGTTTGAAATAAACTACCTCTTAACAATCCATAAATGTTATTTACTTCAAATTTGTTTCAAAGGGAAAATTCCATGGTACTTTATTATATTCATCAATGAGATTTATAGTAAACTCATCGACATTTATTATGATACCTAATTTGATAGGGGACATCAAGCGAACAAAGTAATCATTTGAGACATGCAGCGGAAGTAATTGACATCAAGACCTTCCATATAAAGCTAACCACTTCAAATAGCTCACTAAGTTCATTTACTTTATATTTTTCTAGGGTTTACATTTGAGATAGGTAGTCAAAATAATTAACCTTCAAATCTTCCACATAAATCTCCAAATAATCTACCACTTCAACTAAGTAACTAAATTCATTTACTTTATATTTATATATATATATATAGATAGATAGATAGATATAGATATAGATATATAACTTACTTCAATTGGTTCTTATAAATGTTGTTAAGTATTAATTAGTTCCATGTTATTAGGTAACAAAGTTAACTTTACATTTATTTATATTAACAAATTTACTATACTCTCATCCACATTTTAAAGCACATTACATGAATATTTGTAAATATTTTATAAAAGTAATTTTTAAAATTAATTGTATATATTTATAGATAAAGTCGAATAAACTTTATCTCCAATTGAATATTCTTTTTAATAAAACAATTCTAGTAATATCTCATATCTGCGTACTTTGCGCTGTAGTGTTATTCATGATGGGAAACTTGTATTTTACACGAGAACAAACCCCATTTTTGGTATGTGATAATCATAGTTAAAAGTGGAGTATTTATTCCAATGATAGATTAATGACAATACAAGCGAGACATATTATTATATTAAATAGTAATAATAAAAGTATGTTAAAAATGGAATATGTTATTATAAGAAAGATTAATCGTAATAAGAATAGAATATATGATCATAAAGGTATGCTAACAATAATGAAAGTTGAAAGTTGGTTAGCATATTATGATAAGACAACACTAATTTAATGTGATCCCTTTTGTTATCGTTGGACAACCTTTAAAAAGGACAAATGGGATAAACACACGCGGATTACGTTCGAGCTAATAAAACTTTCCAGAGTACTCCAGGTTTTAGATATCATTATATATTGGTCCGTATCAAATTATATACTTCTAACATTTGAAAGTTTCCTAATATCGAAAGAACAAATAAATAAAAATCCATTGTATTTAATAAAGTCACGGGAACATGGTACACTTATAATTGAGTAGTAAAGTCTTTATGAATGAACAGTAACTAATAAATTATTTTTATTCCAAACAGTTACAAATGAGAAGTTTCGATTCCTCAACTCTATAGGTTGAAAGACCTTTTCATTTTTATATGGATTATCGTGGTTTAATGGCCACATAGGTTTATGTTATTTTGTATTGATACGAACTACTTTTTTATGAATAATGATGATAACAGTGCAAGGCATCTTCCCTTTGATTGCAAAATATTTGTAATCTGTCATAGTTGTGAAGTTTGTGAAATAAATATTAATTAGTTTTAATTATAATTAGTTATGTTAATAGGTGTTGTTTATGTTGGAATTTGGGGTGGATAATTTTTAATTAAATAGATGGTTAAGATTTATTATAGTTGGAATATTCTTCATTTTATATATCAGATCATCCAATAGAGAATATCAAAGATTTACAAATTGTTTTTTAGTTTCAATACCAAGTATCCACTTATATAATTATCAAATTCTAGAATATAATTACAAATATTATCAAACACACTATTATCTCACTCATTCATTTCATTCAACTCTTTCTATCTGTTTTTTTTCATTCCCCGTCTCTCAAATCCATTCATTTCATTCCACTCTGTCTATATGTCCCTTTCATTCTCCATCTACCTATTTCATTGTTTCATTCCCTATCGATTGAATTATTTCCATTTTGTTTTGTTTCCTTGTCACACATTCAACATCAATTACAGTTACCAACCCAAGCGCTTTTACTAGCTACTTTCACAATAGCCTCTCATAGAAGACATTGGAGTACTCATTCCTACCTTCTCTTTTGGAGGAACAACACATGATTCTAGAATTAAAAGGCCATGTATTTCTCTTTTTGGTTAAACACCTTGAAAATCAAAGGTGAGATCTTGTTTTAATTTAAATTTTATGTAGTACAAAATACTTAATCTCATACCAAATTTTCAAATAAAATTTATGCTCTTGACATTTATTAATTAAAACTAGGTATGGATAATTTTCCACATTAATTAGTGTTTTCTTATGGAATGTACTAAAGCCAAGTTGCATGGAAGTCAAATATTGTTTGATACATTTAATATCGATGAATGCGGGTATTAAGAATCTACTAATATCTACACTTAAAACTTCCTCATATTTATTACAAGAATAAATTTATGTATGTTCCCTATTTTATTTCCTTACATGTTATTCACAAACAACAAATTTATTAATAATTTAGTTAAGTTGGATATATTAATGTTATAAAATTTATGTTTTTTTGGATTTAATATTAGGTTAAGTGCCTACCATTCACTTAATAGAAATTAATATGTTTAATATAATCATATCCATATAAATCAACTACATTAACTAATGTGATTGTTTTAATATATAGAATATATATAAAATTTTTACTAAAATTTGTAATATATTGTTTAAATAATACTTTTATAACAAAATTTTCTCTAATATTTATTTCTTAAAATTTATTAAATAAAGTTATCAAAACAAATTTAAAATGTCAAATTTAACATTTTAATGATTTAAAATGTCAAATTTAATATTTTAAATTTGTATAAATTAAAATTTTCAAAATATATTAAATAATAATTTCAACGTTGATTATATTATATTTAGAGTAAAAAAATATAAAAACTTAAAATACATAGCATCCAGAATTTATAATATGAAATTTAATCACATTTTATAAATATTTATACTTTTCCGAGATATACATACCTTTTAAAGTAAACTTATCTAAAATTGTAAGTCTCGGAATTTTAATCCATTTATAGCATGCTATTGAAGTAGTAATGTGTGAGAATGTATATTAGAGTAAGGAATAAGGACAAATTTATTCCATGAATAATGATAATTAAGTTATTACTCCTTGCCGTAAGGAAATAGGGACTATACTAATCAGTGAGGTCATTGTTATTATTCTTAACCAGGAAATTAATAAAACTTATGACATAAAATCTAATGTTTTAATATACCTGTTTTGCTTTATCTTTTGTCCCCCCAATTAAATAATGACACGGCTCTGTATTAGCCACTAAAGTTTTTGAAAAGTTTAGAGATATTACTTGCACATAAAATCTTTGCTTTAAAGAACATAAAGCCAAGTCATTTTTCAATCGTCAAGTAATGTTAGAATTACATATAGCATTAATATAAAATATAAAAAGCTATTTTCTTTTGTCTTCAAAATTTTTTAGGTTAAAAAATATTTTGCGAGTTTATTAAATGTGAGGTTATTATGTATAACCTAGTCTTGGGGTATGTTAGTAATTTTCTATGGATCTCATGGATACTAATACAATGTTATTTTTACTATCAATTCAATTTTATCTCTCGGCATAACTCTAAACAAGTCAAGAAGGTTGGGCCTCGACGAGTAACAACAAGGATCACAAAACTTGTTTATCTCCATTGTAATACTGTAACAACCCTAGTTTATGTGTTTGGAAGTCAAAACTAGACATTTGAACTTTAATCCTAAGGGGAGTGGACCCCAAAGGACAAGTATTTTGTGGATGTAATTAAATATTTAATTTGAAAAAATGAATAAAATAATTTTGTGCAGATTGACAAAAATGAGAATTATGAGATCACTTGCTAAATCCATGAGGATGGATAAAAACAAATACTTTCCCCACAATCTTTCAAAAATCCTTAAAAGAATTTCTAAATTTTATTTTGAGGAAAATCTAGTTTCCCCAATGATGAGGAAAGTAGTTGAGAAGAGGTAAAAAGCTGGAAAAGCTGGGAAAAGTAGAAAGCAGCTTTAAAAGTCCCTAAATAGGGAAGCCTAGGAAAACAGGAAGAAAAGCATCCTGATATTCTGGACGCAGAATTAGAAACAGGCTTTGGGGAACAACAGCTTAAATAAGTTGCTCCTAAACAGATTAGAGTTTGGTCTGTTCTAGGAGATGATCTCAGCTTGGGGGTGAGTTCTGGGAGACAGAAGGACTCTATGGTTGGAAGGTTGGTCAATTGCAAGAATGGTATGTCTCTAAATTTACTGGTGTTTTTACTTCATGTGGTATAAATTGGCTACATATAATTGTCTGATTTGTATGTTAGACTGGTTAGAGCTACATTTAACATAATTAATCATAAGGAATTCACCTTTATAATTCTGTATAGTTGTAGAAAAGAAATCTGTAGAGGAGAATCCAACAGAATCTCTAAACCGAGGTTGGTTTAAATCTGAGGATACATATCCCTCCATAGATAATTTAACTTTAAACTGCTTCTGATTTATTAGGATAAATTTATGAGCATGGTTATGATAAAGTAGTATGAGAATTCCTGTATCATATTTAAAAATAGCAATAGATGAACTGGCATTTAAATTGTGCGTTAAATAAGTAAAAATACATAATGACTTTTAGAGTCAGTATACCATTCATACATCACCAGAAGCACAATAGCAAATTATTCCTACATATAAGAAATTAATTCTACACCAGAAGGAAGCAAACATCAATTGGTGCAAGAAATGAACCATAATAGTAATTGATGGGGAAGTTAGCAAAATTGAAGCCAGGTACTTACAACAAGTACCATAAGACTGCCCATTA
The DNA here is from genome assembly GCA_034641835.2 of Pinus albicaulis. Classification (NCBI taxonomy): domain Eukaryota; kingdom Viridiplantae; phylum Streptophyta; class Pinopsida; order Pinales; family Pinaceae; genus Pinus; species Pinus albicaulis. The sequence continues at coordinate 512,650,666 of CM076579.1, read as the reverse complement.
ATACTTATTTCAAAGAACCATTCTTTCATCAGAGGCTAAAACTAATATGTGAAAGAAAGTTGAGTAATAAAGACTATTACATCACTGGATTGATTAGTAGTTAATTCCAAATTTTGTAAGGGGTTGATAGAATTTAATAAAGCCTGAGCATAACAGAAATAATAATTTGCAATAATGATAGCCTAAAGAGATGCAGGAAATAAGAAAGGACTATGATAATATCTTTCTACTGCTATTAGAACACAAGAACCCGGTAAGAATATGTGTGTAATCAGCATGGGATCACTTCTAGAGAAATAAATACTCAACTGTAGGATAACAACATGGAAAGCCCGAATGAATTAGGAAGTCAAATCTTGCTAAGGCAGTGGATATCATCCAACCCTCTAACTGACAAAGTAGCTTATCTTATTGTACACTGGATATGAGAAGTACAAATTTATTCCCATGATCATAGAGAGGGGCACTTTTAGAATTTTAAAGTGATTCACTAGCTGTAAGTAGTTATAAAAGAGAGAAATTTAGACTAATGTAGCATAAAAAGTTTTGAAAAACAAAACAAAACCAGTTCCCATCAGTATTAAAACAAAGGGAGAAATCTGTGAAATGTCAGGTAATACTATTGAACTGTCAATCGTCACAAGGTCGAACCGTCTATAGAATATATATATATTCTCCACTGAAACCCACTGGGACGTAAAATTTTCAAGGGTTCTAACCCTATTACAGAATTTAAATAAATACGAGAATTGCATAACATTGTCCACAGTCTCAGTTCGGACGTACATCAATATTACAGTAGAAATTTGATAGAAAAAAATAAAAATTGAAATGTTATATAAACTTCATGGAATAACCGCGAACAAGCTAGGTCATGCTTGGACTGAGGTCACGTCGATACCTACCTGAAACCCAAGGCTCAAATACATCAAGCCAAATAAATAGAAATCCATCAACTAACACGGTGGGAAAACCTTGAAGGGATTCGAAGTATACCTGCGATAAAATTTTCGAGCGATATGAGAACTCATAGCAAACAGAAAAAAAAAATTGAAGACAAATTTATAACTAAAGGTGATGAACGACGCATCACCACAGAAGACTTACCTTTGAAGATTGAGGGCTCGACGCATCAGTTGTCCTGTAAAACAGAAAAAAAGGACTTTGGTAAAAACGCTGGTTAGAATAAAAACAAAGCCCTAATGAGTTGTTCCTACAAATCGATGGATTATTTGTGTAGCAATGTCTTACCGTGAGCCAGGGCAAACGCAGTGGACAAATCCACGACGGCCATGAAAGACGTGAACAGCAGGAAGGCCTACCCTGCCAGGGTTAACATTTGAGTCAAACCCATCTTGTATTGATATAACAAATCCCAAATCCAAACAGCTGAACGATAAACCACCAGGGATAAAATTTTGTGTATGGGTATATTCCAACATTGAAACGGAAAATTTAAAACAAAACAGAACACGAACTCCCTTTACCTGTATGGCGAGGAACGAAGAATGGGCACGCCCAGGAGATGGAACGAGCCTAACACTGCATCTTCCCATGTTGCGCAGAATGAAAACCTCCTAAGTCGAGCAAGAGGAACGATGCGACGAAGAACATTTCCAAACGAAATTTCAGGATTAAATATGATTCATCAAGCCCAATGAACAAAACCCTAATTACTACGCATGCATCTACAGCGCCCACTTGTCTTAAGATCCAAAGAAGACCATGGATCGAGATGATAAAAGTCGAAAATTCTTGCACAGTGGACTAAGCCATAAATGAAGAATCAATTGCAATCGAATTCATTGTACTTACAGTAGTAGACCAGGACAGGCGTGAATAATGATCCCATAGGTGAGTTCAGAATATTGTGAAACTTAAAGGACGTGGAGAACATAACGAACAATCCAACTCACACCACGTACATTTTAAATCGCCAACGTGACAAGTAAGGACGACGACTTCCATGTCGTCTATTACGATTAAAAATTATGTCATAATGGCCAAGATACGAGATCGTTATGGCGCCAGAGGGACAGTGCATTCTCACATTAAACCTTGACCACCAAACGGAATTGAATGAATAGCTACGCCACTAAGAGAGAACATACATCGACTTTAATTATCAAGCATATTGAACAAATCCGATACCCAGACAAGGTCTTCTAGCTTATGAAAAGTATAAGGACTTAGCAGGATCTACATGACAAAGGCACGATGCATCCTATCACAAAAAAAAAAAAAAAATCTTTATGCATGGTGAATTTTTATAAAGAGGTAGGGGTGCAATTATCATGAATATGAAACCTTGTTATTAATCCATACCCTTCTAGTCTCCATAGGTATATGCATTCGAGACCTGAATTAGTTGAGGGATTTTTACATGATGGATTTTATACATTACGTATGATGGAGTTTTGACTATTGATAATTTGTGGCTTTTATATATATATGGAGGATATATATATAGGACATATAAGAAAATTTTAATAAAAAAAAAATCAATGGTAACAATAACAAAGAGATCTATAAGGAAATTGTTATATATTCCACTCCATTGAATTATATATGTATAGGGAACAGACTTCAACATATGAATTATGTTTAATAAAAGGATGTTCAGGCTTAAAATTGAACAGGGAGGGTATTAGTTAAATAAACATTTTAGACTTAGAAAGAAAACCTCCAAGAGAAAAAAAAAAAATTGTGGTGTAGGTGGAAGTGAGGGACGTTACAAATACATTGTATGGACCTTAGGTCCAGTAACACTATAGTGGCTAAGCATACTATATATTCACAGCACAGCTCTGAAGAGGGTGGAAAATATGGTTTTGAAGATATTACATGCTTTCGCAAGGATCACTAACAACAAGGACCGCTACTCAGAAAAATAGAATAGATTGGAGCACTACTATTGAGAGGAAGAAAATGTATTGGAGTAGTAACAACAATGACCACTACTCAAAAGAACATAATATATTGGTGTCAGAGAATTTAGTGCAGTGATTCTAGTTCATTAGAAAATGGCAGAAAATAAATATAAATAGTACTATACTTTTTTAGAAAGGAAAAAAAAAAAATTAGAAGGTAAAGAGTACTAAATAGAACTTGGAGTTGACAGTAGCCTTGATTGTTCTCAATTTTTCATTCCTCTAGGGAGTTTGATTTTATTCTTCAAACATAACATTCATATTTTTCCTTTTGTGCCAGGAAAGGGACTTCATATTTTTCCTTTTGTGCGAAGAAAGGCCTACATGAAGTCATTATTGATATCTTTACAATGTTCACCTTGATGTTTCTTTGAAAAAACCATAACCACCATGAAAATGGTGGTTAAGAGAAAAGAAATAACAACCATGAAATTATCAATATGTCTTCAAGAATTGTGCCAAATTATGATAGTGACATGTATTTCAAATGCAAAGAGAATTACAGGACCATGCAATATATAGGTTTAAGCCATTATGGTTAGGCCTTCTGGAGATCCTCCTTATCTAGGCCTTCAATTTTTGTAAATCACGTACATAGGAGTTGTGTAGCTTCGAGGTTGAAGCTAATTCCATTAGGGATCTACACGTTGTCGTGAATGTTTGTTCAAATCATTTACATCATACATATTCTACCTGAATAAAAACTTGATAAAAAAACTTTAACACTAACCCCAATGAATTTTGTGTCCTCCAGCTCTGCCTAAAGTGTCCATAATTTTTCGTCGATAAATAGGAAAAATTGCAAGAGAAAGGGAATTAATTGCACACTTTTAGTTAGAGTAATTTTTTTCTATTGCGATTCACATGGAGGCTTATTACATAACAAACTAACAAAAATCTCATATATACTAATTTTTCTTGAGGTATTCCCATTATAATGGGTTGTAAAAGACCTAAAGGTTGTATGAATCATCATACATGTTGTTTTTCGAAGAATTTTATTAACTTAAAAGTGGAAATATGAGTTTACCATGACTACTAGTAAGGAACCATACATGATTAATGATAAGCACACGCGTATAATTCCTATCAAAATTATTCTGGTATGTTGATTCAGTACTAGAAATATCACCAAAAACACAAAAAAAAAAGAATAATACATCCACAAGTAGCACTAACACTTGGTTTTGGTTTCCTATAAATTATAAGGTGAAAGCACCTAAAGGCTTGTATCGAAGCTAAAACCATAAACCCAACACATAAGAATTGCAAACAAATCACAATAGCTAAACCCATAATAAAATACTACAACTTTTCTTAATTCAAAAAGCATAAAATTTGGTTACTGAAGTTACGCATAGTAGTTTTCATGTACAAAAAAACAAGCTTTAACTTCATAATACCCCTCCTTCTCATGGCACATTGGTTTTAAACTCACTTGTTCAACAGCAAAGTGTCAAGTCCAAGATGAACTAGAAAAAAATATGACATTTGCAATACTTTAATAACATGATTACATCTTTGGCTAGTTTATCCATTATCTCTTTGTTGTATTTATTACTTGTTTCAATGCCATTTCCTATCATTTTTTAACAATATTCTGCCTAAATCTAAAATCCCATCCACAAAAAAGTATGGTAAGGAAAATTGTTGAAAATAAGTATTGTAAGAAGATAGGAAAGTGTTTTCCTTTGTGTTGTTTATGGCTTTCAAAATAATTTTACTCTATCCTTAGAATGAGTAGCTGGCATGATTATAGCTCGTACTCAAGCATGGGCTTTAGGAAATTGCAAACACCTAAAGCGATGTGTGGCAATAGAGTAGCTTTAATTGTGATATGTGGCAGAGAGGGATCGGTGGGATCCACGTTTAGGAACGTAAGGTGAATAACATGTTATGTCTTTTTACTTTAAAAGTGAACTAAAATCAGTTAAAAACTATGCATTGATGTTCCAACACAAGCTGGAGGGCATTCATGGACCAATATATCGGCCTCCCCCTTGTTGCCTCATTCGTCAAGTGTCGTGTACCCCTACTTTGTGCCACCTATTCGAGAATAATATTTCATATTGTGTCACCCAACTATGGTTTTACCATGCATGATTAGATTAATCCAGGTGTAGACATGAGCAGCAATTGGCTCGGAAAGATGGGAGGCATGAATACAAGGCCCAAGATGCATGAAATTTAGAGCTAGATCGAATGGGGTGGTTAGTGGCAATAATACTTGAAATTGATTGAGCACAAATCGAGCACAACACTGCGATTAAATTATAGTTTACGAATTAAATTCTATTCACATAAGGAAACGATAAATACAAATTACATATATGTATGGTTGAACTATGTATAAAATTTATGCCCAGTGGCCATGAAGTCATCCTTTCAGAAAATCTCAATTAATCATATTTCCAATAACACTAATTACTCACAATATTCGTGTGATTTTTTTTTATCTCAAACAAAGTAAACCATAAAAATATATATTATAAAATTATTTCATATATAATATCTAGAATTTTCGACATGAAAAGAAAGTTTTGATGGTGTTATTTATCCTTGAACAATGCATACTTTGTGGTATTTATACCTTAACAATACATATACAAATCTCATTGGTTTGGACTTTCGTGGATCATAATGTTCCTTGTTCAACTTGTAGTTTGTGAGCTTAAAAATGTTTAGTTTTAGCAATTAAATAAATTTAATATTAATGGCTTGATACAGGTGGATATTGGTGGCAAAAAGACTATTCCACGAGGACCCCCACCATTGCTTCTTTAAGATTTCCAATTTCCTTAATTGTAACACAATTTACTATTTTTGGTAGTTTTTCAGGTCCTGAACTTTCGGAGCCATTTTAAGGCCCTAAATGATGCTTTTGGGGAAATTTGTAGTCCTCATATAGATTTTTCTAATGACATTTTATGCATGTCAAACAAAGATCATATGCGAAATTTATGTCCCCAAGAAGTTGATGTACCGATATACCCAAACGGGACCCATTGTTTCGGTGCTTCATCTCCGAGGTTTAGGTTTTTCGATGTTTAGGGTTTTCCCATGTTGTTGAATAATAAAGAAAGGCCCTTGAGCCTCACTGTAATACAGTTCAAAGGCATGTAGCCGCCACATCTCTTTTAAGAGATAGGCTACAATTGCCCGAGCTAATTTATTTTCCATTTTGTCTATAAACATTTTTTTGTATTTGATAATAATGAAAGGACATGTTTTTCGTGCTACATCTCTATGTTTATGTTTATTTCTATATTTTATTATCTTCCTGCATATTTTTGTAGCAGTGATATCAGAGAGGTCTTCTCTTTCTCGATTTTTCTTTTCCTGTCCCCAACAAGGTCGGTATATAAGGAGTTAGGGACTGATCTGTTGAACCTTTGCAATATTAGCCTCGCAAAAGCCCGATGGACTCCAATGGGGGAAGAAAAGAAAGACGAGGGAGCAAGATATCCTATAAAAATATTGGTCCATAAGGCCCTCGAGAAGAAAAGGAACATGATGATGGATAACTTTGATCAGATCCTTCAACGACTACCCACAAGCAACACACATTCATCTGGGAGCCACTCTGGAGGTGCAAATCCTTTTAAGCTATAAGTAAACTTTGGCATTCCCATATTTGATGGCCAACTAGATGCAGACGTAGTAGATAGATGGTTTAATATATTAGAAGGATATTTCTTAGTTCATGACTTTTCCAATCAGGAAAACGTCTCTTTTTCACTCCTCAAAGTTGCCCCCAATGTCAACGACTGGTGGGAATCATTCTGTGAGAAAAAGGACAAGAGAGAAACCTCCCTGATTTCTAGCGCACCCACTTAGAATTATTTCTGAGATGCCATCAAGGAATAATATTGTACCGCGGAGATCTATTAGGATAATTACATACAATGAACTACACTACGGAAGCAAAGGGATCAATATGTGCATGATTTGACGAATATATTCCATACCCTACGCAGAAATTTGGGTATCAAAGATTTGGAGACACATTTTGTGTTGAAGTACTGCAGTTTTCTGCATAGATACATTCAAGAGGAAATGAATTTCCTTGAAATCTCATCTCTTGGTGCAGCATACTGCTATGCTTCCAAGATTTAGTAGAAATTCAAACAAAAGAAGCGATACTTTCGATCTGTGAATCATAATCAAAGTAAAGAAACTCCCATACCACAAAAAAATTACAAAGCCAAGGTGGGGTGACTGAAGACAACCCACCAAAGCCACAAGAAAAAAAAACACCGCATATCCAAATAAGGACATGGGAAAGTGGTGTGAGTTCCATAAGATCTTCATTCGCAACACAAGTGAGTGTCGAGCCAAGGCATCACTGGTGGTCGAGCTAAAGGCTTCAGAATCAGATGCATGTTCTGAATCTGATTCATAACCCAACAAGGGGAATGAAACATGGAAGCAGATTATTGATGTGGAGCCCAATGCCACTGTTGCCACCACCAAAATCCAAAAGAAGGAACCTGAAGATTCAAAATAGGGGAAGTGCCTCTTCCACTACCAGAAGTGGGTGAAGGGATCCCTCTTGCACTTCATTGTTGATAGTGGGAGCCAAAATAACCTCATTTTAGTAGATGCCATGAAGCGGTTGGGCCTACTGACAATAAAAAACCCACAATCGTACACCATTAGGTGGCTTCACCAAGGACGCGATCTCCATGCTAGCGAGCAGTGTCGCCTTCCCTACAGCATCAAGCCCTTCACAGATGAGGTAATATGTGATATTCATCCTCTTAATGTTTATGATTTATTATTAGGCCAACCATAGTCATGGAAGCAACATGTTGTGTATGAGTCTAGGCCTCGCAATGTTATTGTTACTTTGGGAACGAATTTGTACATGATACCAGAGGTAGCACTGCCTACAAACATCTCTTTGATCGCTGCAAAAAAATGCAGTAAACTCATTTCAAAAACCGAGAAATTTATTTTACTAATGATCCACCCTCAGGGCAAGAACAAGACTATAGTCACAACCTCCAGAAAGGGCTCCTATGCACGAGAACAATAGATGGAAAAGGTCATGGTCGAATATGGGGACATCTTCACCTCACCCATGGGGGTACCTCTGCATTTTTAGGTCAAGCACTCCATCAATCTAACCCCAAGCACACCACTACCAAATGGACCAATTTACTGTCACTTTGTTATAGACAACGATAAAATCAAGTGGCAAATTTAGGATCTATTGCATAAAGGTCACAGTCGGACAATTTCATCACCCTGTGGGAGCCCGATCGTGTTTGTGCAGAAGAAGGATGGGACTTGGAGACTTTGTATTGACTATCGAGCGTTGAATAAGATACCTATCCGGAATAGGTATTTGATCCCATGAATTGATGACCTTCTAATCCAACTCAAATGGGGAAAATATTTCAGCAAGATTGACTTGAAGTTGGGGTATCACGAGGTAGTAATCAAACCCTCTCATGTGTGGAAGACTGCCTTCAAAGCCAAGGAGGGCCTTTTAGACTGGTTGGTCATGCCTTTCGGGTTGACGAATGGTCCCTCAAGCTTCATTAGGTTAATGGATGGCATATTATGACCATCCACTAACTCATACGTGGTGGTGTATTTGGATTACATCGTGATCTTCATCTAGATTTGGGAATACCACCTCGACCACATTCGACAGGTCCTCCAAACACTACGGCAAGATGAGTTGCGTGCCAATTTGGAGAAATGCACTTTTGGCATGACCCAAGTTCAATATATGGGATACATTATTGATGAGTGGGGGGTGCATGTGGACCCAACCAAGATCCAAGTCATTTAGGACCACTCTAACATACCTCCACAACTTTTTGTATCTTGTCAATTTCTACCGCAGCTTCATGTTGGGGCCCTCTCATATCACTTGGCCTTTGAGTCAAGTCCCCAAGGGAGTAGCGAAAGAAAATTCATTTTGGTCTGAATCTCAATGGAAGGTGTTGACAAAGTTGAAGAATCACCTCTACTATGCACTAGTGCTGACATTAACATACTTGCAACAACCATTTGAGATCGAGACAGATGCATATAATTATGATATTGGGGCATTACTTACTCAGTAGGGGCATCCAGTGGCATACCACAGTGAGAGACTTTCAAATCGAGTCCAAAAGTATCCCACCTATGATAAAGAAATGTATTTCGTTGTGCAGGGTTGCTGACAGTGGAAGCATTACATTTTGGTTTAGGAAACGGTGATACACACAGATCATCGACCCTTGCGGTTCATATATACACAAGAGAGGTTATAGAATGATCACCATCAGAAATGCTCCACATACCTGCAACAGTTCCATTTGAACATCAAGTGAAAGAAGGGAAGTGTCAATACTGTTGCAGATTTCCTTAGCCAACGGTCGATCATGGCGCTAACCACTGTGCTCAATTGTTGTGGGCATGAGACTTCGAGTTGGCCACAGCTCTACAAAAGTGATCGAGAATTCAGAAACACATACCAAATGCTCCTGGAGGGTAAATAAGTTCCAACTTTTCACCTCCAGGATGAACTATTTTTCCAACAAGGACACCTTTGTGTTCCTTCAAGAGAGTGTGCCAAGATGATTTGGGAAGCTCACTATAGTCAGGTCACTTGAAATTTCGGGGTTGAGAAAACTATGCCAATATTTTAGAAGTGTTTCCATTGCCTAAACCTTCGACATGATGTTGGGAAGTACATCAGATCCTACCCTGCCTACACCATTTCCAAACCAATCATCAAGAATCAAGGCCTATATACTCTGATGCCTACCCCTATCCGACCTTGGGAATCCATATCCATGGATTACATGTTGGGCCTTCCTTCTACCAAGCATGGAAATGACCATGTTTTTGTGGTCATCGACACATTCTCTAAAATTACCATTATGGCGGTCTGTAAGAAGAATATCACAGTAGAAGCCACTACTGAAATCTTCTTTGAATGAGTATGGGTACACTTTGGGATCCGACCATCCATTATCTCTAATCGGGATAGAAGGTTCATTAGTACATTTTGGTCAATTCTCTAGTCGATGTTGGACACCAATTTCACTAAGTCCATAACTTTCCACCCCAAAACTGATGGCCAAACAGATTTCGTCAATAGGATGATCGCACACATTGTGCATGTAAATTTTGAAGGATCCAGGGACATGGGATGAAATCCCCCCCTATGTCCAGCACAGCTAGAACCGAGCTCTCCACGGCTCAAATGGCCACACACCCTTTTAGGTGGGCTTGGGGTTCTAGCCACTATGTCCCATTGATGTGGTCATACCATTTGCAGCAACTCCAGAAGGTTTGTCTCATGTCTAGTTCGAAGCCGACAAGTCAAACAACTTCATTGAGCACATTCAACACATATTCTAATATGTCCATGAAATCTTGGATAGAGCCAATGATAAGTACAAGTAGCAGCATGATCAACATAGGGTTCCACACAAGTTCAAGGTGGGCAACAAAGTTTGGCTACATCTATAGAAAGAGCGCCTCACTGGGCCCCACCACAAGCTTTGCCCGCTCCGCTATGGGCCATACACCATCACCAAGGCATTAGGGGACAATGTGTTCGAGCTCATTATTCCACAATTCCTTGTTCTTCACCCTGTTTTCAATGTGGATTTCCTTTTACCCTACTTTCTACCATTGGTAGACACATCCGACATTGAAAAACAACTCACACCAAAAAAGTTAAACCCAAACCACATGAAACAAGCCACAACTAATTTGATCATAGACAGACATATCAAGAACACTCTCTAGCAAAGCATCGAACTATATCTAGTTTCCAAAGGAGGCCAAATCCTTCATGAGGGAAAGTGGTTCACTAGGGACTAGATTCAATAGAAATTTCCTCATCTCATGGAGGAACTCAACACAATGGTGACCATTTCTTCCTAAGGGGGAAGGATTAATCCAGGTGCATATTGGTGACAAAAATCCTATTCCACTAGGAGCCCCACCATTGTTTATTTTGTTTTTTCAGTTTCCTTAATTGTACCACAATTTACTATTTTTGGCAGTTTTCAGGTAATGAACTTTCAGAGTCGTTTTGAGGCCCTAAAAAACTTTTTTTGGGAAAACCAGGACCAACATGAATTTTTTCCCAATTTTGATCACTCGAAATCTGTATTCCTTGGATATATATTTCTAAAGAGGTATTGTGCGTATCAAACAAAGATTGTATGCCAAATTTGTGTGCCCAAGAAGTTGATGTACCAATTTACCCAAACAGGACCCGTAGTTTTGGCGCTTCATCTCCTAAGGTTAGGTTTCTAGATGTTTAGGGTTTTCCGATTTTCTCAATAATAAAAAAATACCCTTGGGCCTCATTATAAGGTAGTTCAAATGAATGTAGCCACCAACATCTCTTATCATAGATAAGGTACCATCATCCTAGCTAGTTTATTTTCCAATTTCTGTAAAAAAAATTGGGTTATTGATATTAATGAAATGAAGTGTTATTGTTGTTGCATCTCTTTGTTTATGCTTATTTCTATATGTTATTGTGTTAGTGCATAAGTTTGGATTATTTCTTTATTTTAAGTGGATATTTATAATATATATAGATGTAATATACATGTGCACAAATTATAATTTTATATGTTAATTGTAGTGTTTAATATGTATATGAAATCAAATTTAGTTTACCAGATTGTAAGATGGGTAAAAAAATGTGTCATTTTATTTTTAATTTTATTTATTTCTTTAAATGATTTAAGATATTTGTAAATTATCAAAGTTTTGATTCAATTAAAAGGTTAGGAAGATAGATATTACAATAAATATTTTTAAATTTTGATATATGTGTCGAGAGGACATTCTAATAGAATGTGTGTTTAGTCTTCAACCCTTTTAATGTAACAAATATATCAAATTATTTTAACCTGTGATATTTTAGGAAATGTCTGATGTCCTATTTCACTATGGAGCTTCTGAGTATTTGCTATCATTTTTTCCTTCCTTATGCTAGTAAAAACATAGAGATTCTCTTGATCTTATATATTATGATAAATAATCTCTTATTGTCTCTTAATTATATTTTATCCTCACTCTTTATTGCACTCCACTTTCTCCTTAAATTAAATGTATAAATATTTGTGTTATTTTTATTATTCTATAGAGTAAACTCTTCCTTCACTCCCCAAAAATTTATTTGTATATGAATTTGAGTATAGTTTGTACGAAGCTTATGGATTCTCTTGTATTCCATGTTATTTATCATTCTCTTGTACATTACCTACCTAGTCATAGTCGTGCTCTTAATGGAAAAAATATCAGTTTTATAAGGATGATAGAATAGCGAGTATTCCCTTTATTTTGAGATAGCAGGTTTTAAAACACTTATGTATCTTCTCTAGACTTGATAACTATTTTCTAGATATCTTACAACCTTATCCTTTATAGACATGTAAGATAACAAGATTGAAAATAGTCTTTATAAACATGTAAGATAATAATATTGAAAATGGTCTTTATAAACATGTAATATAATAAGATTGAAAATGGTCCCAAAATAAAATTTCTTCTTATCGTGTCTTCAAATGTTTATTAAGTAACAATTGTTTTGAGATCATGATAGGCTTTGTATTCTCCATTTACCCTTTTGCTCGATGTGATAGTTCTAATTAAACTTATGAGGAGTATTAACTTCAAAATATTTTCATAAAGACACTTTTTTTTAGATGCTTTTTTCATACACAAAATTGGTATAGGTAATCCTTTTATATTTAATTATCAGAAGCTTTATTTTGTCATGTTTAGTAGTAATATTCATACTAGATCATTGAGAACTTATATCTTCTTATCGAGATAATAGGGACTCCTCATCATAAGAACATTATCATCATTATAAAGGAAAAGGAAGATGTGTATAATAGCTAGAGTTGGGGTATCATAACTTCGTTCTTCTAAGAAAAAACTCTAACTTGCTGAAATTTATGCCAAAATGGACAGCTGATAAGGGGAAAAATTCGTTAAATTCTATGTTAGAATTAATTTCTTTCAAAAAATCCTTAATTTTACTAAATGTTTCAATAACATTCTCTCACAATATTAGTGGGTGAAAATGTGAAGCTGGGTTACACTTTTTGCCCTTTTTTGAGAAAAAAATTTCATTTTTTTGGGTTCTTCAACTTTCTGCAAACTATAACAATTTTTCCGTGTAGAATTTCATTTTGCGGTAAAAATAAAATTTGTGAGAAATTTTGTTAGCTTTCTATTACTTATTTTTTGAAATTTTTTTATGCGTATTTGATATGTCAACTTAGCGTTTCTTTGAGTGTGTGTTTCTTAACAATCAAAGAATTCATAAGTAGTCATGTTATGTGGCAACGTTGTATTCATTGAAAATTCTTGTTTTTGAAAAAACAAAATGTGTTAAAACAATATAGACAGAGTCTACTTTGGTTTCGTCATATTTACAAAGCCAATGAATGCATATCATAATTACTAGAATTTTTTGAACTGGTCTAATACGAAAAACTGCGTATTTTTGATATGTTTCGTGTGGCAACAAATTTCTTAACATACAAGTTATAAACTAAAAATCTAAAAGCTACCCATTACAGTCAACGGACCAATGTCATGCCCCATAATTTTTTAAATTTTTTTTACAATGTATTTTGGGAGATACAAAATTTTGATTTCACTGAATCACGATGACCCTCAAAAATTGTTTGCACTCATTTTATTAGAAAAATAATTAAAATTAATAAACGTTTACGAAATTCCATAAAATTTATATTTCCTGAAATTATATTCAATTCTGAAAATGCTTGTCTTGGTTCCGACAGTTAATTAACAAGTTTTCATGGAGTTTAATCAGTCAAAAGTTGCAGAACCGTTTTCAGAGCTTGGCTCTGCGTAATCAGTGACGCGATAGTTCGGCCGAACTATTAGCGACAGTTCGGCCGAACTATGTTTTCCGCTTACGGACCGCTAAAACTAACGGCTTAATAGTTCGGCCGAACTTATTATCAAAATTTCGGCCGAACTATTGTGTAATTTTCCGTCGGCCGAACTATTGTGTAATTTTCCGTCGGCCGAAATTTTGTGTGGAGCCCCCTACAAAACACATATTTCGCGGTCAATATAAATTGCCACGAAATGATTCACAATTTTCGCACATTTCGCATAGTGTATTAGATAAAAACTCAAATGGAAGTTTTTATATCTTCCAATATATTCCAAAGATTAATCTTGGGTACTAGGTGAAAAAAAAATTCTAATATAAAACAAAACAACATAGGAGATGGGTTTCATTATTGTGACTCTCACTTATAGTGATACTTAGTGTAATCAGGTGGTCCGCACTTGAAAGATAGCTACTCTATCTAGCATGGAATTTAGCTCCTTTTCAATGGATTTCTATCCATATATCAGTCTTCCTTTCCAAAATATTTGTTTATAACTTGTCTAGGGGATAATCAGAATGGTGTCATAATTATATAGATTGTTTAAATCCCCACATAAAAAAGTAGGTACAGTGATGCTTCAATTATGGGCTTTAGGTAATTCTTACTTGACTTCTAAATAGGAGATCTTATGGATGTGAGGGATGACTATAGCTCCTATGATTTTAATATTTTTCTTATATCATTCAATATCCTTACCTTCATCTACTACAATCCACTTAACCCAAAAAAAATATGTCTTCTATTGAAAAAACATATTCCTCACTAGAACGAGTTTGAATATTTTCAAATACATCAAGGAATTCATAAATTGTTTTAAGTTAGGAATTTTAGAACCTCAAGGAAATCATGCCTTTTTATTTTTATTTTTTAGAAGTTAGAATATGTATCCATAAGTTCCTAGAATATGTATCCATAAGTTCCTAGAATATATCTTAGAAAGGTGGAAAGAATACTCAAATGTTTTATTTATATATAAATATATATATTGTCATTCAAAGGCTATATTATATTATCATATCAGAGACAAAATTTACAGTAGGCGCCATACTAGTTGTATTACATTCAGTCAACCCATAAGGCATGCATTGACTATAAGAAATTTGGTGCTTGCTAAGGCTTTCAAAGCTTTTGGTTATTTTCTGCACAAAATTACAAAAAAACATATCCAAACTATCATCATGGTGGTGGGTGCAGGGGGTAGAAAGAAGAGTTGTGAAGAGATGATTCTGATGGTGCATATGGTAGCTGACGTGATCCACTTAGGTCTTCGAGGCTCGGAGGTGATCTTGGGAGCACCTCAGTAAATGATGTTGACTCTCCAGAGCCTCAAGGGTCTCCATCTACATATTTTAAACAACATTGATGTAGGCCACTAATTCATTGCGATCCTCATACCTTTTTTCATGCAGGTTGTCTAGATTGAACTGGATCTACTAGAGCTGAGCATAAATGGATTCAAGGGTATTTGGAGCCTCGTTCTGGCCTAGTGATTGGGCCAGAGAAATTTCCATGGCCGCTACTGATTGTTGGCTCTTTGTAGACTCTGAGTGGGAGCTCGAGTCCCCAGGTACCTAACAATTGTCCATGCCATGTCCAAGACCACCGCGTCAACCCCTACCATGTTCGTATGGCATGCAATCACCCCCCTCTTTTGCTCGCTATGTGATGTTGTAGCACCAAGTTGCCCCAGTTCCAGTAGCCTGTGAAACCCATACTCTACCCTTGCACCCTCACTTGAGCTTATCACTGGCCGCACCCCGAGTAACATAGACAAGAGACATACAACCACCACCAGTCTCCACACTGCCATCCAAGGAGGTGCAGAAGCTCCACCACCCACAAATTTGAATTTCAGGAGAGCCTAAATGATCCATGAACCTAAGGTAGAACCACCCTGGGGTTGGACCAAGGAGGAATTTCTTTTGTGCACTCCGCCAATTTTGATCAGGAACCCAATCTGAGCACTAGAACCTCATGTCCAGAGATGCGTCCTCCACACTGTATTCACCACCACCACCCTCATTTGCATCCTGGTGCAATGTTATTGTTCCCGTGTCATTTCTAGGATGCCTCCCAGCTACCAACCTCATGCCACTTCTAACCGATGGACCTTTCACCCTCCTCATCTCAAGCCTGCAAAGCTCAAGACAGGGCTTGAGAGCCAGCGGTTGCTTTGCTGCACATTAAAACACACCAACCTTCACCATCACTCGTCGAAACCAAATTCCATGAACGATGTTCATCCCTCTATTATCATTCATCTTACCTTCCATAGGAACATCTGCCCCAAGGCCCTTTACCACTCGCACGTGAGAGGGTGGTGAGTCGACGGGAATGTGGCTGGGGACCAGGCGAGCCTTAACTGCCCACCTCCCACTTATCCTGTTGATTGGACACCCACAATGGGGAAAAATGTTTTATTTATATAGTACATATTTTTTATTTTATTTATATAGTACATATGTTTTCTTTTAATTAGAACTTTGTACTCATTTATCTTATTAAGTTATAAATACTAATTAGAAGCATGAGTATTGAATTTTATATTAAATATTACACTATTTATCGTAGTGAGTGTTGGGTTTTCTATTTCTTTGTTATATAATGACTTGATATAGAATTTGTTAATGGAAACAAAGAATCGTATTGTAAATTATGGTGGTAACACTTCAGTTTTGATTCATAAAGGTAATCCGTAAATTTGTAAATGAAAGGCTAAATTTCGAAATAATGTAATATGTGAATGCATATATTGAAGTTTAATAATAAAAATGCGTCATCAAATATAAATGGAAATTATAAAAAACATGAGGGCATACTATTAGACAAGAGAAAATATAGATGGTTGAGTGGGCTCAAAGGAGTAGTAAAGGAAAATAATATTATTACGCCGTAAGGCGTCACTATTTGAAAATAACTTTCCTAGTTGCCACTCTATCAGTGTTTGAGCCACTAGATGAAATGTTAGATGATTGAAATTTTTTAGACCATTAGATCGAATTTCTCCTTCAACCTATGGCCAGAAAGACGCAGACGTAGATCAGATCATTAGTTCTGCTCAGTGGGCATTTCTCTCATCTGCCACATTTTTAGGGCCAAGGGTTTCTTCTGTCAGGTTGGCCCTTTGATTCGTCAAAGCTTTCATTGGAAAAAAATGAAGAAAGAAGCGGCCCATCACACTGATTATGGAAACAGAGTCCAATAGGTGCTAGGCCATGGCAGGGTATGATAGGGTGGTTTTCACTGTCGGTATGCCTGTTTCTTCTTTCAACCTTTCAATTTGGGAAATTTTCTGAACTGATCGAAGAAAGGCCAAGTAAGGTTAGGCTTTTATTTTGTGTGTTTTCCTGCTGCTCGAAAATTTACAAAACAGGTCAATATTTTATACATTTGGACGAAAGTGCACTTTCTTCAGTGGTTTCTTCAAGGAATTGCAGAAAATCATGTTTGTATTGGTCATAGTTTACTGTAATTCCGTGTATTGTTAAATTGGAGACTTGATTTGGAAAATTTACAAAACAAGTCAATATTTTATACATTTGGATGATAATGCACTTTCTTCAGTGGTTTCTTCAACAAATTGCAAAAAATTGTGTTTGTATTAGTCATAGTTAATCATAATTATGTGTATAGTTAAATTCGAGACTCGATTTCTGAAGGATTTGGCAGAGAAATTGGATTATTTTGATCTGGTATAAAGGGGTTTTTTATTTTTCCATTTTTTTCCTTCCAATACTTACTAAATTAATGAACGCTAAAGTGGTTTTTTTCTATTTTCCAAAATTTATGCTCAGCCTTTTCTTGTGTTGAGCATTTAAGAAAAGCGATCTCGCCCTCCAATGCCCATAAAGAAGTAAACACGGATCAGATCATTAGTTGTGCACAGTGGGCATTTCTTTCATCTGCCAAATTTTTAGGGCCAAGGGTTTGTTCTTTCAGGTCGGCCCTTTGATTAATCAAAGCTTTCATTGGAAAAAATTGAAGAAAGAAGTGGCATGTCGCACTGATTATGGAAACAAAGTCCAGGAGGTGCTAGGACATGGCAGGGTATGACATGGTGGTTTTCACTACCACTATGCCTGTTTCTTCTTTCAGCCTTTCAATTTGGGAAATTTTCTGAAGTGACCACAGAAAGGCTGAGTAAGTTTAGGGTTTTGTTCTGTGTGTTTTCTCGCTGATCAAAATTTTTCAAAACAGGTCAATATTTTATACATATGGACGATAATGCACTTGCTTCAGTGGTTTCTTCAAGGAATTGCAGAAAATCATGTTTGTATTGGCCATATTTTATTGTAATTTTGTGTATAGTTAAATTTGAGACTCGATTTCGAAAATTTACAAAACAGGTCAATAAAATATTTGAAAACATAGTCTCAGATGTAACTCAGTAGAAATTTATATTAGTGCTAATATCAGCGTTCATTCAAAAAAAAATTGATCCATGTCTATATGTTTATAGTTGCTCGCGCATTAGTTCAAGGTTAGATGGCATAAAGGCTATTTGAATATTCAGCAGGGGTTACGATTTATTATCTTTTGATGAAGGCACTCAATTTGTAGCCTTATATGATAAGCTAACCTCTGAGGAAATAAAAGCTACAAGTATGAGAAAACCTGTCTCTTCTCCATTTCCTTCTAAAAAGAAATCACATTGAAGCCATGGTTTGGAAAAATTTGGAGAGTACATTAAAGCTACAGGCTATTCGAAGATTCAGGAGGGGTTACGATTTATTGTCTTTTGATGAAGGCACTCGATTTTTAGCCTTATATGATAAGCTAACCTCTGAGGAAATAAAATCTACAGGTATATGAAAACCTATCTCTGGTCCATTTCCTTCTAGAAATAAATCAGATTGAAGTCGTGGTTTGGAAAGAGTTGCGGAGTACATAAAAGCTACAGGAAGGCAAAGAAGAAATTGTAAATCTGCTACATGAAAACCTGCATAGACAAGAAGATGCATTCCTTTCATAAATGAAGAGTTACATGTTGGTAATAACAGGCAAACCTATTTGCAGGTCCATCGATGGTTGTGAAGTTCAGAGTGTTTGGTATAGTCACTATGAACAGTACCGATAGGAATTCGTTGTTTTAAGTATTTCATGGTTCTGTTACGGTGGACTATGATGTATTTGAAATTATTATAGGTTTTATGTTTTATGTTATTAAGGATTTAAACATTTGTTCAAGGTGTTGTTTCATCAAATTTTTGGTTTAGCACTATTGCAAATTGCTTGGAATTTAGTTAGAAAACTGAAGGCTTAGTGTATATTACAAATTCTGCTTCTGAAAATTTTTATGGATAATCTAAAATCTGGCATTTGTATAAAGCATTAAAGGATGTCAAATTTAAAGTTAGTTACCAAATAACTTCTGCTAATAATCTCTTGTTGGTTTTTTATTGTAGATTGTCTTGAATCTGTCCGAACAGTGAGCGTTTTTTCAAAATTTCATCTTTCTCATGTTCAATGTTATTATTTAATTACCTTTTTTTATTGTATGTTTTCCTATTAACTTTAGGAACTCACATTATACTATCAATGGCTACTAGCACTAAAAACTCCCCTGCGCCAGCACCTACCGCAGTGAATAATATTTTCACTATAATCAATTGAGCATTAAAAATTTATATTAAAGTTACATGGAACTCGCTGAAATGAAAATTTTAGAATTTATATGAACTTTGGCTTTCTAAATGTAATTTATTGGATGTTGGGCAGTTTAAAATGACATATCCATTGTTAGGTTTGAATGCAGTAGTTATGTCTCCAATTCATCATAGACTAATGCTTTCAACTCTCTGAAAATGAAGGGAAACATTATTTGGAAAATTATGGGTAT
This sequence comes from Pinus albicaulis, assembly GCA_034641835.2. Classification (NCBI taxonomy): domain Eukaryota; kingdom Viridiplantae; phylum Streptophyta; class Pinopsida; order Pinales; family Pinaceae; genus Pinus; species Pinus albicaulis. Next base: position 512,630,984 of record CM076579.1, on the reverse strand, counting down.
CACATGATAAGTTTACTATATCATCTTGTTTTTGAATACATACAACTTACTAAAAATTTCCTAAAGGATGTATGAAGCTTGATTGTTAATTCAATGCTTTGTTGTCTTCAATACAATTAAAATGTAATCTGCAATTCATGGTTTTTCTCCTTATTTTTATCTGCTATGCATAGAGAACTTATTGTGTATTCCATGGTTGATGTTCTTACCTACCTAGTATGGTGATAGTTAAAGAGAGGCTTGGATTATGTCTTAGATGTCGGATTTATTGATATTATCTTATTTCAGAAAATTTTGATTTGACATCTTTCAAACAAAAATTTCAATATCAGAAACTGAATCAAAACTAATCATTCATAATTCGATATGTTGCATCTGTAGAATGTGTAATGGAATGTGTTAATCTCCACAGAAGCCCATATTATTGAATATAAAGAAAATTCCATTAGTCTCTTACATAAGGTGTCTTTCAATTTTGGTAGGATATAAAAAGACAAGCTTAGTTTAAATGAATTATATATGCAAAATGCTGTAGACACAGAACCCACCCATAGAAAATAAGAAATCAGAAGAAATTAGGTATGTATCAAGATTTTTCTTCAATTTCTTCACTCTCTACATGTCATGGGAGGAAGCAAGCCTAATTACAAAATCTTAGGAAAATAAACTAGTACGTTGGCATATAGAAATGAGTTCAAAAAATTAGGTCAGTATCAAGATTCTTCTTCAATCGCTACATGAAATCAACTACTAAAATAGATATTAATCTCAAGTTAGGAGGAGACCATTTGGCAGGTTCTTGTTCAAACATATAGAAAGACAAGTGGAAGAATATATTTTGAGAAAGTCCAAACACTGTTCATTTTAAGGGATTGCAACTTTATATGGATATCCTGAATCCTCATTATGGAATGAACCTCATATTGATTTGATATAGTAATTGTTTCCAGAGGTATTTTAGACCTCACTATGGGGATATGTTAGGCTAAGTTAGATAATGTTATTCTGCCTTATAAAATTTGATCTCTCAATTCTTGATAGATCCAGCTTTAAGATGCATTTATGCTGGAGGTGTACATAGTTTACCTCTTCTGGATTTGAATCTATAGGAAAAGCAAATGCACTTAACCAAGTTCTGATTTTTAACTTTCTTTTCATTTGTTTAAGTGTAGTATTTTTTGTCATGGCCATAACACAATTTCGGCTCACACTAGACTATGAAAATACAGATACATGTAAAACTTAAAATAAAGTATGTGGTGATTAAAACAGTAGCATGTTTTACTCTAACAATATCTGATTCCAGGAGGATTGCTTACTGGAGATGCATACTGAAACAAATTTCCTAAGAGCACCACATTTAAACATGTAAAACATATTTCACATTCACTATACTAACTATATTTGAAAGCAACGGACGTGACTGCAGAAGTAGCAGTGCCTGTGAAGGAAGTAGCAGTACCTGCCCCGTCCCCTGACCTAGAGGCAATAAAAAACCAACAAGAGACCATGGGGGACAATACTCTGAATGTAGAAATTAGCCCCAATGTGGGTGCCCAGTATCCTTCTTTCAAAGAAGAAAGCTATTTTGTTGCCGACCTTAAAGAGTCTGAGAAAAAGGCCCTACAAGAACTTAATCTCCGAGTTGAAGAAGCCATCAAGAACAATGAAATTTCTGAATCCATCGGAAGGAACCTAAAACCAAAGAAACTGAGGCCAAGGAAGTATAAGCCAAAGACGCTGAGACCAAAGAAATTGTAACAAAATCGGAAGAAGACACCAAGGAAGAGGAAGTCAATGGAGTAGTAGTCAAAGGTCATTAATAGTTAATTGTTATTATTTCTGTCTAAATTTAAAAATGTTCTGAATACATTTTTAAGTCAAATTAGTTTCCTTAGCGATCATTTGTGTGACAAAATTATTGCATGTCGTTCAACATATTAGAGAAATTTTAACTGCAACAACAGATTAGAGAAAGTTTAATTGCAATAGCAGGGTGCTTGAGGTATAATATCTGAAAAAATAATGCAATTGAGATGTAGCTTTCTTATTTTCCAATGTATACAACTGCTATGGAAGTGGAAAGTATCTCAGCGGTAAAGCAGGCCATTGGCCAAGGCCGGATTTTGGGTTCAACTCCTAGTCCAGTAGTAGCCCAGTGATAGTGTAACCCATTAGCTGGGGAAAGGTTCTCTGTTCAATTTCAAGCCTACTATTAAAACATGTAGGTTGAAGCTGGCTAGGAGGCCTACTAGACTAAAGTGTGGCTTAAAGGGGGCATTGGAGGTAACAATTCACATTATTGGATTGAATCTTTCAAGGTGCCTTTAGTGAAAGGAGCCTGTAGCTTAGTGGTAGAATATTTTATTAGCCAAGAGGGCAGGACCTTTGTTCAATAACAACATCGTATCAAAGTAGTTAGGCTTGAGGTGGCTAGAAGGCCTCAACCAAACTGTGGCTTGAGGAGGAATGTTGAAGGTAGAAATCCACACCTTTATGTTGAATTGTTAAAGGTGCCTGCTATGGAAGTGACAAGTATCTCAGTGGAAGAGTAGGTCGTTGGTCAAGGCAAAATTTTGGGTTCAACTCCTAGTTCAATATTACAGCAGGTAGGCTCAATGAAACAAGGAAACTAGAGCCAAAATTTGGTTTGAAAAGCAGGGGTTTGAGGCAGCATTCCCTATCTTCAATTGAACCATTAAGGGTTCCATTTGTGAAGGGGGCATGTAACTCAATAGTACAGCAGTGTGTCAGTCTAATGCCTTACCTGTGTAGCTTTCAATAGAAGGAAATTATAAGAGATAAAGAGCTCTTGGGTTTTAGCGATGCCTTACCTATGCCAACAACCTGTTATTTGACTCAGATAGGGTACCGACCTGAACTGGTCTTGCATTACAACTTGAATTGTGAAACAAAGTTTTCAATTGTCCCCTGAAAATAGTGATTACCCAAAAATCATTTATGTTCAACTTGAGACATGCTGACAGTCTACATGTTTCTCGCTTCTGAAATATTTGCAGGGATCATAAACGACCATTAATATTTCATATTTACATTATAATTCACGCTTTATATTTTATCTATTCACCTTTGTGATGTTCATGTATTCAGAACGAGGACTATAGATATCAAGAAATTTCCTACTACCTCTTCTTTCTTATATGATATTCTTTCCTATACCACAACCTTACGGAATTTCCTTTGCAACATGTGGTGCAATTGCTCGTTTTATTCTTATCCTAAATTCTTTTCATTCACCATCATCAGTCATATCAACCTTAGTTTCAATGGGCAAGTAAGATACATGGGCTTATTATGAAGGTACATGGATTCTTCTGCTTCTGTAAATATAATCCATGAATTTTATTTATACAAAGCGAAGTTGGCATTTTTTTTTTCCACAAGTTGTTTTATAAGCTATCCTATCGTACTATTACTATAATATAGTGTTGCATATGTTTTTTTTATGAGTAGTATGTGGAAATTATGTCCAATTTCTTAAAACATTATTATCATTGAGAAATCACCCTTGCAACTAAAAATCCATGCACTTCCAAGTAAATATATTTCTTTGTGAGTTTATGTTCAAGCCCAAAGGATAAATGGCATAGTTTGGGGGATTTGCATGATAGAGAAGGTAATGACATTGCATGATTTTTTAGGATAAAGGGGAGATAAAACTATTGTAACTGTGATAGTTGTAAGAATTAATATATTGTGAAATTTTTAGGAATCAGATCATTTGACTGGATTAAAGCTATATGTAGGAGATTTCATCCTTAAGCACTCATATTCCTATCTTTGGGATGACCCTATCATAGAAAGAGAAAAATAAGGAGGGTATCAATGAGTGGAACTCTCTTCCATTTACAACCAATTTATTCTTTGTTACCATAAATTTAATCCTTAAATTTTATAAATATATCACATTAATTATGTTAATTCTATGAATTGAATGTTGTTTTATTTACGTCCATGTATAAGTCAACAATTGTATCTATGATTTCTTAATCTTGTCTATATAAGCCCACATTTTTTTATGTTTTACATGCATTAATCCATAAAATGGAAATATATGGAGAGAAGAATGGTATTGAAGCTATAATATGTGAATTTATTCCTCACTGAATGGTTAGGTAAATTCTAATAGGGTTTCAAGGCAAGAAAGTGGAGGAAATTTCATCCTCCATTATGGACAAAAGACATTAGGTTTGTTAGAATGATAAAGATACTAGGTATGTTATAAGGATAAAAATATTCAATATTGACCTTATCAGATATTATATTTAATTAATTATTGAAGCATTTTGATAAAATATCTATTTTCAATATTTCCAAATATAAGTGATTTTATCTATCAAAATTCTCTTCTATGGAGCATATGAAAAAGTTTTGAGTGAAGCTTAAAATTATATTATTAGATTTTATCTCATGGTAATTTGAAATGCCATATTTACTATTTTATTGTATATACGGATACTAAATATCAAATAATCTATGACATCTCTACCGAACCCTGAAATACAAGTCATCCTATTGGATTTTGACCACCACTTTAGCTCGTTCTAAATTAATAGATCTTGAGAACTATAGAGCTTCATCAAGTGAGTACCAGTCAAACTCCCACCCAACATTTAGTGTCCCTTTTATATATTCTAATTAAAACAAGGTCCTCATCTAGAAATAGATGATTAGTATTGGAATCATTGCTGAAATTTATGGTCGGATAGTTGTTGCTATAGAACTAGATTCTTCTAGTAAGAATATTTTTCCTTTATCTCTCAAAAATTAAATGTATCCTATTATAGTTCAACGTAAGGAATCATTTTATCCATATTATTTTTGTTAACAATTTAGAATTAATAATTGTGAATAACATATTTCTATATGAACCTTCTCTACATTCATCTATGAAATCTCCATCAACATGTATTGATTAATAGGGTCTTTCATATTAAGATTTAATTTATTTATTTCAATGTAACAAGCCATGCCTCTCATTCCACTACAAAAAAAAATATCGTTATCCATATTAACCACATAAAACCAACAATATAATATTCATTTCACATATGTTCCAACATACCATATGTCATGTTTTCCATGAAAAGTGACTATAGTTCCGAGAGAAGAATTTTATTTGTTGTTATATTTTTTGTCTCTATTTCTAATAATATTTTTTTCCATTCTTAATTATTTCATTCTTTTAATTCTAATAATATATTTTTTATTCCTAATTATTTATCATTTTCCTTCTCTTCTTTCGAATAATATCTTTTTTTATTCCTAATTGTTTGTCATTATTCTTCTTTTCTAGTTGCGGTTATGTTTTAAACTTCCCTCCTTCCTTAATTTATCTTCATATTTTGAAATAAAGTGTTCATTTATAAAAATTCATAACCTTTAAACTTAATTTTTAATAATAATGCCATATTTATGGTCATTAAAGCTTACTCTTACTTGTCTAATGCAATGAAAATATCCTTAGGCTCAAACATGTTTCCCAACTCATTTTTTTAATGAAGCAAATTGTGGGAATTTGTAGTTTATTTTGTAATTCTTCCTTGATTATTACTAGTGCTTCCTCATCACCCTTTCCTTTAAGACAATTTTTTTTAAAGCCTAAGTTTTTTTCGTTACACTTGTGATCTAACCTTATAAGATTATTTATTTCCTTTTTAATAGGTCTAATATCCAATATATTTTTTAGTATTTAACTTAGCTTGTATTTTTAAATTCTAAATAGGTATGATTTATTTTAAATAGTGGGAAAATATATCATAACTCAGTTTTCAAACAAATAGTGGTAACAATCATCACCGACTGTTATGCATAAATCCATGCTAACTAATCAAAACCAGACAATCTAGAATTCCTTGCCAATGGTCTGTAAATGGGGAGGATTTGAGTCCTTCTAGATGCCTCTTAGTGTTGGGTCTGTAAGGGTCCTATAATAATAGGATTCATAATTTTTGAATTGACTATGATAGTCTTGTAAATATGTACATACCTTTCTTTCTGCAAGTTGTTTTCCCATAGTTTGAAAAATAAAAATTAATAAAAAATGAAAAGAGGTTAAAAGTCCTAAAAGAATGATCAAAGGACTTATAAAAAGATAAACCCAAAAAGAAAAAGAGATCAAAATAAGACCTGAAAGTGAGCAAGTCAAAATGCCACTACCATTTACTTTTATTACAAGAATAATGATTATGTGTAGATTGTCAATAAATGCCATAATCTATGATTAGTTAAACAATTTAATATTAACTTTTCATGCTTTGAATTTCATGTTTTAGATATAGAATAAAGATATGTCAAACAATATAAACTTGAAAAATCAATAGTTAAGATAGAGAATAAAAGAGGAGCTCAACAGTTTAATTTGAGCCCTCGGATGGAATAAGATTAGACTTAGATAGTTTTTATGCTTTGAAAGAAAATTGATTTAGGGTTGCAAGCTTAAATGCACCCATGAAAATGAAGTAAAAAATTTTAGAAATAAAGATGGGTAGGCAAAAAGCAGTTGTGTAATCATGTAATAAATTATCATCATGCAAAAATCACTAATTTCCCCTCCCCTACAATTATTCAGTATTCTAAAAACTATCAGTTAAAGAGGCTCAAAGTATTTCTCTGAATTTTGTTGGGACCGAACCCAAGGCTCGATAACTAATTGGTTAAAAATATTGAATCCCTATATAAAGCCCACATTCATCAACATCTATCCTTCATTCGTAATCATAATCCATTTTTACAAAGTGAAACCCCATTTTTACTTAGTAAAAGTAAAACCCAAAGTAACTAATTTCATTTTCCTTTCAAAACACTCAAAACCCATGAAATACATTTTATCCTAAGTTAAAAATGTGGAAAAAAAAAGAAACAACAATGCTTTATTTTTGTCTATCATTTTCACTTTACTTAGATTTTAAAAATGTATTTTCATATCCCCTACACTTCACCCTATATTTCATATTAACTACTAACTATATATATATATATATTAATTCCTTAAGTTACACCCACCCGTATATTTTTAAAACTCTTTTATTTTAAATATAACTCACAAACCCACTATTTTACGTTTAAACCAATGATATAATATCCCATGTGTGAAATATTAAAATCTCACCCTCATCCCGTCGGTTTAACATATCTATATATAAATACCCCGCCCCCCTATAGTTTTAAAACAACTGTCCGAAGTTGATAAAGTATATAATTAAAAACCCGCACCCATATGTATAATTAAAATGTTGGCAAATGTTTTAATTAACACATAAAACTTATCCGTTGCATCATACTAAAACCTAAGGTTTTAAACTTAGTTTAAAAATGATTATTTTTAAAGTTTAAACCTCCCCATTGCATTAATCAATCTCGACCCCACTCTCTAATCCTGACACAGCTTTCATAAAAAATCTTGACCGTTCACATTATTACCCTGCAATCCAATAGTGAAGATGTCGTATTGCAAATAAAATATACCACCATTTCGTTTCTACGCGAAATGGGTGGTATTTCCATTTCCTCTCTCCTCCACGTGTTGTCTTTTCATTGGGTCATGTTCGATCACTCCAAAACAACTTACCACCCAAATGTTATGCGATAACCGCTTCCTATTTTGATCCGTTGAGCCCGAAAACCACCGTTTCTGCTCGATGTGACCATCATTCATTTCAAAGTACATGTAGCCAAAAATGCCTAATAAACATACGAAATGCATTCATTTCCTCTCCTACTACGCATAAACTCTGTATAACTCCCCCCGACTGTAAAAACAAGTATTTTACATCGTTTTCGAGCCAAAAACCTACAAATTTCAACCTACAGCCAAAGAATATTGTTGAAAAACTCTGAATTGCTTGAAACAATACTACAGAAGTCATTCAAATCATTCAAAACTTTAAGAAACCCTCATCAAAACCTTATAATTGCGTATAATAGGTATTTCTCTGAAATTTGAATTGTTTCAATATTGAAAGAACTTTAAAAGAAAAATTCAATCCATAAAGTTCAAATTTATCAGCAGAAACATATCCAAAAGCCCAAAAAACAGGCCAAACCCTGTCAAATTTTCTGCCGTGAGTTTTTATAGTTTCTATAAATGGTTTAAACTCTAAATTAAGCCAGAAATCCTCTGAAGGTATCCTAAAGCCTCTGTGCCCAATCTCAAAGTGATTTTTAGCCCAATTGCTCAGTAAAAATCACAAGAAACCCCTATTTTTTGTGTCTAAGCTAGTAAAAGCCTATAAATCCTATTGAGAATCCAGAATTAAAGAGAAAAACCCAAGATAAGGCCATATTTTGCCCATTTTATATCGAAGAAACCTCTTTTAAAGTAAAATTACTTCTGCAAACTGTCTAAACTTGTAGAAGTAGCCTAAAATGACTAAAATTCGGAGTTATATCAATCCTAAAGGTTCCAAAGTACCAAACACAACTCCAGCTATGAATTATAAGGCTACTATTGTTATAAATCCTTTGCAATCTCCTGTCATAGACATTGAGCATATTCCTTTAGCTAATATTGATTACAAGATAGGAGACCCAATTGTTGAAGTTAATATGCTAGACATTCATAACTGGAGCTATGAAAAATCCTTAGATAATCAAGAAGAAGTCCATATTTGGGAATCAAACTTGTCCAAATATGTTGTTCCAGTAACTTATCCATGTCAAGAATTCATTAGGATATGTCAACAATGTTATGTGCCATAGTAAATGTCAACAAAGAAGTGCTTCTCACCATTACTTTTGAATCCATTAACCAGATGCTACACCTTCAACCTGATCCTCAAGAAGTCCCTCTATCCAAAGAGGCTCTTACCAAGTTGTATATTGGCCTTGATTTTCCCAAGAGATTCATGATTCTCCAGACATTTATGCCTTTTCATGTAGAAATTCCTCAAATAAATGCCCCATATTCCACTTCCAGATTCTCAGAATGTTCAAGACATGTGATTTCTATGCTTTCCTTCATCCTAGGGTACTTTACTGATGAACACACCGATGAATCCATCTTGGGTTTCTTATCCAATTTTACCCCAAGAAAACCCCCATCTGTAATCTATGATTATGTTGGTTACATTGTAGACAATATTCATTATCAATTGATCAATTTTCCAATTGAAGGAGTGTTCAAATACACTTCTTTTCTCCTCCACATGTTCTTATATTTCCAAGCAGATAAATTTCCATTTTCTCTTCAAAAGCTTGATGTAGAGGAAAATCCTTTATCAGTTATTTTTTGGACCTCTTTGATCAGAAAAGAGTCCACAGAGTTCACATATGCAGAGTTTTCAGATTCATCCATCCACCCATTAATCAAAATATTAACAAATACATACCAACCAAGGATCAGTGATGAGATGAAGAATATTTTATAGTTGTCAGAGCAAACAAAGACTGGTGATTGGTACCTATATGAAAAACATACTGAAATTAGAGTGTTTGGATCTAATTTGTTGCCCTATAAGCTACCCAAACATGTATCCATGAGATTTTTTTCCTTGGAATATATCAAGAAAATATTAAACTCTCATTCTATCAATTTTTTGGCAATAAAGAAGAAAACACAATTCAAATTGAAGAATCAAGTAGGACCATTCATCTGCAATCAGAGGGATGCAGAGGCAGAAGCAACTAAATAGCTATTGGAATTCAGTTTTGAAGAAAGCTTTCCATGGAATTATGATCCATAGGGGATTCTAAGTAAACTAATGGTTAAATGTAAATTAAAACCCTTCATTCATGAAACAAAACCAGAGATAGCAAAATATGCAAATCAGACTGAGTGGACAGAGAATACTTTAACAGATGCAGTGAAGAAAAGTGATACTAGTCACACTTTAGAGACTACTAATCAAATAGATAAATCCACTAAGAGAGTAAGAGAAGATAGTACCTAAGTTGCTAAAAACACTACTGAAACAAGGTTCAAAATCAGATACAATAAAAGGCTCAAAACATATGCAATAGGAAAAGATAAAGTAACTATTGATGTGGAAGAAGCAGATCTTATAGATACCAACACAGATGTTTCCACTATCATCATCAATGAACCAGTTACTAAGAATTAGAATGAAGAAGAAGTTTACAATGAAAATACAGAGTTAATAGAAAAGCAAAAGAGCATGGAAGCTTCATCCTCACGGGAAGTTGAGGAGAAATATCTAAATATCGAAGAAAAGTATAAACAGATCAAGTTAAAGAATGAAGAAATAAAAAAAAAAAATCTACTCCCAATATCTGAAACAAGCACCAAGTGTGCAAAACAGACTTCTGTTTGCATTTGATTATTCAGAAATCAAGCTAATCATGTCAGTATTTCATCCTACAGTCAAATCCCCAAAGACAGTGACATATTATAAGAAGGTTGATGTGGAAGTCCAAATAGAAAAAATTCATGCTCTTGATCAGATTGAATTCCGTAGACAGACTTCAGAAATGTTGTACTCTACTGTTACAACTAAAGACACGAGTGCTCAGAAACTCCAGAACACCATTTCTAAAATGAAAGATCATATGAAAATAGACAAAGCATCTTTGTATGTTGAGGATCTAAGAATCAAATCTTTGGAAGAATTGGTCATACATATTGGATTTGACCCAACAAATGTCAAGGCAGCAGAACAATTAATAAAGAAAAAGAATGAGGATATTGCGGCTTTGAGGAAATAGCTTAAACTTCCTCGAAGTGAACATCCTCAAACCAAGGAAATAATATAAGGACAAAATGAGAGATATTATATAATGAACATAATATTTTAGCTTACAGCACAGATAAAAGAAATGGAAATTCAGATGGACAAGCTTGTCCAAGAGAAAGAAACACCAAAAACACAGGAAGCACCTACAGTCATCCCTATGGTTACTACAACTGTGCCCTCAACTCTGGCTGAAGAGCTGGCACCTAAAGTTCCCTTGGCTACTGCTGTGTTAGTAACATTATCCACAACATCAGCTACAGAATCATCTACAACAACAGTTCAGCATACAAATGAAGCCAATAAATTAGTGAAAGCTATGGAAGAAATGTCTCTTAAGACAAGTGAAATCAATAGATTAAAATAGATGGTAGAAAATCTTGAGAATTCAAAAAAATTAGCTCAAATAAATGAAAAAACACATCAGCAAAAGGCCATGAGACTGAATGAATAATTGAAGAAATTGTATACGAAATTGAGCTTGAAGGAACAGATTTCATATGTGAAAAATCATTTGTGGAACAGAACCATAGAAGCCATCACTTGTTTGTCCTCAAACCAACTTTCTCCAGGTACACAGAAGCAGACACAAATTTCAGAAAGCTGAAGAAAATAGAAATTCCAAGTGATGAAGTTTGGGAATCATTAACAGATTTACTATAAAAGGTAAAAGGGCATAAAGGTAACAGTGAAAACGGTTTACTGATTTATCAGTCAAAACAGATTTTTTACAGCAGTAAACATGTTTTACAAATGGTCAAAGAGTATCAGGGGTTAAAGAGAATCAGTGAAAGAGTATCAGTTAAAGCAGATCAAATTTGTAAACAGACTTGAAGTATCTAAAGCCAGCAAGGAATACAACAAGATAGCCAGCTGCATCTTATCTACAATCAGTTTCTATTTTATTTGAATTAATAGGACAACTTGCTGATTTGTTAAGCAGCTGTCTCTATTATTGTTGTAAAGATATTTTATTTCCCTTAGATAATTCCTAGAATCATTCTAGGATATTTTGTAAACAATTATGTATAAATACTTCATATTTAGAAGTATTAGTGTGGAATAAATTGTTGAAGATTTCTGTAGTCATTTTTGTGGACTTGAAGGCTTTTTGCGTTCAAATTTCGAGTAGCAGACTAGATCAAATCAACTAGCATCATATTTCAGGATTCATGTGATGAACTATTTGGACTGAAGTATTTTCTACTTATCATTGTTATATTTCTTTGTTACATGCAATCCATTATGTGTTCTAAATTTGAATAAATGAATAGGAGGATTACTTCAGGATTTGTTAAAAGCACCTTGTCTTAACTATTTGTCATTTCTATGTTTTCTTCTAATTTCCAGAGTAGGGAACCCTGAATTTCTCACTCTTTCATTTGACCTCTTCCTACTACTTCCCTTTTCCAGATAAAAGAACCCTTCATTGCTCTTTATCCAAATCATATCACCTCACAAAAAAACTTTCCAGGATTTCCAAGGGTTTTCTATCTTTCCCTGAAAACATTTGACTTTTTGGCCTTGATCCTAGTTCTGTCTGTTTGAATTTTGACTCGTCAGCCCAATAGACAAATAGATTTCCTCTTATCCATCTCTTCCAGTGATTTTGCCCACCAAATCAATCAGAACCAAAACCAATTGCACAGTCATAAATAGCCTAATATTTTACAAAACTAACAAATTTAAAACTTATACAGAGAGCCCTCTCTGAACCCTAGGAAGGCTAGATCCTAGACTTTGAAATTTTGTATGTGGTTACCTCCAGTTTTCTCAACTAAAAACCAAAAATCTCACAACTAGAGAATTACTGGAGTGATAACATACTGGCGACCATACTGGGGATCTAACCAATCCTTAGTTGTTAAATAAACCTTAAAGGAAACAATTTCTTGTCATCTTTTTGCCTTTAGGATTGTTTAACTATTTGTGAGTATAAAAATTTGTAATTCTGGCTTCTAGGAAAGTTTATTATACCAAGTCTAATCTGGACGGTAAACCTGCTATTATAGTAGACAATCCAGACAGAATAGGAAAAAAAAACAGAGAGAATATTTAGATGCTAAAGTTTCATTAATAAGAGTGAATTCATTACCCCAAGAATTAGTAAGTTTGCAGGATATAGAGTTTGATTTAGAATATGATCATTCTTTATTCAGGACTAAATCTAAAATTAATTTAAGTACTATTGTTTTAGACCCTGCTTTTATTTTTATTTTGGAATCAAAACAAAAAATTATTGCAACAAATTCTGAATTAAAGAAATTTAAAAATCAAAACAGACTTGAAGAAATTAATATTAATATTCTTAAAGAAATTGATGAAGCCATACAATTAGCTCAATTGTTAGCTTATACATCTAAACCTTCTATTCCCCATTTAGAAACCACTACATTATCTATAGTTCCTACTACCATTCAATCCATAGATCCATTTAGCCCTAGATTACCCTTACAACCTAGAACTTTATTTCCTTCATCCCCTACATCCACTTCACAAACTAGCTTCACCTCTGCTTTTTCAAGCACATCATTTTCATTTCCTAATAGTTCCATATATATTCCAGTTTCACTTCCCAGTACCTCAACTTCGGCCTTTAGTTCTTCAACTACTTTTTCTAGTTCAACACCTTATAATCTAGTTTCATTAGCCACTACTTCTAGTTCAGCTCCAAGTACCTCTACTTTACCTCCTAGCCAAGCTAGAATTCAAGCTATGGTTGCTAGGTATGCTCCCCTTGTTCTTCCAGGACAAATTCATGACATGCCTCAAGACAACCAAAGTAAAATACCATAGTTTGATGCTATTACACATTATACCGCACAACAACACATAAGCAAAATCACAGATTTATTTGAACTCCATGAGATAGATGAATCAGATGTACAAATGAGGTTGTTTGTAAAAAATTTAATAGGAGAAGTAAAGAAATGGTTTAAAGGTATTGTTGCAGGTAGTATAGTTGATTTAGTTGTTTTGCATAGATTATTTTTAAATAAATGGGAAAAAAAGAAAAATCCTCTGTAATTTTTTTCTGAATTTGATGCAATGAAAAGATCTCCAAATGAATTTGTACAAGACTACTGCACTAAATATAACAGTGTTTACAATTCAATTCCTGCAAATCTAAAACCCACTCCTGACTTTGTCTTACTCAAATTCCCAGATGGATTTGACACTGACATGGCATGTCAGTTAAGAGAAAGAAATGAACAAACATTAGAAAGAATGCAAACAGATGCAGTAGGTGTAGAAGTAAACATTCTAGCTAGAAAAGCAAGATCAAGAAAGGAGAGGAGAGTGACCATGAAAGAAGAATCCTCTAGTTCAGACACAAAAATAGATATGTTAGCTAAAACCTTAGAAAGGATGATGGATAGGTTATATAAACATAGAATGAAGAACTCAATGGGATAATCAACAACAAATCAGAAATCTCAATTTTAGAAAAAACACAAATTCAGGAAAATCAAAAGACTCAGCCCCAGACCAGAGAATAAGACCTCTCTTTTAGGAGAACTATGATGAGAGTTCTAAAAACAATGATGATGATGAGGATACCATAAATTTAATGGGAATATATGATAATAACACTATCTTTCTTACACAAGAAGATCAAGAGTTATTTGAACTCCAAAAACTCCAATTAGATTCAGGGGAATCCTTTGATTACAAACAAGGGTATGACTTTTCCACTAAGGAAGTACATAGTCAGTATAACCTAAGAAGTAAGAAAAACAATGAGTCTTCTACTAATAAAACTTGTCAAAAACCAAATAAGAAAACAGTAGAAGCTCCCAAAACAAAAGTTCTGCAAATTCTCCGTAGGAAAAATAAACAAAACTCTAGTTCTTCCCAAAAAATTTCCAACCCAAAGATTTCACCAAGCCCTGAGATTGTGGACATAATTGATGAAGTTGCTCAAGCTGTAAAATATTCATAAGAATCTACTGCTCCTAAAGCATCTAATGCTGATAAAACAATAACCTTAGATACTGAAATTCTCAATGCTAATCCTAAATCAGTAGACCCAAAAGTTGCCACTGCAAAAACAACTTTTGATAACTCCAAATCTGAACAAACATCTATTGCTTCACAAACCACTCCAAAGAAAACAAAAAGCAGTAAGAATCAAGACACTCAGACTGAAACTGAAAATATAGTTGTAGAAAGAAAAGATAAGCCAACACAAACTACAGTTACCAAAGAAGAATTGATTCAAATAAGTAAATCACAACCTTCATTCAACATACAATCTTAAGCTCCTAAGCTAAAAATACCAATTCCTTTAATAGAATTGGTAAAATATGACTTATATAAATCAACTATAACTGAAACATTAAACATAAATGATGGAGAAGATTCCATAAATCTGAATGATGATTAGCCAGAGTTGATTTTTGGCCTAGATGTGAATGGAAAGCATTATGATGGAGCAGTTCCTCCATTTTACATTAATTTAACTATTCATGATCAGATCCTACATAATGCAATGCTAGATTCAAGAGCTTCACATAATTTAATGCCCAAAGCTATAATGGAAACTTTGAACTTAGACATCACAAGGCCCTATAAAGATTTATTTTCATTTGACTCAAGTAAAGGAAAATGCCTAGGTTTAATCAAAGATCTGTGTGTAACTTTAGTTCAATATCTTAGTAAGAGTATATTAATGGACATTGTAGTAGCTGATATCCCACCTAAATATGGAATTTTACTATCTCACTCATTGGGAGCAAAGTTACAGGGATCTCTACAATTTGACATGTCCTATGCTACTATATCAGTTTTTGGACAACCTAAGAAGTTATATAGGGAAACATTAATGAAATATATGGTAAGTAGTGTTGAAATGTCAATAAATTACCCAATTTATACCAC
Organism: Pinus albicaulis; assembly: GCA_034641835.2. Classification (NCBI taxonomy): domain Eukaryota; kingdom Viridiplantae; phylum Streptophyta; class Pinopsida; order Pinales; family Pinaceae; genus Pinus; species Pinus albicaulis. The sequence goes on along the minus strand of CM076579.1, from coordinate 512,615,394 downwards.
ACCTACTGATCTAGACTTTTTCATTCTATGTAATGAAGAAACTGACAATGAAATCAAGACTGAACTAAGAGAAGAAAAGAAAACACCAGACAATGATAATATTTCTCATGAATGTTTATGGCATTTAGACTTTGATGGTTCAGTAAATAAATTAGGAGTAGGAGCAGGAGTATGGATAACTAATATAGAGAAAAATCATGCAGAAGGACACGCTTTTGGACTGAATTTCAAATGCACAAACAATATGGCTGAGTATGAAGCCCTCATTCTAGGACTCCAAATAATCATAAATTTGGGAGGAAAAAGAATAGCAATAATGAGAGATTCAGAATTGATTTTTAAACAAATTAAAGGTGATTATTTTGTTTACAATCCTAGACTTGGCCGATATAGAGAAACTGTATTAGATTTGATTAATGATTTACTAGAATATAATTTCTCTCTAATACCAAGAAGGAAAAACTTACAAGCACATTCTTTAGCAACCTTTGCTAGTACTTGTAATTTACCTTTTCAGCCTAATCATATGTATACTGTAGAAGTAAAACACAAACCAATAATTCCAAGGAAAACCTCAAATATTGGCAAATTTGTCACAGGGCCAACAAATTTATCATTTTTGAATAATTAGGGGGAATTTCAGAACTGTAAGATAGACACTGATTGTACCATAGATCAAGATTTAGATGTTGAAATTGATTTAAGTAATGTAGATGTAAATAAAGTAAAGTTTGCTAAACCCACTAGATTTAGTCAATCAGATATAGATAAATTAGAGAGAGTAGAAATAGATGAGATAATTGATGAAGAATCTGAAATATTAAATCTCAAAGACAATATCTTACCAAAAGGTTTAACTCCTTTAGAAGATCTTTTTGACTCCAATGATGTTGCTAGAAAACCCAAAATGGAGCCAGTTAGATCCGATATTGAGGAATGAAATATTGGTACAGAACTAAAACCCAAAATGATCAAACTTTAAAAATCTTTACCTCAACAAGAGAAGGAAATATATATTGCTCTTTTTAAGAAATTCCAAGATTTTTTTTCTTGGAGTTATGAGGACCTTAAATCCTATGACACCAGCATAATTCAACACCAAATTCCTATAAAATAATATCAACGGCCCTTTAAACAAAAGTTAAGAAGGATCGATCCTATGTTGATGCATTTTATAGAAAAATAAGTGAAAAGAATGTATGATGCATGGATCATTGCACCAATCAGGTATTCTGATTAGGTTTCTAACCTAGTTCCAACAAGAAAAAAAATAGGAGAGATTAGATTATGTGTCTACTTTAGGAATCTAAACAAAGTATCCTTAACATATAATTACCCTTTACCAAAAATGGATCACATTGTCCAAAGGGTAGTTCGTTCTTCTAGGATTTCATTGTTAAATGGTTTTTCAGGATACAACCAGATCTTAGTCCAACCAAAGGATAAATAAAAAATAGCTTTCACTACTCCTTGGAGCACTTTTATGTATGTAAAAATGCCTTTTGGTTTAATGAAGGCAGGGGCAACCTTTCTAAGAGCTATGGATATAGCCTTTGCAAAGGAAATTCATGAATTATTAGTAATTTACTTAGATGACATAGCTATATTTTCTAAAATTGATTATGAACACTTGGATCATCTCACACAAGTTTTTATAAAATTCAGAAAGTTTGGCATCTCATTAAATCCTAAGAAAATCTTATTTGGATTAGAAGAAGGCAAGTTACTAGGACACATAATATCAAAAGAAGGAATTAGAATAGATCCTACTAGGATAGAAGCAATTCTTAACATTAGTCCACCAAGAAACATAAAAGAGTTATAAGCCTTTCTAGGTAAGTTTAACTTTTTAAGAAGATTTATATCCAACTTAGATGAGATAATTAGAGAATTAAATAACATGCTAAAAAATGATTCAGTTCTTAAATGGACTATTGAGGCCAAACAATCATTTGAATCTATAAAACAGGCCTTAACTAAAACTCCAGTCCTTATAAGTCCTGACTTTAGAAAGGATTTCATCATTTTTTCATTTGCTTCAAAACACACCATTGCTACAGTTTTACTACAGAAAAATGACCAGGGTTACGAACATCCCATAGATATCTTTAGCAGAGCACTTATAGATGCATATTTGAAGTACAATATCAAGGAGAAACAATCATTAGCTTCACTAAAAGCTATTAGAGAATTCAGAGTTTACATTCCCTATTCTAACATCATTGCCTATGTCCCAAATGTTGTAGTAAAAGACATTCTTACTCAGGATGGTCCTGATGGAAGAAGAGGTAAGTGGATTTCCATTATTTTAGAATATGACATAGAGATAAAACCCACCAAGTTAATAAAAGGTCAAGGTTTAGCCAGATTAATGGCTGAATCAAATTGTAATTCCTTAGACATAAATTTTATTTCCCAAGTAGATGATCAGGAAGAGATGGAAACTCCAAAGATCAGTTCTACCTTTTTAGACTCACCATGGTATGCAGATATCATATTTGTATTACTAAAATTACAAGCTCCTCCTGGTTTATGAAGACAAAATCAATATTTCTAAAGCTTAAGGTAGTAAGATTTTGTATTTTAGACAATGTACCTTTTTGGAGAGATCATAGTGGGATTTTAATAAACTGTTTGTTAAAAGACGAAGCTGACAAAATACTAGAAGAATTTCATGCAGGTGATTGTGGAGGACATATTTACTATAAGACTACTACAGAAAAGATTCTGAGAGCTGATTTACACTGGCCTACCTTGTTCGCTGATGTAAAAATATATGTGACCTCCTGTCATAAGTGACAATTATTTGAGGGTAAGAAAAAGCTGGTACCCCTACCCTTAAAACCCATATGTATAGAAATTGCATTTCAACAATGGGGTCTTGACTTCATTGGATAAATTCACCCCCCATCATCAGCCCAACATAAGTGGATTCTGACAGCCACTGACTATTTTACTAAATGGATTGAAGCCATACCCTCTAGGTAAGCCACAAATGTTGTCATTATCTCCTTCTTAGAAAGTAACATTCTTTCAAGATTTGGATGTCCCCAAAAGATAATTACTGACAATGCAGCAGCATTCAAATCCAAGAAAATGATTGAATGTTTCCACAAATACCATATTACCTTAGGCCACTCTACTACATATTAAACTCAAGGTAATGGTCTAGCTGAATGCTCAAATAAGATCCTTGTAAAAATCATCAAAAAGTTACTTGAAGACAATAAAAATACTTGGAATAATAAGTTAGTCAATGCATTATGGGCAGATAGACTTACTACTAAAAAATCCATTGGTACCTCCCCTTACCAACTTGTCTATGGAATGGATGTTGTTTTTCCATTCTCTCTAGGTGTACCGACGATGAAGATTATCCAAGAATTACAAGTTGAAACAAAAGACATTCAAATAAGGATTAATCGAACTATTGACTTGCAACAAACAAGGGAAGAAGTTTATATCAAGTATCAAGTCTCAAGTCATCCAGATGTTTTATATAGAGAATAAAGATATGTAAAATAGTATAAACTTGAAAAATCAATAGTTAAGATAGAGAATAAAAGATGAGCACAACAGTTTAATCTCAGCCCTCGGATGGAATAAGATTAGACTTAGATAGTTTTTATGCTTTGAAAAAAAATTGATTTAGGGTTGCAAGCTTAAATGAACCCATGAAAATGAAGTAAAAAATACAAAAAATAAATATGGGTAGGTAGAAAGCAGTTGTGCAGTCATGTAATAAAGCTTCGTCGGGAAAAAATCACTAATTTCACCTCCCCTACAATTATTCAGTATCCTAAAAACTATTAGTTAAAGAGGCTCAAAGAATTTCTCTGACTTGTGTTGGGACCGAACCCAAGGCTCGATAACTGATTGGTTAAAAATATTGAATTCCTATATAAAGCCCACATTCATTAGCATTTATCCTTCATTCATAATCATAATCCATTTTTACTAAGTAAAAACACATTTTTACTTAGTAAAAGTAAAACCATAAGTAACTAATTTCATATTCCTTTCAAAACACTCAAAAAACATGAAATACATTTTATCCTAAGTTAAAAATGTGAAAAAAAAAAAAAAAAAAATGCTTTATTTTTGTTTATCATATTCAATTTACTTAGATTTAAAATATGTATTTTTATATCCCCTACACTTCACCCTTTATTTCATATTAGCTACTAAATATATATATTAATTCCTTAAGTTACACCCACCCGTATATTATTAAAACCCTTTTATTTTAAATATAACTCACAAACCCACTAATTTACGTTTAAACCAATGATATAATATCCCATGTGCAAAATATTAAAATCCTGCCCTCATCCCATTGGTTTAACATATCTATATATAAATACCCTGCCCCCTATAGTTTTAAAACAACTATCAAAAGTTGAGAAACTATATAATAAAAAACCAGCGCCCATATGTATAATTAAAATGTTGGCAAATGTTTTAATTAACACATAAAAATTATCCGTCGCATCATCTAAAAACCTAAGGTTTTAAACTTCGTTTAAATACGATTATTTTTAAATTTTAAACCTCCCCGCTGCATTAATCAACCCCGGCCCCACTCTGCAATCCCGACGCAATTTTCATAACAAATCTTTACCATACTCATTATTACCTCTAAATGTAACGGTGGAGATGTTATATCGCAAATAAACTAGCGCGACCACCACCATTTTGTTTCTACGCGAAATGGGTGGTATTCCCATTTGCTCTCTCCTCCACGTGCTCCCTTTTCATTGGATCGCATTCGATAACTCCAAAAAAATTTACCACCCAAATTCTATGCAATAACCACTTTTTGTTTTGATTTTTTGAGCATGAAAACCACCATTCCCGCCCGATGTGACCATCATTCATTATAGAGTTAATGTAGCCAAAAATGCCTAATAAACATACCAAATGCATTCATTTCCTCTCCTACTGCGCATAAACTCTGTATAACGCCCCCCGACTGTAAAACAAGCAGTTTACATCGTTCTCGAGCCAAAATCCTACAAATTTCAACCTGCAGCCAAAGAATATTGTTGAAAAGCTTTGAATTTTTTTAAACAATACTACAGAAGTCGTTCAAACCGTTCAAAACATTCAGAAACCCTCCTCAAAACCTTATACCTGCGTATAACAGGTATATCTCTGAAATTCGAACTTGTTTCACTCTTCAAAGACCTTTAAAAGGAAAATTCTATTCACAAAGTTCAAATTTATCAGTAGAAACATATCCAAAAGCCCAAAAAGCAGGCCAAACCCTGTCAAATTTTCTGCAGAACCCTGTTTCTTACTACGCATTGTTTTAAAAGGAAATTGTGAGTTTTTTATAGTTTCTATAAACAATTTAAACTCTAAATTAAGCCATAGATCCTCTGAAGGTATCCTAAAGCCTCTATGCCCAATCTCAAAGTGATTTTTAGCCCAATTTCTCAGTAAAAAGCCCAAGAAACGCTTGTTTCTTGTGTCTAAACCAGTAAAAGCCTATAAATCCTATTGAGAATCGAAAATTAAATAGAAAAACCCAAGAGAAGCCCATATTTTTCCCATTTTCTATCCAAGAAACCTATTCTAAAGTAAAATTACTTCTGCAAATTGTATAAACTTGCAGAAGTAGCCTAAAATGACTAAAAAGTAGAGTTCTAGCAATCCTGAAGGTTCCAAAGTACCAAAAACAATTCCAGATATGAATTCTAAGACTGTTATTATTGTAAATACTTTGCAACCCCCTGTTATAGACATTGAGCATATTCCTTTAGCTGATATTGATTACAAGATAGCAGACCCAATTCTTGAATTTAATCTGCTAGACATTCAAAACTGGAGCTATGAAAAATCCTTACATAATCAAGAAGAAGTCCATATTTTGGAATCGCACTTGCCCAAATATGTTGTTCCAGTAACTTATCTATGTCAAGAATTCATTAGGTTATGTCAAAAGTATTATGTGCCATAGTAAATGTCAAAAAAGAAGTGCTTCTCACCATTACTGTTGAATCCATTAACCAGATGCTACACCTCTAGCCTCATCCTCAAGTAGTCCCTTTATCCATAGAGGCCCTTACCAAGCTGCATATTGGCCTTGATTTTCCCAAGAGATTCATGATTTTACAGACATTTATGCCTTTCCATGTTGAAATTCCTCAAATAAATCCCCGATTTTCCACTTCTAGATTCCCATAATGTTCAAGACATGTGATTTCTATACTTTCCTTCATCCTAGGGTACTTTACTGATTAACACACTGATGAATCCATCTTGGGTTTCTTATCCACTTTTACTCTAGGTCAACCTCCATTTGTAATCTTTGATTATGCTCGTTACGTTGTAGAAAATATTCATTATCAATTGATCAATTTTCCAATTGAAGGAGTGTTTAGATACACTTATTTTCTCCTCCACATATTCTTATATTTCCAAGAAGATAAATTTTCATTTTCTCTTAAAAAGCTTGATGTAGAGGGAAATCCTCTATCATTTATTTTTTTGACCTCTTTGATCAGAAAAGAGTCCACAGAGTTCACATATGCAGAGTTTTTAGATTCATTCATCCACCCTTTGATTAAAATATTAACAAATACATACCAGCCAAGGATCAGTGATGAGATGAAGAACATTTTCTAGTTTTCAGAGAAAACAAAGACTGGTGATTGGTACCTATATGAAAAATATACTGAAGTTAGAGTGTTTGGATATAATTTGCTGCCCTATAAGCTGCCCAAACATGTATCCATGAGATTTTTTGCCTTTGAATATATCAGGAAAATATTAAACTTTGATTCTATCAATTTTTTAGCAGCAAAGAAGAAAACACAATTCAAATTGAAGAATCAAGTAGGACCATTCATTTGCAATCAAAGGGATGCAGAGGTAGAAGAAACTAAATAGCTATTGTAATTCATATTTGAAGAAATATTTCCTTGTAATTATGATCCATAGGGGATCCTAAGTAAACTATGGGTCAAATGTAAATTAACACCCTTCATTCATGAAACAAAACCAGAAACAGAAAAATATGCAAATCAGACTGAATGGACAGAGAATACTTTAACACATGCAGTGAATAAAAGTGATACTAGTCACACTTTAGAGACTGCTAATCCAACTGTAAAATCCACTAAGAGAGTAAGAGAAAAGGTACCTATGTTGCTGAAACCACTACTAAAACAATGTTCAAAATCAGATAAAATAAAAGGCTCCAAACAGATTCAGTAGGAAAAGATAAAGTAACTATTGATGTGGAAAAAACAGATCTTATAGATACCAACACAGATGTTTCCACTATCATCATCAATGAGCCAGTTACTAAGAATCAGAATGAAGAACAAGTTTACAATGAAAATGCATTGTTAACAGAAAAGAAAAAGAAAGATCTAGATATCAAAGAAAGTATAAACAAATCAAGTTAATGAATGAAGAAATCAAAAACAACATCTACTCCCAATATATAAAATAAACACCAAGTGTGAAAAATAGACTTTTGTCTACATTTGATTATTCAAACAACAAGCTAATCATGTGAGTATTGCAACCTATATTCAAATCCCCAAAGACAGTGGTAGATTATAAGAAGGTTGATTTGGAAGTCCAAACATAAAAAATTCATGCTCTTGATCAGATTGAATTCAATAGACAGACTTCAGAAATGTTATACTCTATAATTACAACTAAAGCCGTGAGTGCTCAGAAACTCCAGAACACCATTTCTAACATGAAATATCAGATGAAAATGGACAAAGAATCTTTGTATGCGAAGGATCTAAGAATCAAATATTTGGAAGAATTGGTCATACAAATTGGATTTGACCAACAAATGTCAAGGCAGCAGAATAATTAATAAAGAAAAAGAATGAGGATATTGCAGCTTTGAGGAAATAGCTTAAACTTTCTCAAAGTGAACATCCTAAAACCAAGGAAATAATATAAGGACAAAATGAGAAATATGATATGATGAACATAATATTTCAGCTTACAGCACATATAAAAGAAATTGAGATTCAGATGGAAAAGCTTGTCTAGGAGAAAGAAACACCAAAAACACAGGAAGCACCTACAGTCATCCCTATGGTTAATATAGTTGTGCCCTCAACTCTGGCTAAAGAGTTTGCACCTAAAGTTCCCCTAGCTACTGTTGTGTCAGTAACATCATCCACAACATCAGCTACAGAATCATCTACAACAGCAGTTCACCATACAGATGAAGCCAGCAAATTAGTGAAAGCTATGGAAGAAATGTCTCTTAAGACAAGTGAAATCAACAAATTAAAACAGATGGTAGAAAATCTTGAGAATTCAAACAAATTATCTCAAATAAATGCAAAAACACCTGACCAAAAGGCCATCAGACTCAATGAAGAATTGAAGAAATTGTAGAAGGAATTGACGTTGAAGGAACATATTTCATATGTGAAAAATAATTTGTGGAACAAGATCATAGAAGCCATGAATGATGTATGGCCCTCCATCCAAGTGATTTTTGAACAAAGATACTTATTAAAAGTAGCATTAGAAGAGATCAAAAAGACCAAAGAGGAACTGGATAACAAACCAGAACAAGATTTAGAACTGATAAAGTTCCTCAACAACAAGAACAGGAAAGAGTTGGAAGAACTTGAAATTATTGATAGAATTGAAACTATCCTTGAGATAAAGAAGGTTATAACCAAAAAGAGCCTGATGAAGCATTTGGAGGAAAAGTGTGAGAACATGAACATTTCCATAACCAGGTTTATGGTCAAATCTGAGAATTTGAGGCAAAGAAGTTTGCCTAATATTTTGGTCATCAATGACAAATTAATGCCTCAGGATGATTACAACAAAAAGATCAGATAATATGCCAAGGAACAAGTTGAAAAATCAGGAAGTCGACAAGGCATTCCAATAGGCAAAGTCCTACTTAGAAGTTTTGAGGACTTATTCTATTTACAACATGAAATTAAAAACTTGTGTGTCATCAAACCAACTTTCTCCAAGTACACATAAGAAAATGAAAATTTTAGAAAGCTGAAGAAAATACAAATTCCAAGTGATGAAGTTTGGGAGTCATTAACAGATTCATTATAAAAGGTAAAAATGTAGAAACGTAACAATGAAAACAGTTTCCTCATTTATGACTCAAAACATATTTTTTACAGCAGTAAACATGTTTTAAAAATGGTCAAGGAGTATTAGAGGTTAAAGAGAATCAACGAAAGAGTATTAGTTAAAGCAGATCAGATTTCTAAATAGACTTGAAATATCTAAAGCCAGCAAGGAAGACAACAAGACAGCTAGTTGCATCTTTTCTACAATCAGTTTCTATTTTATTTGAATTAATAGGATAGCTTGTTGATTTGTTAAGCAACCGTCTCTATTATTCTTGTAAAGATATTTTATTTCCCTTAGTTAATTCCTAGAATAATTCTAGGATATTTTGTAAACAATTATATATAAATACATCATCTTTAGAAGTATTAGTGTGGAATAAATTGCTAAAGATTTCTATATTCATTTTTGTGGCCTTGAAGGCTTTTGTGTTCAAATTTCAAGTAGCAGACTGGATCAGATCAACTAGCATCATATTTCAAGATTCATGTGATGAGCTATTTGGAGTGAAGTATTTTATACTTGTCCTCGTTATCTTTCTTTGTTACATGCAATCCATTATGTGTTCTAAAGTTGAATGAATGAATAGGAAGATTACTTCAGGATTTGTTAAAACCACCCTGTCTTAACTATTTGTCATTTCTATGTTTTTTTTTGTTTTTTTTTTCGGATTTCTAGAGTAGGGAACCCTTAATTTCTCCCTCTTTCGTATGACCTCTGCATACTAATTCCCTTTTCTGGATCAAAGAACCCTTCATTTCTCTTTATCCCGATCATATCACCTCACAAAACAACTTTCCAGGGTCTCCAAGGGTTTTTGGCCTTGATCCTAGTTCTGTCTACTTGACTTTTGACTCCTCAGCCCAATGGACAAATAGATTTCCCACTATCCATCTCTTCTAGTGATTTTTTCCACCAAATCAATCAAAACCAAAACCAATTTCATAGTCATAACTAGCGCAATATTTTATAAAACAAACAAAGTTAAAACTTATAGAGAGAGCCCTCTCTGAACCCTAGGAAGGCTAGATCCTAGAGTTTAAAAGTTGGTTTGTGGTTATCTCTAGTTTTCTCAACGAAAAACCAAAAATCTGACAACTAAAGAATTATTGGAGTGATAACAAGGTCATTAACGTGTTTCCTTAAGTCTAAAAAATAAGGTCTCTTAGCCAAGAATAAGCATTTTTAAAATATGTATCATTCTTATATAAATAAATAATAGAGAGGTCAAAATTTTACAAATTTGTTATTTTAAAATTTTAATAACAATATAACAAATTGAATTTTAAAAGATATATTTTAACTAACATAATTATATAAATCTTTTTTTATTAAAAATATTTATAAAATATAATATATTAAAACTCTATCCTCTACTTATTAATTATTTTTTTAAAAATTAAAATTATGAAAGCTGTATTCTAAAATAGAGAAACTTATTGATATAATTTTATATTTATTAAATATATTAAATAAACTACAACACATATGAGTGTAGTTTCACCCATTGAAAATAATATATGATATTAAATTTTTAAAACTATTTTTTAATTAAATATTTGTTAATGATACAATTATAAATATAACTCTAAAGAATGTTTCAAAATATTTGATTATTTTTAAAATTGTGCTAAATTTAATTCATATATAATATAGGGAAAAAATATATGATAATGGTGGTGATAATCATTAAGGTATTTTATGATTAAAAAGTGTATAGGATAAGAGATTACATTGTATATTTTTAGTATTTTATTTTTATAATAAAAATTCATTAAGCAAAATGTGTTTCAAAATCATAAAAAAAAAATGGCTTAAAGGATTAAAAAGGTTGGTAGTATGATTAATATTATAAATTTAGATTTAAAGTGAGTATAAGCTAGATAATTTAAGAGAAAGTGTAACATTTCTCATCTTCAACTCCTTTAGTGTCACAGACGTTACAAAGACTTCTATTCCATGGTGTTTTCTGAATTTTTTAATGTTTACTTTTACTATAAATTTCATGATAATGTTTTCATATTTTACCAATGATTATTTCATTTTTTTACACTGTTTAAGGAAGAGATGTTTTATCAATTTTTGGTTTGATAACTTCCTTAAAATACAATAGTTTCCTCTTTCGCTCTAACTCTTTATCACCCCATCATTTCTCTTTACATTCTGAAGTAATCATATTTTTAACGTTATCCTTATTATGTGAAATAACCTCCTCCTTTACCCTAAAATATTTTAAGAAGAGTGAGCATCCTATGTTATTCTCAATTGAGGCAAAGTGAATTATTTAGACTAAAGTTAAAAGAAATTTTCAAAAACCTTTATCTTAATTAATTTACTATATATGGAAAAATTTTGAGCTTTTTAAATTTAATATCCTTACATCTAAAATGCATTCAAAATTCTCATTTATAATTAATTCATTTAATTTATATAAGCAACCGTAATTAACTTTCATATGATCACTAATTCAACCACATTTCAAAATCCTAAATGACCATCTCAACTTATATTTATCACTAAAGCCTTCAATAATTCCATTCAAGTTCTAGGGAGCCTTTTTATCACATTTATTGCATAGGTACATGTAAGCAAACCACTAGCAACAACTACAACCGAAGCACTAATAATAAGTTCATGCCAAAATCCAAAGGATGGACATCAAAATTAAATATCCATATACATAGTCCAAAAACCAACCCACTTTGCTATGTTATAACAAATAAATATATATTCCTCCACAATCCTATCTAGATAATCTCACTAAAGGAAAATTACTCCTACACCAAACAAATAAAAATACAACACCTTGATAAAAAAATAAGTGAGAATGAAGCCCTCATATTTTCTTGTAACTGCTCTATCCATATGATCTAAGGGGCATAAAATGAATAATATGATTCATTAATGCCTTGATATGTTTATTATGTTTCATTGAAACTAATAAATCCATTTATTAAGTTATTTGTATTAATGCTAATGTTCTATTCTTCTAAGATGGTGGAGATGGTGGATTTCTTAAGAAATGGTTCACAATTTTATTGTCTTCTAGTAAGACATGAAAGAAATAACTTTTAAAGAAGTTTAATATCTTTTTTAAACTTGATGGAGTATTACATTGATAAAAAACAATATTTCACACCAATTTAGCAATAATAAACTTTCAGTTGCCATAATGATTAAATATTCAATGTTACCTTCAATTTCTAATTTTAGAAATTTCCAATAAATACATTATGCCATAGTATAACTGCAAGCATACATTAAGACTCATATTCCTCCAAAAGCACATAATACGCCCCTATCACTCCACCATAAACCTTATATATTAGTGATCTTAAAAGTTGAAATAATATATTGTTAACTCATATATATTCTATAATATTTTAATAAAAAATAAGTTGTAGATTATTTTAGTTTTGTAGGGTTTAGTCTTTATTAGGCTAATCATTCAAATATAATTTAGTTTTGAGGGTTTAGTCTCTTTATTCATTCAAATCTAATGGGAGGGGGATGACCGTGAGAGTCACTTGTAGGGGAAACAATTGTCTCAAGAATTATTTAGGCTTACAATGGCCTTGGTATGTTGAGCCTGGCATAATCGATCAAAAATCACAATGGTATTGGTACGTTGAGCCTCACACAATAGTGGTCACAACATTTTAAAACTAATTAGATTATTTTTTTAGGACAATTTTATCGAGGTAGAGGAATTTCTCGGATGATCAAAATTGGTCGGAATCTAGGAAAAAAAACTCAAAAGATATAGCAGTAGCAGTGTTTGAATAGAGTTTTTGATGGTATAAATGGATTCAACGACATCAAAAACTTTTAAGGTACCCAATATCCTAAAGTTTGAGAGTTGTAAAGATAAAATACATCATATTCGTTAAACAAGTTGATTATTTTATCTAACATTAAAAATAACCTTGATCTTAGTACATTTTAATTATAAAAAAAATTATAATATTTTTATTTATTAAATTTTGAAATTATAATACAAGATAGTATAAAAATACAAATACTTATTTCATAAACAAATATGAATGATTACGATGCAATACACACATACCATTTATATTTAAAATAATTTTTTAAGCTTTTGTAAGGTATTACATATTTTCCTTTTGTCATGTTGCTAGTTATATTTTTACACAAAATTGTTTTCATAATGCCCTGTTGATTCTCTACCACAATGCCTTTTCCATGTTTGAGTTGAGATCTACCTGCATTTCATTATTACGTTGATGTGGTGAATAGAGATATAGGAAATAGATAGTCTTATTGTTTGATTTTTTTATTAAATTTTTGATGTGGTAAATAAAGAAAGGTAGAAAAAGTAAGTAAATATTTTTTATTCATTTTATTAAATATATAATAGGTTGATTATATATATATATATAAAAGTCTTGTCAAAATAAAACTTTAGTAACAGATATATTTATCAATAAATATAAATTATTTATTTTTTAATATTATTCAAAAAATTATTTATTTAACATGACCATAACTTGAAGGTGTTATCACAATTTTTCTATAATATATTTTTATGTGATAATTGTCTCACATATTTTATGCTATATATTATGGATATAGTTGTAATATTCATGAAAGATTTTTAGATATTTATATAATTATCATTTATTCTAAAGGTTTGAAAACAAAATTCAAAATTAAAACCTTAGAAAATAGTTCATAGTTAGGTGAATGATATATTTATCATTAGTTACTTCCCACTATAATCTAACCAAATATTTGCATAAAAAATGATAGGAATAAGATGTAAATAAATATAGTTACGAGGAGTTACTCCCCATCATTAATTATGTATTCCTCTTATGTAGGAGTAAAATTGTAAATGTGTAGATATAGTAGTGGTTACTACACGCAAAAATTATAAAGCAATTAATTTATCCATTTAACATTTCAGTTTATTTGTTCTTACCAAAGCAAGGATATATGTTTTAGTCTATTGACCACCATTAATTTAACATTGACCAATGTAAATTATATTTGTTTTATGCAAAAAAAATTTAAGCTTAATCTAAAATTGTCCTCCAATATTTGTTAACTTATAAATATTATTTAAATCTCTTTTATTTTTCCTTTCTTTGGTTAGTTGTTTTCTTTTTACATATATAATAAAAAATAAATCTACTTTTAAAAATATAAATAGTCAAAAGATAATATATTTTGGAGTGAGTTAAAATTATTTCTTTTTAGTTATGAATTTACTATTCTTGAATGTAAGGAAATAAGTTAATGGCTTAAGGTTTAAAGAGATCAGCTTGCCTTCTTTCACATCATTATGAAGTAATTTTAAATAGGATGATTTTTCTTAAATAAAATGATAAATCAATCTACATTCATAAATAAGAGTGACTAATAATTATTTTCATTGTTAACTTGGAAACTAAAATATAATAAATATTTTCAATATATAATAAATGAAATATATATTTGTAATTTAATTTCTATTTTTATGTTAAATTTAATTTTATGTTATGGCCATTTAAATTAAGGAAAACTAAATTCAATGTGAAAGCATATCCTGTGAAAAAGTCAGCCATTCAAACCTACTTAGGGTTTTTTATTTTTATTAATACTGATTTCCATTAAATCATATTAATATGCTTCGGACAACAAAAAGCAAGAGAATCACGAATCCCCAATGAGTTAGAAGGGGAGTTTACGGCCATACATATACCAATGAGTTAGAAGGAGAATTTACGGCCATACATATAATGGATTTTTAGAAAATGGGCAAATAAGTGAGGAATTTTAGAAAATGGGGTAATTAGTAAAGGTAAAAGTATAGTAATAAATTAAAATAAAATAAGGACTAAATATATAGTTTAAAAAATATGGAAGTTTTTATATTTTTCGGTTTGTCAGTTAGTGTCACTAAAATTTTGAATTCGTAATTTTTTTTTTCATTGCGAGTTATATTATATTTTCTAAGTTCAAATTTTTTATATTTTAAATATAAATTAGTAAAACTATATATATATATATGGTTTAAGGTTTAATTTTATTTTTTTCATTACGGAATTATATTATACCAATGAGTTAGAAGGGGAATTTACGGCCATACATATAATGGATTTTTAGAAAATGGGATAATTAGTAAAGGTAAAAGTACAGTAATAAATTAAAATAAAATAAGGACTAAATATATAGTTTAAAAAATAAGGAAGTTTTTATATTTTTCGGTTTGTCAGTTAGTGTCTCTAAAATTTTAAATTCGTAATTTTTTTTCATTGCGAATTATATTATATTTTGTAAGTTTAATTTTTTATATTTAATAGTAAAATTATATATATATATATATATATATATATGAAAAATTAAAAATATTAAAAATAATATATAAATTTTAATTTTCAAATTCTATGAAATTATAGAAAAGTGGTTTTCTGAAGTATCCATTTTACACTAGGGTATTTTATCTTTTTTTAATAATAAGGAATAATATCTAGGAATAATTTGATATTGTAATTAATATAGGTGTTTTTTTAATAATAAAGAATAAGTTCATATTATAATAATATAGATTTTAAAGAATAAGTTAGTATTGTAATTAATATAGATTTTAAAGAATAAGTTGATTTTTTTTAATTTTTTTTTTACTTTTTATTAATATTTTAAAAGTTTAGATTTTATTAAAAATATTGTTAATTTTTAGCTTGTTACTAGGGAAATTAGAGTATATATAGAATAGTTATTGATCTATAATCCAAATTTTAAAGTAAAACCACAAGAAATGTAAAGAGTCTAGTTAGAGATTTGGCTTCTTAGATATGTTGTCCTCACAAGGGAGGAAATTGGCATTGGAAAAAAAAATTGTAGGAAGACTTGTATGATTCCATATCTAGCTTAAACATAGTTTTATGAAGAGTTTAATAGTTTGTCCCAGAGGTGGGACAATCCTTTGAAATTCTATTGGAGTATGCAACTCCACCTTATGTTAATATGTATGATCATCTTTATGAGTTGTTGAGATACTTGGTCATAATTGAGTAGAGTTTTTTTTATACATAGAGAGTCCATTTCTATTATTTTTGAGGTTGTTGAGGCCTAGATGGTTTGAGCGTTTCTATTCAACTAATTAGCTTCGTAGTTGAGTGTATGCTCAACTGAAGGATTATGTCTATCCTAAGACAACATGAATACATTTATATTTGTCATATTATTTGATTAATGAAGAAATACATTTTTTGTGTATGTAGTAGCCTCTACTCTCCTACCTCAACATGGTATCAAAGTAGCAAGTCTGAGCTTGACTCCATCACAGGAGGGCCTAGGAACACGCATGGAGAGTAGTGTAGTTTTTTTTGTGTTTATTTTTCCACCATTAAGAGTTGACTACATTCACTAGTTAGAAATTATGTAGAGCCATGTGAAGGTGTGAAGAAAGTAGTCATAGGACCTTAGCCAAGAAGAAGATGAAGGAGGAAGATGGGTTGACTGAGGCCTCAAAAGGTCAACCTTCCTAGAAGTGGAGGAATTTTTGGGACCAAGCTTAGGACTAGGATAATGTTTCCAAGAGGGTAAATAATTCGTAGAATTGTAATAGCCCCTATGTCACTACTAGAATTAGTAGGCACGATGTTCTGTTGTGACCATTGATGTGACACTGAGCATTTCAATGTGAAAAACATTGAATGAGAATCCTACAAGTATGGGGAGTTCCACACTATCTCCAAGGGAAACAACATCAACATTTACAATTGGTGTGACTCCCTTGTGAGGAGTTGATAAACCTACACCCACACCAACTAGAATCAATCACTAAGGGGGTATTATGCCTTAATAGTATAATTTTATCTACTATGTGGAAAGTGTTAGTATATATTCACCCCTTGGGAACCTTCATTACAATCTATCATGGCCATGGAGATTAAGAAGTTACTCATTTTATCAATGATTATCTCTTCCACCATTTCTAAAACTTTGCGCTAGAACAAAAGAGGATCATGTGACATAATGCAAAGATTGATCAAGGATGTTATAGAAATAGTTGTTGTGCAGTTGTTAGCAAAGAAAAATGTTAGAATAGATGCTCTAATACAAGATGTGTGGACTTCACATATAGATGACTCTCACGTCATACTTCCCGAGCATGATATTTGGCATGTAAATGGCATATTCAATTGTGTTGGATCATTCAGCATGCATACTTAAAAATCCCCCCCATTTAATAGAGAACCTTTAACTATGAAGTTTTTTCTTCCAGAATAAGTTAGTAGGAATATTTTACCAATATAACCATCGATTTTTGTAGGGGGTAGCATCATTGCATTGAGGAGGATGCCACTACATCTCAAAGAAATCTAGCACGAGCTCTCTGATATTTAAGGGGATTCTTTGTTTGAATGACAACAATGAAAGGACCATAATAAAGTGGTGTTAGTGTTAACACATGACCTCAATAACAATGTCATGAAAAGATACCATAGGTGTTAAAGGTGATCAAATATTTTCTAAGAAGATCATTATGAAATGATTTGGAGAAAATCTTGATCAGAGTGCCAAAATTGATTCTAGTAGAGGTCTAAGTGTTGTGGTGGTGGAAACATCAACACCAAGGACAAGTCTAGGTTGTTGAGAAATAGTAAAGAGATGGAATAATTTTTATGCATTCGAAACTATGTGGTTGGAATTCTCTCTATCAGTCGATGTTTCCTAGGAGAAATTTATGATTCAGAGATCAATCGAGATTGAGTGCGAAGTGACTCTCAATAGAATCATAGTTCAAGGTGTCTTATCACCATTTTTTAGATATATTAATTTTTTCTATGAGTGAAAGCATATAGGTTGATTCAACTTGTTTTCAATCCCCTAGTAGAGTTTTCTAATTTTACCTTACAACCAAAAATCTCAATTAGGATCTTGTTGCATTTATGGGCTTGTGATAGGTGGTTTTTTGTTGCGTCATGGATACCGTAAGGAAATTGAAGTAAAAAATTTGTCAGGGATGTGGAAGATCTAGTTAAAGATGTTAAGTGAAAAATTAGTAGTGTCCTCTAGTAATGATGGATGGTTGTCTTTGTGTGTCTGAAATGAGAAGAGGAGTATTTGAGGATTGATGAAACCTTGTGTATTTATGTAAAATAGGCTTGAAACTTGTTGGTAATTTAGAAAAAATATTAGAAAGATTTTTGTTCTTGATTTGAAATGATCTATAAGGTGTGCATGATTGATTTTACTTGACACCTGTTAAGTTTTGGTGCATGTATCGATTTATGTAAAACCTATTGAATCAATCCTACATGAATCCATGTTGTGGTGCATGTAATTATGTATCGTGTATCTCTATTATATGCAGAGTGGATGTGATGTTATGTTGTGGAATGAACCACTAGGGTTGGTACAAGGTTTGTAGTTGCACTCATATGCTAGCTTGGGATTTGAAAATTAATTCTATAATTAAGGGGGGAATGTGAGATGAAGAAATATAAAAATGTGAGGGACCAAGTTATGAGAATTTAAATGATTGATGAACCATGTAGTTCAAAATAATTCCTAAAGTCCAAAATATTTCGGTAGATGGATTTATTTATACATGGAAATCAATAATTAAGTTTATTGAAGTATAAGAGAAAACATAATAAAGTTTAGTGATCAGCCCGTGGTGATGAAATACCAAGTGAAGAATTGGTCTTCAAAAATGTTATGGATGTGTGATGGTAGCAACATATATTGGTTTGAGTAGTAGCAGCAAACGTTAGATTATGGTGGACAAACATAAGTATAGTTATATGAGTAGAATAGTAATGGAATTATTGCCATAGTGTAATAAGGTACACATATTATAGTTATAACAAGTTTATAACATCATATTTAAGTTGATCTGTTGATTCTTAAAGTAGTTTCTAGTTGGTATCTCTATGATTTGGAGTGCATTTTGTACCCATATATATGTAACATGAAAAGGGAATATTACTATAAGACAAAGATGCATGCATACCCCTTTATCATATGTCCTTGATGATGACTTGGTAGTTCTTGTCTATTTTACTTCAATAACATATATCTAGGAGTTATTTAACACTCTAAATAGTGGGCCATGTGTCGGCTAGATAAATTTGAGTGGACCATATTAGTTTTTTACTCTTAGAGGTGAATTTTTATATTCAAGGGGATTTTATCAAGAAGTTGGATGAACCATGTCAATCAAGGACATCCTAGTAGACAAGTGGTTGAATCAACTAGGTAGCTTTTCATTTCAGTGGATGTTTGTTACTTTATATGGACATTGACAATTTAATGATATATTCACGATCGAGGAATGACGTAAAAGTGCCAAGTTGGACTAGAGGTAGAATTTACTGATTACGAGGTTCTTCAATTCGTACTAGAAAGTGCGTTATAGAGAACATGTAGATTAATATCTCAACCAATAAATATTAAGACATGTAACCATTAACGGGGAGTGTTGGAGTATGAACTCCCACTTTTCTTAATATGTATGATCATTTTTATGATTTTTTGAGATAAATAGTCATAATTAAGTGGAGCTTTTTCTATAAGTAAAGAGTTTGTTACTATTATTTAGGAATTTGTTGAGGCCTAGCTGGTTTGAGAGGTTCTCTCCAGCTAGTTTGCTTCCTATTTTTGTGTGAGATTAAGATAGTTACTTAGCTATATGATTGTTTGTCCAAGATAGTTTTTCTATCTTTATTTAACATTTCACCTATTTACATTTGTGGCACTATTTGATTAATGTAGTGCTACATTTGTTGTGTATGCAATAACATCTACTATCCCATCTTAACAAACAAGTAGGAGAAATAAAGTTCTATGAAACATGAAAATAACCATAGTAAAGAAAAACTTAGGGATCAGGAACACAATGATGCATCTAAATTGATCATCTGATATGCTCCCTTGATACATGGTGGCACTCTAAAACCTAGAGGAAAATCCATCTCTTAACGTGCCAAGTGACCCTCCACATCCATCATTAACATCTTCAACTCCTCGAGCTTATGCATGAGGTAGTCTTATGCATCTCTTTTTTCAATGGGGACCTTCCGACGAAGTATTTTAGTGTGCTACTAAATATCAATTTGTATAGGCTATGGTTCTTGCAACCTCTAGTGTTTCCAGTATCCAAAATATAAGATGTCACACCTCCACAACCTTTGAATCCAATATTCTCTTACATTCATGATGCACCTCATCTTCAACTTTGTGAATTTATACTTGAATTTCAGCCATGATCTGAGCTTGATACAAGCTGGTTGATGATTCAGTGTGAAATCTAGCTCAAGAACAAGGAAAATTTTAAGGATGGAAGTTTATCTTAAATTTTGAAATATTGGTGAATCATACTAGTCAACAATATGTAAATTGTAAAATTTTTTATGATATTTTTGTAAAAATATTTATGTTTCTAATTATCCTATACTATTATATATAAAATTTTGACGATTTTTATGGTAAAACAATTTTATACTATGAAATTTAGGCTAATCAATTTTCGAAAAGATGGAAATTGGTGACAAGGAAAATTTCAAGGATGGAAATTTATCGTAAAGTTTAGAAACCTTGGTGAATATTACTAGTCCTTAACATGAAAACAATAAAAAATTTAATGATATGTTTGTAAAAATATTCAAATTTATAATGATTTTATATAGTCTCTATAATCTTTGGTGATTTTTATGGTAAAATAATTTTATAATATAAAATTTTGACGAATCATTTTTACGAAAAAAAAGGAATTTGGCGAATATCTTTTTGGGAAGAAACATAGAAAATTAGCCCACCTGTGAATATTAGCCCCTAAAATTTTCCCTGATTGGAGAATCATTTTTTTGGGAAAAGCATGGAAAATTAGCCCACCTATGAATATTAGCCCCTAAAATCTTCCCTGCTCAAGAACCACATACATTCCACACGCCCCTCTTCGACCAGAGCATATTCAGTGTCGAGTGATGGCATTTGGAGAAAGGAAAAATACTATTGCACATGAAAGACATGGAACAAAGGGACAAAGGAAATGGAAGCCAAAGAAGAAAGTTAAGTTGTCCTACAATGATAGAGGAGAATTAGAGGAAGCCATAGCAAATTCATACCCACTTAATAGAACTAGAAATGGTGTGAGAAAATTCAAGGGGAGAGAGACCATATAGAGACACATGATAAGGGGAGTTCCAATATAAATTCATGGCAAAAGGGAGGAGTGTCAAGGAGGAAAAGAGCTTTAAAAAAAATAAACTTAAAATAGTGTCAAATAGGAAAAGAGCTTAAAAAAATACTAAGACCTCACATTAGAGGACATCCCCTCATCAAAAACTATAAATTATTTACAACCAACATGATTAGTGTTATCCATAGTGAATTGTGGGTGTGCCCTTAAATAACAAAGGTCATAAATAAGTTGCAATGTGAATGGAATGTGAGGATGAAAAGTGACATGAAGTTCGTCAATCCAATGAGAAATAAGTTAATAATATAAGAAGTACAGCTAACATTGTAACAATTATTGTGTTTTTTTTCTTTAAAAAGAAAAAACCCATTAACACCATTTAGAATGATTTTCAATTGTAAAAATTCAGAATTTTCAATTCCAAATTCTCTGAAATTAGGAAAAAATGATTTTCTACATCATTCAAATAATCCCTATATATATAACTAGTTTCTAGTACAAAAACATATATACGGAATCCATAAATATATACTTAGGGGAGAGATGTCCAATGTTGTGTAGGGACCAGTAATTGTTATAGTACTGGTCCCACCAACTCACCAAAAATTGACATATATGCAACCAATAATTAAGAAAAAAGAAATAACTTGAAGTCCAAATATATATTAGATTATGTCCAAAACTTCCCATGTCATTAACTGGGCTCACGATTGTCCATAAATATTTTAATAAGTATTAAGGGTACAAATCCTATTGTCTCAGCTAGAAAACTCATAGAACCATTTATCCTTCCAAAGTGGTCAGTTCAAGAAGTACAATAAGGAAGTCACTTCATCCCCTCTAATCACCCCTGATGTTGTCTATCACAAATAAATATCCATACCTGCACATAACAAAATTAAATGTATATCATTCAATAAATGACAACCACCTAATAAAAACATTTAAACCCACTATGTACAATAAATGGCACCCATCCAATAAATTCAATAAATGACATTCAACCTATTATATTTCCCATTGAAATAGATCAAAGCACATGGATCAACAAAAAAAAAATCCCATCCATTGGATCACATAAAATTCAATCATGATCACACATGCAAAATGAAGCCATTGCAATCCATGTCCATCATTATCACCATTTAAATTCAAATACAAAAAAATATCAAATAACTTCAACCAGTACTAAACTTACATGTTTCAAATTCAAACTATTCACCATCCCTGGAGACAAACAATCAGAGAACACACCACAAAACATTTCACAGTATATTCAGGTTAGTTTTTTCAATTACAACACAATTTCCTTACAATTTTGTTTTAATTTATGAGTCTTTATTTCAATTTTCTTACACTTTTATTTTCATTTCTGAGTCTTTATTTCAATTTTATTATTTTCATTTCCAAGTCTTTATTTCAGTTTTCTTACAGTTCTCTCCTTTGATTTGAGTTGAGGAGATAAATGTTCTCAATAGTTATAAGCAGTGCAGTTTACAACTAGGTCCGAGAATAGATCCAAGGCTACCCTCAGCAACCAAACAACTTGCAAAATTTAAGGTTACCCTCAACAAACAAAGAACTTGCAAAATTATTGTGTCTTCCCAAATATTTTTGGCTACCATCTATCATAGTGCATGTATAATTTATTGTAAAATATTTTTTCAATGTGATGCTATTTAAAAACATCAACAACTCAATTCTCTGTAAGTTTGAACATATACAACAAC
This sequence comes from Pinus albicaulis, assembly GCA_034641835.2. Lineage (NCBI taxonomy): Eukaryota > Viridiplantae > Streptophyta > Pinopsida > Pinales > Pinaceae > Pinus > Pinus albicaulis. The sequence continues at coordinate 512,592,420 of CM076579.1, read as the reverse complement.
CAAATTAACAAAAAAAATGTATAACAAAATTTACATATACAACAAAAAAATTAACAAAGTGTATAACGAAATTAACTATATTACAACAAAAACTTCTAATGTCTAGGAAATGCACTTTATAATTAGGTTCAAGCACAAAGATAAGGCTACCCTCAACTGTCAAACAACTTTCAAAATTACCATGTCTTCCCAATCCAAACTTAGGATTTCTATGCGTGTCTCCAACATTGTAAGAATTTACAGTCATTATATATATTTCTTTCATCCATAAAATATTTTAGTAGAATGCAGAGCTAAAGAAAACAAATACCCAGAATATATCAGAACATATCCAGTTATATCATAGATTAGAAATTAAAGAGACATCTGTCGGTGCAATAGAAAATAGTATATTGACTGCATGTGAAGAGGAAAATAGTGGATTCACTATATGTAAAGAGAATTGAAGAGAAAAATTTCATAGATTAAAAATGAAAGAGGCATTTGTGGGTGAAACAGAAGATAGGAGATAGTAGATTGAATGCATGTGAAAAGGATTCAAGAGAACAATTTCATAGATTACAAATTAAAGACTTAGGTTTAAAACCTACTTGAGAAAGAAACATGGCTTCTTGTTTCTGCACACTTACTGTAGGAATATATAGGGTAAATTCCTTAGATCAAACAAGAAAAGTCACCACTCATAAACAGATCACAAATCAGTACACCAGTATATCATGTGGTTAAAACCCTTAAAGAGGGAAATAGTCCACAACCTGAGCCAACGCGGCCACTTCAGGAAATTTGTTAATATAAAAATAAAGTTTATATATGTTTCTCTCACAAACAGTTATCGGAAAAATGACCCTCTGTGCTCTTTAAATAGAGATCATGGACCAATCGAGTGTTAATCCACAAACCAAGTGTCTTTAATACCGAGGAAAGAGTGAACTGTAAGATCACTACAAATTGTGACCGTAGAATTATAAGTTACAAATGTACATAGTAAAGAAACACACTTTACCTAACTGTACACTAGACCAAGTTATACTTAACTATTTCCTATGTGTCGAAATATCCTAACATCCCCCCTTAAGAACAACTCAGGATAGGATTGAAGGATTTACAAAGGTGACACAAATGGAGCCTATTTCCTATGTGTCGAAATGTCCTAACATCCCCCCTTAAGAACAAATTTGGATAGGATTGAAGGATTTACAAAGGTGACACAATAGGAGAAGGAAGGAGACATTAGAGCCTATTCCCCCTTAATGATAACTTTCCTGAATTCCAAGCATGGATCAAAATTTGGTAAACTTCGCTTCTGTGAGATAATTTTTAAAGATATCAGCAACTTGATCATTGGTTGAAAGATATTGTACTTCGAGAACATGATCATGAATGAGATTTCTGATGAAGTGTATATGAAGCTCAATGTGTTTCATATGCTGATGCTGAACTAGATCTTTGCATAGCTGAATGGCACTCTAATTATCACATGAAAGTGTAGTTGGATGTTGCTGATGAAGACCAAATTTAGACACGATCTGACGAAGCCACATGGCTTCCTTGTTGACTTCAATGACACCATGATACTCTGCTTCTGATGAATAAAGAGAGATGACACTTTGTTTCTTACAAGACCAAGTAATAGGTACTAAACTAAGAGTGAATACATATCCTGCAGCAGACTTTCGATCATCAGGGTCACCAGCCCAATAGGAACCAGTGGAACCAATCAACAATGGAGATGCTCCTCCATTGTAATGAATCCTAAATTTAACTATACCTCGAATATATTGAAGTATTCTTTTAGCTTCTTTCAAGTGACTTTCATGAGGTTGGTGCATAAATCGAGCATCAAGACCAACAACAAAGGAAAGTTTGGGACAATTATGGGTTAGATACAGAAGTTGACCAACAATTTGATGGTATACATCAACTTCAGGGGTAGTAAAAGTCACTGAAAGCTTGACTCTAGACTAAAAGGGAGAAGGGGTTGGATTAGAGTCTTCAATGTTAAAGTGGCATAGAATATCATAGGCATACTTGGACTGAGAAAGGGTAATACCTTCTTTGGATTGCAAGACTTAAAGACCAAGGAAATAATTCAAGTGTCCTAATTCTGTCATTTCAAACTTCTTTTTGAGGCTAGACTTCACATGGTTTATATGGTTTGGATCACTACCAGTAAGGATAATATCATCAACATAAAGAACAAGGATGGTGAAGGACTTACCCACTTTCTTGGTGTAGACAGTGTTGTTAGAATGACACCTAGAAAAGCAATTATCTAATAGAAATCTATCCATTTTAGGATATGAAGCCTAAGGAGATTGTTTGAGACCATAGAGAGACTTCCTAAGGCAACAAACAAGGCTAGATTTGTTTTGGATAAAGCCAGGGGGTTGTTCCATGTAGATTTATTCATGCAAATCTCCATGTAAGAAGGTGGATTTAACATCCATCTGATGAAATTCCCATTCGAAGGAGGCAGCAAGGGAAAGAACAAGGCGGATAGAATTCATTTTGGCAACAGGGGAAAATGTTTCAGTATATTCAATTCCTTCAACTTGTGAAAATAATTTAGAAACAATATGAGATTTATGTCTATCTACTTTTCCATCTGGTCCAAACTTTCCTTTGTAAACCCATCTTCATCTGACAAGTTTTCTTCCTTTTGGAAGTGGAAAAAGATCCGAAGTATCGTTTACCAATAAGGAACAATATTCTTCATTCATATCTTCATCCCAATCTGGATGACTAGAAGCTTCTTCAAAGATGTCTCGATCAGGATTTTCTAGAACTTGAGCCAATAAGGATGAGGATATTTCAAACTGAGCACGTGTACATCGTCGATCTGCAGGGTCACCTGCAAGAGAACCTGTTGCATCCTAAGTAGAGCAGACCCATGTTGGAATGTGTTGAGCTCGAGGAATATATTCAAGAGGTGGAGGAGTATTTTCATCCTCATTGTCATCATTTGAACTAGAAGGAATGCTATAAAAAATAGAAGAGATAGAGAGAGGTGGCACATATGTCGAATCAGGCTCGCAGGCCAAAGGTGGCCCACCCGCCGAACTAGGCTCACAAGCATATATATTTTCATCAAATTTTACACATATTCTAATGATTGTATTTTTTTATTTTGTTTGAGAAGTATATATCCTTTGACATCTTCAAAATATCCAACAAAAATTCATTTTTCACTGTTAGGTTCTAAGGCTTTATGTTTCGCATCTGGAATATGGGCCCAAGAATCACTTCTAAAAACATGAAAGTGACTTACATCGGGTTTGATTGAGCTCGAGGCTTCTTCTGGAGTTATATTCATTAAAACCTTAGTAGGAGTTTGATTTACTATGTAATTTGCATAGTTAATTTCTTCTGCCCAAAAATTGAGACTAAGTCCTTTAAATTGAAGCATACAATTAGCCATTTCTTTTAAGGTGTGATTCTTCCTTTCAGCTACACCATTTTGTTGTGGATTATATGAAATCGTATGTTGCAATTGAATGCCATGCTTAGCGCAAAATTTTATAAATTTTTTGTTAACATATTCTCCTCCATTGTCTGATCTTAACTTAGTAATTTGATGTCTAGATTGTTTTTCAACAAAGGCCTTAAAGGCCAAGAACATGTTAAAAAACTTCACTCTTGAGTTTTAAGAATTATACCCAAGTGTGTCCGGAAAAATCATCAATGAAAATTAAGAAGTACTTGCAACCAAAGAAAGAAACAGAAGGAAGTGGACCACATAAATCACTGTGCACAAGCTGCAAAGGGGTTGAAGCGTACCAAGATGCATGTTTGTCAAAACTATCCTGATGATGCTTTCCAAGTATACATCTAGAGAAAACACCATCTTGGCAAGATACCATAGGAAGACGTGTCACCATATTTTCTTTACATAGAGGGAACACATGATGACCCAAAGTTGTCAAACTTATACAATCTTCTGGAATCATCAACAATTCTGGCAGCTAAAATGTGTCTAGGATCTTTGAGGTCCTTTATTACAACATCATGAGGTGAGAATATCCTCATGTGTTGGAATATCCTAACACTTACAATAATCATGTTTTTTATTATTTCCAGCAACCAAGACTTATTTTAAGTAGCTTCGTCTCTAAATTTTCTGCCAATGCAAAATTGGTGGCAGCTAAAGTAAAACTCACATCACTTAATCCGGGAAATAGGAATATATAAAAAAAGGGAGGATACAGATGTTAATTACATCTTGTATGCTATATAATTAGCATAGAATCATAATAACCTCCACATGGGTTTTAGAAAAACATAGATGTGGAGTTATTAAACACTATATAGTTATGTTTCAAGTTCAATAGCTTTTGAGTAGCCAAAGCGCACTCACCAGAAGAAAAAAATAATAATAGTTTTAAACTTTTGATTCCATTAATAGAAATGCTTCCATTTGTGGAAGGCACTAAAGAGCCTACAAATTAACGTCTCGTTAAATTTTAGGTGAATAAAATTCTCAACCAAATCCACAATCACCAAAACCATTTCTAAATGCAATGACTAATGAATCCACCAAGATAATTAGCCTTCATAAGCCTTAAACTTCGAGGACATTTGGGAATTTGGAATACCACCATTTTATGAACAGTGTAAACGAAGAACGTAGGTCATGTTATTTAGGGAAGGAAGGGTAAAAAATGACTTTGAATGACAAAAAAATATAAGAATTGTAATAAGTGGAATTTATTTCAAGCTCAATAATCCAAAAGGCTAAATCCCTTAGTGTAAAAAATCGAATCAAACTCTTGCAGGCTAAGTAAAACAGCTGGAAAAACCTGGACTAGTAGTACAACAACTTGAAAAACCTGAACAAGTAGTATAATAGACACTTGTATATTTTTATCTAGTCCCAAAGTGTTTGATGATAGCCTGTGAAGGGTTAAATGCATGTTGAGCATAGAAGCTGGAAAAAAATAACCAAAAACAAAACATAAGAAAACTATTCACAATATTTAAGGAACTGCATCATTTATATAAAAAAACTGTATCATTAAGTCAGTTAACGGAAAATATCTCATTAGCTGAGCATACAAGCTATAGCATTTGAAGTTAACATATCTATCTGCAATATATGAGAATAGAAGCTGTATCATTTGAACTTGAAGTCAACATATCTTTCTGCAATAGTTGAGCATAGGAATAAAATATGACAAGACAAAAAATAAGAAAAGGGTAATAGAAGGAAAGGCATTTTGAAACCTTGGGCATGAACACATTAATCTAAGGTTAAAATGCTTCTACAGAGTTATGATCATCTGGAATTTTCTAATTTTAGGTGGGCTCTCATTTCTAATGTTGGGTGGGCTCCTCAGAATTTTCTGCAGATATTGTTTTACCTTAATAAAAACAACCTATCATTTTTATACTCAAATTGTTTTATCTTAAAAAAAATAATGTTATTTATTCCTTATAAAGGAGAGCTATATCATAATTTTATTAACCATACTAATTATGGATGCTTTGTTATCAACATAAACTACAAATTAATAGCAAATTATTCTTAACTAAATGCATGAAATAATTCTGCAGGTAGTTGCATCCATGGCAAGATTTCGTTATGTAGCTTGTACAAGGAGAAGTGGCAGAAGAGTGACCAGGGGTGCCCAGCTGCGATGCACTTCATCAAATGAGAAAAGGACAATCGATGCATTTTTCAACAATCCTCCAAGAAATATTGTTGAGGATGACCATGTGGCTGATGTTGATATTGTCACACCATTACTCATAAATCCACCATTAACCAGATTCCAAGGGGAAAGTTCAACTAAAAAGATCAGCATTATAATAGGTTGGACAAAAGAAGAAATGTTAGCTGCAATTGACAATGTAGAGTTTAGTGGATATTTAGTCTAGGCATATGAAAAGAAACATGGTATTCATCCCTCATCAATACATTATTGGAAAAATGGGCTCACTCGTACCAAACATAGAGGAACTCTTACAGTTATGACTGAAGAGGAGGAGGCCGAGGTGGTTGAGTGGTGTAAATAAATGTCCCAATTGGGAAATGGGCTAGAGTTGATACAATTCAAATCCATAGTTTCTTGAACATGTCAAGGGAGGCCAAACCCATTCAAAGGTAGGTTTCCTTGTAAATCATGGTGGTTTGGGTTTAAAAAAAGGCATCTAGATTTTGTATTACATACAGCTGAGAGCATTCATAGAGACAATGCATTAATTTTTTTCCCTGCAATTGTATGTAAGTTCTATGACACTCTTTCTAGTGCATACGATAAATATACTTATGGTGCATACCTTATATGGAACTATGATGAAACAAGTTTATAGGGGAGAAGGAATTGTGGCATTCAGGGAATTGCCAAGAGAGGGAGCTGAAACGTGCCAAAGATTTTGCCTAAGAGCAGGGAGTGGATAACTATTTTATGTTCTGTCAATGTAATTGTTGCTTCAATCCTATGATTTTATCTATTCAAAGGTAAAAATCAGTTGAAAACTATATTCAAATTTGTGATCTAGGTGTATGCACGGTTGCACATCCCCATGCATGGATAGCTAAAGAACTTTTTTAAAATTGGATTTACCACTTTGATACATCTATACCAGGTGGTGTCTCAGCTAATAACAGACACCTATTAATATTAGATGGCCATGGAAGCCACACGGTCTTACAAACAATTGAGGAAGCAAACAATTTCAACGTTGACCTTTTAACATCACATGCTCATACCACTCCAAGATTGCAACCCCTTGATATTAGTGTGTTTTGACCTTTCAAGAACTATTTCAGGTCACAGTGTGCTGAATGGATGGAAAAGAATCCAGGGGTTGAGGTGAAAAGGTTCGAGCAAGCAGAGCTTGCAAATAAAGCTCTTAAAAGGGCTCTGACACCATCAAATTTCAAGGCTAGCTTTAGGAGGACGGGAATATGGCCACTAAATTATGATGCTCTTATACATGATACTAGTTGTATCCAAGCCTTTCATGTGGATGGTCAGGAAGAAGAGCATGTCTAAACATATGTTTAAGTGCAAGAATAGGTACATGAACATGCTGATGTGGTTGCAGCTGGTAATATAATTTCCCTCTCTCAAGGACAGTTATATGTTGATGATGATGAGCAGGTATGTGAAGCACAGTATATTCATGAGCAAATTGACAGCAACATGGAGGTTTTTCTACCAACTCAAGCACATGGAACTTTTGCTGCTCATATTGTTAATGGCATTGTTGAACATGCAGTTGACAATGTAGATGTAGTTGAAAATGAAATTGTTGATATTGTTAATGTATATGTAGTTGAAAATTAAATTGTTGATATTTTTAATGACTTTGAAAATGACCAATTGACATTTCCAAACCAAGTAAACCCACCATCATGACTGGCAGAAGCTATGATTAATTGGAACGAACACACTCTCTGAAGAACCAATGAACAAAGCATGAGCATGCCTTCACAACTGGCTAAATTGAACAACGAAATTGTTCATTTTTTTGTGAACAATAGATCAATGAAAGAATATGAAGCACATAATGAGGCACCAGATAAAGATAGCAATATAGTTCAATCAATTTCCATGGATACTGAAAGGCAAGTGCCAAGCAATGACATCCACGTGGGAGGGGGGGGTGTGGAGAAGTTACTTGGGCGATTCTTAAAGCTACCAGTAGAAAGAGTGTCAATGAAAAATAAGCAAGGAACACCTGATAGTCTTAATTTAGGCCGAAGTTCACAGTTACTCACCTCAAAAGACTATATAAAACTATGATTTCTGTCTGAAAAGAAAAAAATTGAAATTCGGGAATTAAAATAGAAAAAAAAAAGGAAGAATTAAGCCAAGGAGAATAAGGCAGTAAGGGTTGTTGCAGCACAACGTTGAGAAGATGAAAGGCTTGAAAGAGAGAGAGAGAGAGCAAGGCAAGAGACGGAGCAACAAAAAAAAATGGAAAGACATGAAAAGGAAGCAAGAAAGGCTAAAAAAAGAAAAGGAATAAGGGATGCCTGATATGGTTGACATAAATTCAAGCACATTTGGTGAAACCAGGGACATGTCCAACACATTGGACAATATTGTAAATGATACACGATTATTCCAGCACCTCATAAACATTTAAGTGCCTCTCTATCAAAATGGGGGTTTACCCACTTGCCTTATTCCTACTGCATGAGGTGTGAATTCAATGTATGCTCATCACACACCTCCACTTAGAGCAAGTGTGAAGTATGGGAACTCAATTCCTCCATGGTTGGAAGGGAAAATTTGGTCTCAATTACATGTCAGCAATCAACCACAACCTAATCAACCCTTCTTAGGAAGGCCAACCTAATTGGCTCAATCGGGAAACTCAGAGTTTGGCATTGAAGATTCTCAAGGCCATAAAGAATAGGGGTGTTATATGTTTTTGGTTGTAACTACATTATGATGTGCATTTTTGGATGGACTATATGTTTGGAATTTTTTATCTTAATAGATCCCAGATCTCCTGTTTACTACACTAAGTAGAATTTTAATTTTTCCATCATACTTCAAAAACCATATCTCACATATCTATCCACACACAACATGCTGCAAAGAATACCTCTTTATACTAGTTATATTAGTTATTCTTAACTTTATGTTGTTATTTTTTCCTGAACATGTAGGATGGCATCACTACACACTACATAACTCAGCTGACAACAGAGAAAACAATGAATAGTTTTAACTACCCCAATAATACCTTGAACATCTTTGAAATTTGAAACAAGAAAATAAACATGGCTGAAAATTGAAGTTCAGAACTAATGAGAGAATCTAACTACTGAAAAATGAACTCAAAATTCAAAGCCTAGACACTGACAACAGTAGCAATGGAATGAAACCTATTCCAAATGCAAAGTATGTATATAGATCTATGTTACATGTAACACTATGCCATAACTTCTTTGTGAAAAAAAAAGATAATGTCAAAATACAAAATGGCAACATATAACCCTACAATAAACTCTGTTAACTAAAATATTCCATACTCTATCACATTGTCCACTCAATTCTCTACTAAAATCATATCATATCAATTCAGACCAACATTGGCTAAGACTTTAAACTTGAAGGCTACAAACAAATAAATCACATGACCTTGAAGATCAATGCACCAATAGACATGGGCTACTCCACTCACCAACTCATCAAGCAATATGAGATTGCAAGCTAGATAAATAATCAAAAGTATCGAGAAAACACAAACATTGATCCAAAAATTCCAAAAGAGTGCTTAAATAAATTTCACGCGGGTCATCAAAACATTCCTAGACTATCTCAAATCTCACTCTCTTATCATTTCAATTCCTGCACTACTCACGATCTCATGCCTTTAACTCCTGCACTACTCACTCTCATTCTATGCATTCAAAATGTAGAAATCTGAGTGTGTTGATGAAATGTATAACTCACATAACCAAAAAGAAACCTTTCTCTCTTAAATAAAAAATAATCCCAATTCAAAGGTCTAAAGTTCTGTCTAAAGAAATTAATCTGCAAGAGAAAACAATTCTAAATGGAAAAACAATAAATGATCTCAGATTTTAAATTAGATAAATATTCAAAAGTCTCGAAAAAACACAAGTCTCGATCCAACAATTCCAAAGGAGTGCTTAAATAAATTTCACACAGGTCATCAAAACATTCCTGCACTATCTCAACTCTCACTCTTCATTTCAATTCCGGCACTACTCATGCTCTCATTCCTTTAACTCCTGCACTTCTCACTCTCATTCCATGCATTCAAAATGTGGAAATCTGGCTGTGCTGATAAGATGTATAACTCACATAACCAATAAGAAACCTTACTCTCTTATATCAAAAAGCATCCCAAGTCAATGGTCTAAAGTTGTGTCTAAAGAAATTAATTTGCAAGAGAAAACAAATGGAAATGGAAAAACAATAAATAATCTAAGATTGCAAACTAGATAAATAATCAAAAGTTTCAAAAACAAACCAACCTCGATCCAAAAATTCCAAAAGAGTGCTTAAATAAATTTCACACAGGTCATCAAAACACTCCTTCACTATCTCAACTCTCACTCATCATTTCAATTCGTGCACTACCCATGCTCTCATGCCTTTAACTCCTCCACTACTCACTCTCATTCTATGCATTCAAAATGTGGAAATCTAGGTGTGTTGATCAAATGTATAACTCACATAACCAAAAAGAAACCTTAATTTGTTAAATCAAAAAGCATCCCATGTCAAAGGTCTAAAGTTGCGTCTAAATAAAATAATCTGCAAGAGAAAACAAATAGAAATGGAAAAACAATAAATATTCTGAGATTGCAAACTAGACAAATAATCAAAATCCTTGAAAAAACAGAAGCCTTGATCCAACAATTCCAAAAGAGTGCTTAAATAAATTTCACATAGGTCATCAAAACATTCCTGCACTATCTCAACTCTCACTCTCTTGTCATTTCAATTCCGCACTACTCACGCTCTCATGCCTTTAACTCCTGCACTACTCGCTCTCATTCTATGAATTCACAATGTGGAAATCTGGGTGTGTTGATCAAATGTATAACTCACATAACCAAAAAGAAAACTTACTCTGTTAAATCTTAAAACATACCATTCAAAGGTCTAAAGTTGTTTCTAAAGAAAATAATCTGTAAGAGAAAACAAATGGAAATGGAAAAATAATAAATAAACTCTTGGAAAACCCTTTTCACACTAGTTTGTTTGAAACACCAGAGAAACTTGTTCCACACATATATCAACTAAACATATAAATTCACAAGGTAATATAAAATACATCCACTGTTTAGTCACATTGCATTCAAAGATAACTTGTTAAATCCAACTAATCTTTAATCACCATGTTGTGCAAGCTTTTACCCCAGTATGAATATTCTTTTAACCTGTAAACAAATGTCACACCTCCCATTTACCTTCCAATTTTTATTTTTATTTTCAGGCATTTCATCTTTTCAAGTATAATTCTAGCAAGATATTATACTATAATTATGTTGATTTAATCAGATCATATTTATTTCCCCAATTACGATTTATTTCCATATATCAACTATATCCAACCAAATTTGATATAACTGTATTTTTAATAAAAACATAGTGGATTTATTTATCACAATCCCACTTCCATGTCTCACCTTCATTTTTATATTATTGAACCTTTGAACATTCACCATATTGTTATATTTTGATAGACATATATGGGACCAATTTGACTATACCCATGTTTATCGTGGCATCCGCTACCACTCTATGCTCCCACTCGTTTTAACATATGAACCTTAGTTGGATTTAATTTACCTACTTTGAGATCTAGGCGTATATGGCACTTATGGCCATTTATTGACTAGGTAGTCACAGTTTTCAGAATATCTGTGCTAATATCATTCCCAACTGGTTGTACGTGTTCTTCCCGTCGACATTTATTTCAAGATTGAACTCATTTATTTCGGCTTCCACGTAATACAACTTGGCAAAGTCGATTCAACGTAGTATGGAATTTGGGACATGATGCCAATTTTCCACGTAAGCTTATGTATGACTTTCAGTTTCGTTGCGAGGGTTGGGATGGGTCTCACTCCATTCACGGTCATGTGAAATAGCTCCACGTAGCTCTGGAACTCACCACGCCAACTTACACTGGAACCAAGGCGAACTCTATGATACGGCCAGAACGTAGTGACATTCATTGCATTACTTGTCACATTGAATGGCGAACGCATGGTATAATTGCTACCTCCAGCCATTCGATCCATGGCTTCACCTTTGGGATCTTGCAATGTGGACGATGAGGATTCACCCTGCTTGTTAGGGTTTTATTAACCTATTCCGGGGACATTAATATAAATTCGCAGTGTTATTTTTCTTGTCGGTTCTTTTCCCTTCATACTTTCTCGACTTGTCTCTTAACAGTGAAATTCGACGCCCTGAAGAATTCAGCGTGATTATGTCCAGTCTTCAGCGTATCCATGCGCTTCATATGACAATTCAGGTATGGTAATTCTGGCTTTTGTGAAGTTCACGTTCTGTGCTTGCCATTTAATATGGGTTTTCCCCTTTTTGTTTAGAGTTACGCTCATTGACTCGAGCAAGGATTGAGGTTTTTGGATTTCGATGGATAGTTTCTCATCGTTTTGTTCCAGTTAATTCATGTCTAACAATTTGTTTAATTTTTAGCAAAGAATTTGTTTTCTCTATTTCGAGGGATTCTACCCTTCTTGACATTCTGGTTTGCTCCTTTCCTCGATCTGTGTAAGTATAATTTTCAAATTTTCATTTACAAGAGGGCGAGCTGCGTTATTCCAGTTTGAAACGCCCAACCTCCAATTGGTGTTTATTTATGTCATGCTCCTATTTATATGACAGGTCATTGAAGGAATGGAGATTTTCCTTCACCAGGTAGCTATTCCTTCCTCAGTTATCATTTTATCCTTGATCGCGTTCTTCTTCCTCGTCACTTTCTGCATTGCATTCATATTGTGGGTTTTTCTCTTACAAGTATTTACGGCTATCTCCTTCCTTTCTCTTGAACCATGAGAGACGTGGCTTCCTTTAGCATTAACATTAACGCCTCTTGTCATTGACAGGTTGGTATTCACCGAACGCTGGTTAGAAGGAGCCAGTTCTCCGCACATTGTTTTATAAATTTGTTTCCGACAGTTTAACATTTTTGTTGAAGAAGTTGTATAACTGTGACTGTTAAAATTTTAGCATTCCGGCACTAAATGATCCCTTATATCAATTCCTGGAACATTATGATACTATCCCCATGCCACAGTGGACTTTTATCGTTTGAATTTTCGTTTGTATATCTCTGTCGAGTTCCTGCTTTCCAAAATGGCAATTTTGATTACAAGTATCATTATGTGTTTCCAGAAGTGATCTCTCTTTGCGCTTTTTAGCTTGGTCTAGCTTAATACTTACTTATGGAATTTTCCTGCAATTACGTATATCCCAAATTTTGGGTATTTTATTGCCTTAATGCTTTCAGGCCATACATGGTTTAACTATACTCATGAACATGGTGATATTTTGGTGAATAGTGTAACTGTTCTTTTCCACAGTGTAAGTTCAGTTGCATGTATTTTTATAACTCCACCTTTTATTATAGTGTTAGAGTAATTATTCTACCTAGACCATTCTCGTACTAGGAATGTTAGTCGTCAAAGCCATTTGTATATGTTTCTTATACTACACTGGTTTGTAGTTTTAATAATAACAGTGAGCTAAATCTCTTCAATATTCTTGGAATAGTACAAAGTATTACCAGCTACGCTCTTTACATTGGTTCAGTACTTAATATAAGTATCTTATAATTAATTTGCAATTGATATTTTTCTACGTGTTTAGCATCCCCTCTCGTCATGCTTCGTGACTACCTACATGAGGTGTGTTAATATATATATATATATATATATATATATATATATATATATATATATATTTGTCTAGAAGACATTTGCATTTATAATATGACACTATACACTCTTGCCTTTAATTCACATGATAGAATAGAATACGTACAGCTAAATATGCCCTGTTGTTATGAAATCTGCATGTTGATTATTTACTTAACTTCCTTTCACATATTAGTTTTAGCCTCTAATGTAAGAATGTTTGCTTGAATAAGTATTAATGGGCAGTCTCATGCTAATTGATATTTTCTTCCTTCTGGTGTGGAATTAATTTCTTATATGCAGAAATAACTTGCTCTTGTGCTTCTGGATATGTATGGATGGTGTACTGACCCTGAAAGTCAGTCTGTATATTCTTTTTTCTCATTTAATGCACAGTTTAGATGACAGTTCATCTATTACTATTTGCAAGTATGGTATAGGAAATCTCATATTGTTTTATCGTAATCATGCTCATAAATTTATACTAGTAGATCAGGAGCAGTTTAAGGTTAATTTATCTGTGGAGGAATATGTATCCTCATATTTAAACCAACCTCGGTTTAGAGTTTCTGTTGGATTCTACTCTACATATTTCTTTTCTACAACTATACCAAATTATAACAATTATATGTAGCCAATTCATGCCACATGAAGTAAAAACACCAATAAATTTAGAGACATACCACTCTTGCAATTGACCAACCTCCCAACCTTAGAGTCCTTCTGTCTCCCAGAACTCACCCCCGAGCTGAGATCATCTCCTAGAACAGATCCCCCTCTAATCTGTCTAAGAGCAACTTATTTAAGTTATTGTTCCCCAAAGCTTGTTTCTAATTCTGTGTCTAGAATATCAGGATGCTTTTCTTCCTGTTTGCCTAGGCTTCCCATTTTAGGGATTCTTTAAAGCTGTTTTATGCTTTTCCCAGCTTTTCCAGCTTTTTACCTCTTCCCAACTATTTTCCTCATCATTGGGGAATTTAGATTTTTCCTCAAAAATCTAAATTAGAAATAATTTCTTTCAAGGATTTTTGAATGATTGTGGGAAAAGTATTTGCCTTATCCATCCTCATGGATTTAGCAAGTGATCTCATAAATCTCATTTTGGTCAATCTGCACAAAAAAAATCATTTTATTCATTTCCTCAAATTTAAATATTTAATTACATTCACAAAATACTTGTCCTTTGGGGTCCACTCCCCTTAGGATTAAAGTTCAAATATCTAGTTTTGAATTTCAAACACATAAACTAGGGGTGTCACATATTCCCCCTCTGAAAGCAAACACCGTCCTCGGTGTTGCTATTTAACTACTAGAGTTCATTTTTCAAGCAAAAATGGATATCTTTCCATCATTTCAGCTTCTCTTTCCCAGGTAGCTTCTTCAGCAGTAAAGTTCTTCCACTGCACCTTTACTCTTGCTACCGTTCGGTTCCTCAATTCAATTTCTTCCCACTCCAAAATTTGAAGCGGTTCTGGAAGGAACTCCCCTTCCGGTTCCACCTGTACAACATTCCAATCAACTATGTGAGAAGCATCATGTATATATCTTTTTAATAATGAAACATGAAACACATCATGAACTCTAACATGAGGTGGTAAGGCCAGCTTGTAAGCCATTGGTCCCACCATTTCTAATACTAAAAAGGACCACAATATCTAGGAGCTATTTTTGCACAATTTCCAGCATAAAGTGCGCTCTTTTTGGGTTTAATACGCAAGCACACATGCTCCCCCACTTTGAATTCCCGATGTGTCCTTTTTTTATCAGCATAGTTTTTCTGGCGATCTTGTGTTGTCTTGATGTTTCCCTGTATCTGTTTCACAACTCTCTCCATCTCTTGTAAGGCGTCTAGCCCCAACATTAGTTTATCCTCTAGCTGGCTCCAGCTCAAGGGAGTACGACATTTTCTTCCATAGAGTGCCTCAAACGGACTCATTTTGATGGAGGATTGGTAGCTATTATTATAGGCAAATTCAGCTAAATGTAAGTAATCTTCCCACTTTGATGGCCTGTCCATCACATACATTCTCAGCCTGTCCTCCAAAATTTGATTAGTTCTCTCCATTTGACCATCTGTCTAAGGGTGGTAAGCAGTACTAAAATTCAACTTAGTACCCATACCTCCAAATAGTCCTTTCCAAAAAGCTGTTGTAAACTTAGCATCTCAGTTAGAAACAATCACCTTCGAAACCCCATGGAACCTTACTACCTACACATTCGCTACTTGAGCTGTCCCAAAGGTAGATTTCACTGGTATAAAATGTGCAGCTTTTGTTAAGTTGCTACTACCACCATCACTGAATCATGTTGGCATTTGGTTTTGGGTAATCCTGTTATGAAATCCATGGAAACTGTGTCCCATTTCCATTCAGCAATCGACAAATGGTTTAAAAGACCAGCAGGATGCTGATGTTCAACTTTAACTAGTTGACATTCCATGCATCTAGTTAAATATTCTACTACATCTCTCTTCATTCCTGGCCAAAACAACTTCTTTTTCAAAGCTGTTAACATTTTCTGATATCCTGGATGTCCTGCATATGGTTGTTTGTGATATTCATCTAGAATCTCTTTTTTCAAGGACTCTACATTTGGAATATATAATCTGTTTTTATAACAGATCAGTCCTTTCCGGTTTTGAGTGAAATCAGTCATTTCCTTCTTTAGGATTTTCACTTGTAGATTCCCATAATTTGGATCCTGGTCTGCTGCCTTTTTCACTAATTCTTCTAATTCAAATTGGGAACTACTTCCAATGCTTTTTATATTTTGACAAGAATTTTTGCTCAAGGCATCAACAATTTTATTTTCTTTCCCCCTAATATGTTTTATGTCCATATCAAATTCACTTAGAAAATACAGCCATCTGGCCTGTCTAGCATTCAAATCAGTTTGGGAAAAGAAATATCTAAGACTACTGTGATCAGTCAGCAATGTAAATTTCTTTCCAAGGAGATAGTGTCGCCACATTTTCAAAGCATGAATTACAGCAGATAACTCCAAATCATAGGCACTATAGTTTTGTTCATGTATCTTCAGTTTCCTAGATTCATATGCAATAACCGAATTTTCCTACAAAGGAACTCCTCCCAACCCCTCTCTACAGGCATCTGTACATGCCACAAATTCTTTATCAGGATCTGCAATCTTCAGTATAGGGGCTGTAGTGAGTTTTAGCTTTAATTGTTCAAAAATGTTTTGGCACTTTTCAGTCCACTCAAATTTGACACCTTTCCTTTGTAGGGAAGTTATGGGATATGCTATGGCAGAAAATCTCTCCACAAATCTGCGATAATAGCCTGCAATCCCCATGAATGATCTCACTGCTGAAACATCAGTTGGTACAGGCCATTCCTTAATAGCTTTTATCTTTTCAGGGTCAACATCCAGCCCTTGTTCAGAAATAATATGACCCAAGTATTAGATCTTATCTTTATAAAATTCACATTTGCTGAACTTGGCATATAACTGGTTTTCCTTCAGAGTTTGCAATACTATCCTCAAGTGTTCTTTATGTTCCTCCTCACTTTTTGAGTAGACTAAAATATCATCTATGAACACAAGGACAAATTTATCCAAGTACTTATTTAACACACTATTCATTAGGCACATAAATGTGGCAGGGGCATTTGTCAAACAAAAAGGTAGGACTACAAATTCGTAGTGACCATACCTGGTTCGAAAGGCTGTTTTTCTGATGTCTTCTTCTTTATTTCTGAGCTGGTGATAACCAGTCCTTAAATCAATATTCGAAAATACTGAAGCTCCTCTCACTTGGTCAAAAAGATCATCAATTCTAGGTAAAGGGTATCTATTCTTAATGGTCAACTTATTCAATTGAAAATAATCAATGCACATCCGAAAGGTTCCATATTTCTTTCTCACGAATAGCACCGGTGCTCCCCAAGGAGACACACTTGGTCTGATATAACCTTTATCTAAAAGTTCTTGCAATTGCATTTTCAGTTCCATCAACTCAGGGGGACTCATTCGATAAGGGGCTCGGGAAACAGGTACCGCTCCCGACACGAGATCGATTGAAAAATCAATCTTTCTTTTGGGGGGAAGATGAGGGATCTCATCTGGAAATACTTCCTTAAACTCTCTTACTACTGGTAAAGCATCCAACAATTTTTCTTTAGTTTTCTGTTCTGTTTCTTCCACCTGTACTGCATAAAATTGGTATCCTTTTCTAGCTGTTCGTTTTAATTGCAGTGCTGATATTTGTCTTACGGAGATAGGTTTTTGTTTTCCCTTAAGAATAAAAGGGTTCCCTTCATCATCTACACAATGCAGGGTCTTATCCCAGCAGTTCATCAGGGCCTTCTTCTTTTCCAACCAATCCATTCCTATCAGTAAGTCATATGAACCTAAGGGCAGAATGTTCAAATTTACTTCTGTTTGAAAATCATTTAATTTAATTGTTGTTCGGGGCAATTTATGTGTTACCTTTAGTTCCAGTGGCCAGTTGTACCAACCATGACTGCTGAAATTTTTCAGTTTTAAGATTACATTTTTCTACAATTTTTGGACTAATGTAACTCAAGGAAGCACCTGGATCAATCAAAACTGTAACAGATTGGTCAAAAATCTTACCCTCCCTTTCAACCATGGTAGCTTGATGTTCTGCTTGTCGATTTTCCAAGGTTGCACTGATGGTGGGTATATTTCTGGCTATGTCATTTACTTTGGTAGCTTCTCGATCTCTCATAATCATCTGAATGTTTCGATGAGGACAATCCCTCAGAAGATGGGGTTCTCCACAGCCCCAACATTTCAAGGGTTCCTTCATTTTGACTGTACCTTCCTTTTTATTGTCTCCATCTATTTGTTTTGAAGCCACTTGAGATTGAGCAGTTTGACTTTCTTTGGGTTTATTAAACTTTTTCCACTGATGATCCCTGCCAAAATCCTTCAAATATGTTGGTTTTTGTTTCTTCCCTTTGAATTCACTCTTATTTACCTAGCTTTTCCCATGTTCAGTTTTGCCTTTGAACTGTTAGTAACATAATCTAGCTTTCCTCACTACCTCGTCCATAGTTTTTGGGTTGTCAAACTCGATTTTCTCTTTGTATAGTGCAGGCAAGCAGTTCAAAAACCTCTGTACCTTTGCCTTTTCTTCTCTTATGTAGGGTACATATCTCAACAGATTTGTAAACTTAGTAACAAACTCATCAATAGTGAGTTTTCCCAGTCTAAGTTCATGAAATTCCTTGGCTTTATCATCATATTAATGTTCATTTAGGTAGCGGTTTTTGACCTTAACCTGGAAATCTTCCCAGGTAACTGTCTTTTCATCAATGACATGCACCATTTTTGTCTCTTCCCACCACAAAGTAGCCTTACCTTGTAGCTAGTAAACAGCTAATTTGGCCTTGAGATTGCTTTCATATTCATAGACCTGGAAGTACTTAATCATGTTCAACAACCAGGCTTCAGCATCTTCCTCCTTCTCCCCATCATAGGAGGGAGGTTTGATCTTTTGGAATTCCCCCTATAATTCCTTTTTCTGCTTATACTGATGCCTAACAGCATCATCATCCTCAGACTCATCATTCTTCCTCTTTCTGAAACCTTCGCCTTCTTGGCTGTTCCGTGAAGTTAATTCTCTGATGAGCTTTTCCTGCTCCTCACTGGCTAATGACAATCTGTCATTCTGGCTTTTTATCTCAGCCAATTCTTGTTGCAACCTCCGTAACATAGCCATCATGGGCACATTGGGATCTGGTGCATTATCCTCATCACGCAGATCAACATAAATTTCGTCATCTTCTCCCATTCCAGCACCACTGTACACTACACAACATAGATCAGTAAAAATAAAAATCAATTTATACAGTGAACACACAACAACAGTGAGCACAATGTCACCAGCCCAGTTTTATAACTTGGGCTCTGATACCATTTGTCACACCTCCCATTTACCTTCCCAATTTTTTTTATTTTTTTTCAGGGGCATTTCATCTTTTCAAGTATAATTCTAGCAAGATATTATACTATAATTATGTTTATTTAATCAGATTATATTTATTTCCCCAATTATGATTTATTTCCATATATCAACTATATCCAACCAAATTTGATATAACTATATTTGTAATAAAAACATAGTGGATTTATTTATCACAATCCCACTTCCATGTCTCACCTTCGTTTTTATATTATTGAGCCTGTGAACATTCACCATATTGTTATATTTTGATAGACATATTGGGACCAATTTGACTATACCCACGTTTATCGTGGCATCCGTTACCACTCTATGCTCCCACTCGTTTTAACATATGAACCTTAGTTGGATTTAATTTACCTACTTTGAGATCTAGGGTATATGGCACTTATGGCCATTTATTGACTCGGTAGTCATAGTTTTCAGAAGATCTGTGCTAATATCATTCCCAACTGGTTGTATGTGTCCTTCCCGTCAACATTTATGTCAAGACTGAACTCATTTATTTTGGCTTCCACGTAATACGACTTGGAAAAGTCGATTCAACGTAGTATCGAATTTGGGACATGATGCCAATTTTTCACGTAAGCTTATGTATGACTTTGAGTTTCGTTGCGAGGGTTGGTATGGGTCTCATTCCATTCACGATCACATGAAATAGCTCCACGTAGCTCTGGAACTCACCACACCAAATTACCCTGCAACCAAGGCAAACTCTATGATACGGCCAGAACGCAGTGACATTCATTGCATTGCTTGTCACATTGAATGGCGAACGCATGGTATAATTGCTACCTCCAGCCATTTGATCCATGGCTTCACCTTTGGGATCTTTCCATGTGGACGACGATGATTCACCCTGCTCATTAGGGTTTTATTAACCTATTCTAGGGACATTAATATAAATTCGCAGTGTTATTTTGCTTATCGGTTCTTTTCCCTTCATACTTGCTCGACTTGTCTCTTAACAGTGAAATTCGACGCCCTGAAGAATTGAGCGTGATTATGTCCAGTCTTCAGCGTATCCATGCGCTTCATATGACAATTCAGGTATGATAATTACAACTTTTGTGAACTTCACGTTCTGTGCTTGCCATTTAAGATGGGTTTTCCCCTTTTTGTTTAGAGTTACGCTCATTGACTCGAGCAAGGATTGAGGTTTTGGATTTCGATGAATAGTTTCTCATCATTTTGTTCCAGTTAATTCATGTCTGACAATTTGTTTATTTTTTAGCAGAGAATTTGTTTTCTCTATTTCGAGGGGTTCGATTTTCTTGGTTTAAGTTCATATTTATTGTATTCCCTTATATGTATTCTCAGGAACGAGACTGAACTACTGCACTTATGGTTTTGGAGGGATGTTTACCATTTCCCTTACGCCCATCGTAGTTTCTCTAAGGTCATTCGCATGGCAATAGAGGGATTCTACCCTTCTCGACATTCTAGTTCGCTCCTTTCCTTGATCTGTGTAAGTATAATTTTCAAATTTTCATTTACAAGAGGGCGAGCTGCGCTATTCCAGTTTGAAATGACCAACCTCCAATTGGTATTTATTTATGTGATGCTCCTATTTATATGACAAGTCATTGAAGGAATGGATATTTTCCCTCACCAGGTAGCTATTCCTTCCTCAGTTATCATTTTATCCTTGATCGCGTTCTTCTTCCTTGTCACTTTCTGCATCGTATTCATATTGTGGGTTTTTCTCTTACATGTATTTATGGCTATCGCCTTCCTTTCTCTTAAACCATGAGAGACGTGGCTTCCTTTAGTATTAACATTAACACCCCTTGTCATTGACAGGTTGGTATTGACTGAACGCTGGTTAGAAGGAGCCAGTTCTCCTCACGTTGTCTTATAAATTTGTTTCCAACAATTTAACATTTTTGTTGAAGAAGTTGTATAACTGTGACTATTAAAATTTTTGTGTTCCGGCACTGAATATTCACTTATATCAATTCTTGGAACATTATGATACTATCCCCATGCCACAGTGGACTTTTAGCGTTTGAATTTTCGTTTGTATATCTCTGTCGTGTTCCTTCTTTCCATAATGGAAATTTTGATTACAAGTATCATTATGTGTTTCCAGTAGTGATCTCTCTTTGCTCTTTTTAGCTTGGTCCAGCTTAATACTTACTTATGGCATTTTCCTGCAATTACGTATATCCCAAAATTTGGGTATTTTATTGCCTTAATGCTTTCAAGCCATACATGGTTTAACTATACTCATGAACATGGTGATATTTTGGTGAATAGTGTAACTGTTCTTTTCCACAGTGTAAGTTCAGTTGCATGTATTTTTATAACTCAACCTTTTATTATAGTATTAGAGTAATTATTCTAGCTAGGCCATTCTTGTACCAGGAATGTTAGTCGTCAAAGGCATTTGTATATGTTTCTCATACTACACTCGGTTGTAGTTTTGATAATAACAGTGAGCTAAATCTCTTCAATATTCTTGGAATAGTACAAAGTATTACCAGCTATGCTCTTTACATTGGTTCAGTACTTAATATAAGTATCTTATAATTAATTTGCAATTGATATTTGTCTACGTGTTTAGCATCCCCTCTCGTCATGCTTCGTGACTACCTACATGAGGTGTGTTAATATATATATATATATATATTTGTCTAGAAGACATTTTCATTTATAATATGACACTATACACTCTTGCCTTTAATTCACATGATAAAATAGAATACGTACAGCTAAATATGCCAACAAATTTCAAACAAGTCTTAGGCAAAAAATACAATAGTTCGAATCCTGCACTTATATATTATGATATTGAATAAGACTTGTGTCGTTATAAAACTTAGGGTTTAGAGACCTCAATATCACTTCATTTATATTATTAATCACAAAATATGTATAAAAAGATAATATGCTCTAATAATTTGGTTCCCAGAGTAGGTCGATATTTCAAAGGAAAGTCCTGTTAGATGCAAAAGCCTTTATACCAAAAGTCACCAATACTGAAAGGAATGATTCCACTCAAAATATACAATTCATATAGGAAACAACTAGTTCTCATGTAGGTCTTGTGTAACCCATAACATAAAACTCATAACATAAAGCCAGGCAGTGTAGGTCTCGTGCAACCCATAACATAAAAGAATGGAACAATATTTTGAATAAAAGAATATCTCATTAATCGATATCAATCCCTGGTTTTCTCATAAGTTCCTCAAACCCAACACTACCAAACATAGTGGGAAAACCCTAAGAGCTCTGAAAAACCACAGGTGCACAGGTGCAAACCATTAACCCATTATCGTTGCCATTCAACATAAAAAACATACCGTATGCCGCCACCAGTTAAGACATAGAACAAAAAAAACATAAAAAAAAACTTGTCATAGAACAAAAAGAAGAGCCAAATTCCACTGAACAACGAGTAAAAGTGTTAAAAAACAAAAAGAGTTAAAGTGTTAAAAAACACAAAGCATGGTTGGTAGGATTTTGAATCTGCAGAGAACCTCCACAAAAGTCGAAAACCACCACAACGTTGCCCCAAACCTTGCCAGAGCTCTTCAGCATGAGCCATGGAAAACACATGTGAAAAACAAAAATTTGCAAAAAAAAATGAATTTCATTAGAAAAAGCGGAAAAATCTCAACTTCTCGAGCAAACGGAACCCGAACCCTAAAGAAATCTAGCGTAAGAGCCAAACCTAGTGGACAACAATCGCGAGTTTGGTGGACCAACCTCAGAACAATGGCGGACATGGAAAATAGTTGTAGGAGCAGTGAGCCATCGGCCTTCACTAGCCGACAACGATGTAAAACGAACGCAGAGATGAATGGTAGAAGCTACGAACATGAGGAAAGACGGCGAAACAACATCATGACACTCCACGAACAACGATGAAGGTTAACCTTCGCAACGATAGTAGACGGGCGCACGGGTTGCAGGCAGAAGCTACCATCCGCCGCGGAAAGCCAGATGCCCACACTCAGGGCCTAAGCAACTTTATACGAGCATCATTGTCATTGTGATCGACGGTCTAGACAAAACCCTAAATCTGCGCAAAATCCACTGAAACATGATTGTCACCAACTTTCGACAAATAAAGAAATCGATAGGCAAGTGTCGTACAATCAACTGAGGTGGAAGGGAGGGCGTACAGCTTATGGCGTCCCTCTCCTAGATCGGTTCCAAAGAAGATAGTAGTTTGTGGTGATAGACGCAGTTCTCGGTGCGAATAATACGTACGTAAAAGCTAGTTTGTCGTGATGCATGCATTTCCATTGCCATCAAGGAGAATGATAAAAACTTGACAACTCACCGACAACGAGCACCGCCTCCAGCAATCTTCGAATGACTAGTGAGTATCATAAAGCAAATGGGGAGAATCTATTTAAAATCGAAAGAAATCATTGATTACGAACATTATTAATCTGTGTCTGTGGAAAGCCTTTTTTGAAGTCGAGGGCATGTCGAGGGTATGTTCCCTATGCGAACTTTGATGAAAGGCTGACCATTCTTGGGAAGCGAAAATGAATATATATATATATTTAATCCGCAGAAACAGCCGGAATCAATTGTCCTCGTCCTATGAAAATGGAAGGCAAGCAATTGATGAGAAATGATACTGGTAGTGCTGAGTGCAGCACTTGGGCGGCCTCGTCATTTTTAAACACCCGTGATTTGATTTGCCTGATTAGACTCTGCGACAGGGAAGTGCTAATGGGTGCCCGGCCCTGCAATTACCTGTTTTACAGGCATGCTTTTTGCTTGACAAGACAGTACCAGTGCCAGCGATGAGAAATCCAAGGCGGGCTTTAAGAGATTCTGTTGGTCGGAGTTTGAACTGTATGCAGTGGCGTTTGGAGAGCTTTGGGAATATCAGTGCTCTCTATTTAAGGGATCCCCATTTCCGGATTTCCTCAACAACATCGTCTGTGATGATACTTTGCGTAATTTCTCTGGCTCTGGGCTTCCGTTCTCCCAAAAGAGTAAAATGGCCTTTGACTTATGTTTCTGTTATTATGTCACCATCCCCGTAGGATTCAGTTGCATCAATAATTGGGAGATATCTATATAAGATCATTGTGGACAACTCGTAAAGCCAAAGTCAAAAGCAAGCGAGCAAGCATTCCTGAATTTTATGTCTGCAAAAGGGGGCTCCCTTCAGTTCAGCAAAGGATGGTTACCTGTTTGAAACAGCGGCTGACTCATTCATTCACCAGCTCACTCTCAACACGCAGACTAGACGAGTGGGTTGATGTGTGAATGATGCGGGAGCTGATTTCGTTCAGTGAATGTCTTTTCTTGGACTGAAGGGAGCTCCCTCAGGTACGGCATGTTATTCTTAAATTAGGTTTTATTGTTACTTCTTCCTTACTAGGGTTTATATTATGTTTGTGTTAGATGTAGTTTCTTTCACATTTGAGTGTCAGATCCTGCTTATTATGAAATTTTCATGTGTTTGTTTTCAAGCGTATTCATAAGAGCTCGGCGTCACGCTATGTTACAGTGTGTTCGAAGAATCATTGTATTTCTATGGAATCTATAATTCTCATTACTGTGATTCTAGCTAAGGTTTGGAAAATTTACCGATACTAAGAGGTTTTTGGTGTAATGGCAGATTTTTTTATGATATCAGAATTTGGACCGAGGTTTCCGTACTGCGTCGAGGGGTGTTGGAGAAATCATCTCTATATGAGGATATCAAGAGTGTTGGAGAAATCATCTCAATAGAAGAAGTGGAGATATCATCTCTACAGAATCCGTAATTATCACCCTGGAGATCATAATTACCAGTTTGAATTTACCAACAGGGACAAACCTCTTCACCTTGGCATATTGGAGGTTCGTTATAATTCTCTCTGACACTGTATTCAAATTAATAACTTCATTTATAGCTCGTTTGGCGCCATTTCTCGCCTTCCTTGTATATCAATAGTTTGATTTTTTTTTCTGCGTTTTCCAGAGTTACGCTATAGAATTAGGTAATATATTGAATAACTTCATTTATACCTCATTTGGCCCCGTTTCTCGTCTTTCTTGTATATCCATAGTTTGATTTCGTTTTCTTGTGTTTTCCAGAGTTACAGTATAGAATTAGGTAATATATTGAATAACTTAAGTTATTGCTCATTTGCTGCCGTTTCTCGCCCTCCTTGTATATCCATAGTTTCATTTCGTTTTCTTGTGTTTTCAAGAGTTACAGTATAGAATTATGTAATATATTGAGTTTTCTAAACAATCTGTACTGAGCCTTTTATTCTGTTTTCTCGTAACGTTCAAAAATTTAAGTTCTTAATTAGATATTAGCACGGGAATAGTTATAGAAAAACATGATGTTCCTCAAGCCCTGTGGAATTTCACCGCTTGATAAATCGTCCATATCTGTGTTTTTTGATATTTGCTCGAAGTTCATAGAATCCGTAACATGGCTAAATTCCAAAGACACCTGTCATCCTCCGGAAATCCAAAAGCACATAATGACAATATGTTCTGCGTAAATCCAAAAATAGTTTTTGTTTTATCAAAAGTTACAACTTCTCTGTCCCTTCATCTGCATCTCATCTATGTCTTTTATGGCCCTTGGTTCCTCCGTAGTTAACGTTGGTGGCTGTGAAATATAGTCCTAGTTCTTCCTAGGCAATTCTGAGATTTAGATACGTCTTTCACGGTAGTCTGCCATCTGTAGTTTGGCATGATCCTAGACAATTTCTGAGATTTAGATACGTATTTCACGTTAGTCTGCCATCTGTAGTTTGGCATGATAGGGTTTGAAGGCCGACTTTGTATGACAAGGGTGGTTCATCTTTCGAAACTTCCAGCCACTCGTTCTTTTATGCTCGCGTATCTGATTCTACTCCATGAGATTTTCGCCTCGAAGTATTAGGTAATAATGTTGTGCTTGACAAAGCTGTTGGAGGTATTAGATAATAATTTGTGTTCATGACGAAGCTGTTGGAATTATTAGCGAGTAATGTTTGTGCATGACGTAGCTGTCACAAATAGTCCAATCGCTGGTGTATTTTATTACATATCCTAATAGCTGTATGGCGAATAAGAAGCACTCAGACTGCACTAATTTAAGTCAGACATGGTTAGATGGCCACATCTGACGCTGAATCTACGCATTTGGATTACAGCAGCACCCTTGCACACTCAATAATGAGTTGCACCTGGATGCTTGTGTTTGTTGTTACTGATAATGTGTACTGTGTGCGTTTTCCTCTCTATTCTATTAAAAATTTTAGTTGACTACAGAATGAGAGTGGGTATAGGCAGGACTCCTGCCAAAATAATTTGCTGACTGTACTACAAGAGTATAGACTACTCTAAACGCATTTTCTTGTGAGCAATGCATTGCGTTTAGAGTTGTTTTCCAAAGTAAAGCATGCTTTTCCAAGTTTGGACAACCCAGAACCCAACTTAGTGAACTAATACATGAAAATACTCATTGATATGGTTAGATATTCTGGTAAATAATGATAGTGTAACAACAAAATCTTTCTTCAATAAATATAATTTACTATGCAATGTCAAACATAGGAGATGATATATCTCATACCAAACTATCGTATGCTCAAGTTCTTCTATCTTGAATGCTCATGTTGGTAGCCAAAAAAAAAACATATATAAGATGGTTATAAGTTAGTACATGTGACATAAATCTATATTATGTAAACCATGCTAGAAATAAAAAAACTCAACTTAGTGATATATTCAATGTAATTACCAATATTCCACACATTTCTTAAATAACTTAGTAAATAATAATTCTATTTATAATGAAGGAAGAATATATAACTAGGCTTTAATATATGTGATATTTAATTAGACTTTCATAAGTATCTCCAAAAGATAGTGGTAATGGATAGCCTAATGCGCATATCATCCAATGAGCATGTACTTATTATGCATGGTCTTATGGTATGGAGATTAGAAATGTCTCATGAATTTTACTAGAAAAATAGAAACCACCAATGTCCTCCAGAGTGACATATTTATTATTTATTCAAATATAGAAGTAGTTATACAAAGTATCTCGTGAAGAAAGAAATTGAATTTTATTGTAAATGATTCTAAGAGTTATTGAACATGAAATGATAAAATTAGAAACTTTTTAAGTGAAAGAAACATTTGAATAATGATATTTATAAATATCTCATTTATTAGGAAATTCAATGGTGGATTAAATAAAGTGGTAATAATTCATTTTAAGGATAAAGGGAGGGAAATCACATGATAGAATTCTTCACTAATAGATGACAAATTAATTCTTACAATACCAAAATTTGCAAGATGGCCAAAAACAACTTCTGAAAGCATTAGGATGCATTAAAAATGATAAAGGATAATATATCAACTCATATAAAAAATACTATGTACACATAATGGACACAATTTATTGAGGAGAACCAAAAGGGAAATACTCATTGAATGGTTTGGTGAGTTATATTTCCGCAATTATCTTGTATATGACTCTCTACTTGTTCCTCTCCTTGGCTCACAATAGGAAAACTCTCTATGAAAAATGAAACTAAGCGTCTTATTCTTATATTATATTCGTTAATATTTTTTCTCACATTTCATTGTCTATTTTATTTATTTATTTAGTTATCCTCTCATTTATATTTTATGACTTGTCTAATTTTCATTAATTAGAAATTTACAATTAAGATTGTTGATAATGTTACCATTATACATTTGATGGAAGATACTTTTCATCAAAGTAATATCTATTTGGGGAAGAATTTCACTTATCCACTTATTACTTTACTTCCTATTCTAATTAGCACTCTCCCTTTAAAAGAAAAATCACATCATAAACATTCTATTATTTTTTGTGAAATATTTTTAGGGCATGCTTTACATAAGTTATTTAAGCTATCTATACTTTACCATATATTATAACTTCTTTAAAGACTTTCCAATATATAGTTAGTATCTGGATATTTTTTCTTTAGTTGAAATTACTAATTCCTTACATTGTTTAATGGCTTTATAGATTGGAATAATAGGGCCTTTACAAGTTATCTCATGGATGATCTTACTAGGAAATCTTGTGAAAATGTAAACTAAAAGTGAGTACAAGGTCTTATGTTAAAATCCTCATCTATTATTGATGAACACTTAAGGGACATATTCACTTAAGGGTTATTATGGTAGCTATAGTAAGGAACCCTAGAAAGGTTTCACTTAGACGTTATAATTGTGCCAATTTGTATTGCTGTGAATATGAGGCTTGTCCATTTGTTTATATTTATATATATATATATATATATATATATATATATATATATATATATATATATCCATTAATACATATTATTTATAAAAATAAGATATCCAAATTATTGTTATAAAAATATGTAAACTTAGATGTTAATTGTTATTATACTTATTTCATTTATTTTAGATGTGTGTTTGTGGGTGGGAGGTTAATATAAACATGTATTTACGATAATATGGGATATTTTTTTATTTTTTATTTTTTTTGTAATTTTAGTATTCTAGATTTTTAGAGTTTTACTTTTCTCTTTACTCTATATCAAAGGAGCTGAAGGCGTTATGAATATATTCAATCAACAAGAAAATGCTCAGTAGATGATCTAGATTATACAAGATATGCAAAAAAAAATAAAAAAATTGCTAATTTCATTTATGTAACTTTAATGTGTTATTTATATATGATATGTTAAAAATTATATATATATATATATATATATATATATATATATATATATATATATATATATATATATATATATTATTGGTTTATTACTAGGGAAGAAATTCAATAATCCAATAGTATGGATTTAGTGTACATAAAATTTATAATCATAATAATAAGAACAAAAGGATAGGAATGTCTAAAATAGTTTGAAGTGATAAACTGAAAACCTACTTCCCTTATGATTATAGCTTTGCTCCTAATATTATGCATGATAAAAGTTATCTATAAATTTATGCCACTATCCATGGTGCATGGGGCATTAGTGTCCTCTTTTGAATTGGAAAATTACATGTACAATACTCCTTTTTTTCTTCGAGTATTGATTCCTTATCCTTTTCTACATTTCATTAATGCATAGTAAAATCTCCTACTAGGTTTCTGAGCACTATGCTAACACGCTTTCCATTATTTCTTTCAACTACAAATATAAGTCAATGGTTTGCATATATTTCATTTTCCAAGTTTTAGTATTTCCATAACCCAACTTCCTACCTTTCTCTTTACTTCAGCATCCAATATCAATCATCTTTATATGCTTGCAATTCTTTCTACATTTTGAATTTATCTTGTTACATCGAGGGGGTGGATTGCAGAAAGATTTCTATATAAATTTTAGCTTAGTATTGTTCCCATGAGCTTGGAGGGTGTTGAGAACTCCTCACGTCATGACCCCCCAAACCAACAATCCATGGCATAGTGAAACAAAATATGGAAGAACTAGGGAGACAAAAGCCTAAGAAAAATAAGTTAGTATTAGTACAGGGAGAAAAACCAATAGACAAAAATGACACCTAGATAATAATTCAAGCCAAGAGAGACCTTGTAGAGAGAGACCTAAGGAGAACCTTGAACTCCAAGCCAAAGGGAAAATGTTGTGAGAAATTCAACCCAAAAAAGGAGTAAAAGCCACACCTTCACTCTTGAAATCAAACTATAAGCCAAATCCTACCATAGGTCACACATATTGTGGAAAATGATTGATGAAATATGATACAACAATAAACCTAAGCATCTTAACCAACACATAGAGTGGCAATAATAGGGCCATAGACCAGCAAATGAGTAAAATTCTAAAAATTTAAAGTTATTATTCATGGACTCTGAATAAAAATGCACACCACATGCTCCCCTATTCGTTGAACGCTGGTGGAGAATAAGGAATTTATTTGACCAAATTTCAACCTGAAGCATGTTGCTAGTCACCAAAAATTGTGACTATAACCAAATCCCATGAGGGAACTAAATATTCCTTAATGAGCACTTGAAAGAGCACACTCCCATGAGACCACACACTCTAATACAAGCTCCTAATGCCAAAAAAAATTCCTCCATCTAGGAAGATAATTGTTTTCAAAGAATTTAAAATTCTTGAGGAATAGAAAATCTAGGAAAATTGAGTGCTCAAAGATAAATTGTGCCTATATCCAAATAATTTCCACACTAGAATCCTTTGGATAATGCCAAGTATCCATAGTGACATCGTTTTCCTTGCCATGAGATCTATATTATGTCTCTTGCTTCAATAGTTATGATTCATGATGAGCGAGGCCATCAAACACATCATCGAGTTAATGCAAAGAAAAACCTTAGTGCATGAATCATCTTCATATAAAACTACCATGTAGGTGGATAAATCCCTACCTTCCTCAATTATTATCTCACTTAATGATTATTTGTACCCCATTTATGAGAACTACACTAAGAGTTAAATAACACATTGGTTAAATATTTGATTTAATTTTGAATAAATATCCATAATATATAAAATTTTGATGTAAGATAAATAATTTATTATGTTTTGAAATAGTTACTAACAAATAATTTGAAGTGAAATTTTTTTTTTCCATTTGTTTCAACATTTTATATAAATGATTCTTGTTTGATTTTACATCTAATTTAATCCAATAATATATAGATAAAAATGAATCTTTTGATATAAATTTTAAATTATTTTTTAGGTAGACAATTGTGATGTTAACATATATTAATTTAATGTTATAATAAATATTTTTAAAATATTATTATTATGAAATAAAAACATTAATATTAAACAATTATCTAATTTTTATATTTTTTATTTTTAAATAAATTTTAATTCATCTCATATTGATAAGATTTCATATCTTATTGTCAGAAATTTCCTTTTCCTTTTTTCATTTCTAAATCCCTGAATTGTTTTGAATCGACAATGTTTTGATGTCTTAATATGTTTGTGTCCCTGTACCTTATTTTATTTACATCACACCTATATATTGAAAGAGATAGGAAGGGGACTGCTAACATCATAAGGTAAAAGCCGTTTATCTTTTAGTTTTTTTTCCATTTTGCAATATTATTTTGAAATTTTAATCTTTTCCATTTTTCCTT
Source organism: Pinus albicaulis (assembly GCA_034641835.2). Lineage (NCBI taxonomy): Eukaryota > Viridiplantae > Streptophyta > Pinopsida > Pinales > Pinaceae > Pinus > Pinus albicaulis. Next base: position 512,561,016 of record CM076579.1, on the reverse strand, counting down.
TAATCTCTACTTTGATGTTAAATTCATTTATATTACGGGAAAAAAAAATAACGCTCATTATTTCAAGTGTCTGCAAATCAAAATTCGAATCAGAAATCTATTATGACCTTGGTATTTGTTGAAAAGCTCCCATTCAATGTAAACTCATGATAGAGAGTACTTGTAGAAATAAATTACTTTGTTCTGCAGCTCAATGCAGACTCGTGATCTCCGTACTTCGAAAAATGAAGTTTTAAATAATTTGTTTCCATTCAATGAGATGATTTTATTATAGTTGTCCCATTAAAAAAGCAAAGGGATAGAGACGAAAAAATAACAACCAAATGTCATTGAAAATTAAATGTCTTTAGTCCTTGTATGTTTTTTCAATTGTAAAAATCGTGCCTAGAACAGTTTTGAGGCATATATAGTATTGTCTAAAATTGGATCATAAAATTTGTGGGGTGTAAACCTTTTTGCCTAACTATTAAATCATATTTTTGAAACTTCGCCTTTATATTTTATCTACAACAAGAATTGAAAACTAAAAAGAAGTGAAGTAGAGGATTGCTTTTCTGAGTAGTATGAATTAGTTAAATAATATTACATTGGAAACATCGACACTAAATGAATGAAGTGAAACCACTTGAAACTGAATTGGGACACTTGGATGGACGATTTCGACACCTAGCAGATGGTTGGAATTAGAATCTCCAACACCCCCTCTTAATTACAACCACATAAAAATTTAATTAAGATACTTGTTGGTCTATGTCTCAACAAGACTTACAATTTTAAAAAATTGACTTCAACTAGATTTAGTTTTCTCCCTCTTTTCTTCCAGATTCTATAGCCTCTAAATTGTTTCATCATTTTCTTCTTGTCGTATTCTTCAAACCTCAGTTTCTTCATTTGCTGGTGCATGTCATCTATTGTTCCTAGTTTTCTAAGCATGTATTGGACCTCTTCAAGAAATGACTTGTACGTGGGCTTCTACCACATATTGTCTTCTGTATTGTGCCTTTCATCATCAATCTGTTGCAACATAAGATGAAAATAATATTTGTCTCTTCAAAACTCCAATACCTGAAAATTTCATTGTTGTGTTCGTCATTCATGTTGTCCTCAACATTCATATCTGCAGCTTCTATGTAGACCTCATCTAGACATGGTGTTTCAAGTCATGTTTCAAAGAACTTTAAGTCTTCTTCATATTCAGTTTTTTTACCTGCACATTGGAAATCAATGGTAAGTGTAAAAATATCTCTAAAACCACATTGATTTTGTTCCTTCTACTCAACAATGGAAACTTTCTCCTGCTCTGCTTCCTTCTCTGTTTCTGCCTCTATCTTTGTTTCTATTTTCTCTTTACATAATTATTTCTTTGCATTTGCCTTTATCTCTATTTCTATCTTTGTCTCTTCATCATTAACCTATGTTGCTGCAAACAGGTTGTTTTCCACTGACTTAAGTGGAATTATCTCACCAAATAGCATCATGTCGATATCATGTTTTTGTTGCATCATCTACAACCATTTATCATTAGCCAACAATTATTTATCAAATTTTGCAGCAACAATATTAATTATTGGATTTACCATACTAGTTTTACTCTCATCAACAAACTCAGTTGTGGGTTTTACCATATCATCATCAACAAGTTTTGTTGCTGGAAACATCAAATTTTCATCAGCAGGTTATGTTGTTGGATTCACCATATCATCATCAAAAAGATTTTCTGTTGGAATCACCAAATCGTCATTAGAAATCACTATTGATGGATTCATCATGTTGTAATGAGAAAGTTGTGTTGTTGGATTCCAAATCTTCATCAACAAGTTTTGTTGATCGAAACATCGAATTTTCAACAGTGAGTTGTGTTTCTAGATTAACCAAATCATCATCAGTGAGCTTCGTTGTTGGATTCATAAAATCATCATCATCAAGCTCTGTTGTTGGTATCACCAAGTCACCATCAACAAGCTTTGTTGCCGGATTCATGAAATTTTCATCAGCAAGTTGTGTTGTTGGATTCATCAAATCTCCATCAACAAGCTCCATTGTTGGATTCATCAAATCATCACCAGCAAGCTCTGTTGTTAGATTCATCAAATTTCCGTCCACTTGTGGTCGTGCACAATGGGGTTCATGAGCATCTTCGTGCTCATTCTCTGCTACTTCTGCAATTTCTTTGCAAACGTCATCCACTTGTGGCTGATAACAGTGCGATTTAATAAAGTTTCTATTTTTTTGTAGATCCATTGTTATAGATCCACCTTCATCTTCAACTTCAATGCCCCCCTTTGGACCAAAACACCTCTCAAGTGTATCCCAAGCCTCCTTGGTTGTCTTAGCATCTAAAATCAACGAAAGGATGTTGTCATCCCCATATTCTTTTATGAATTTTAATGAAAACGCATCTTTTGGCCTCTTCACTTATAGATCTAAAAAGATCTCAAACATCTCCTATTGTCGCTTTAGCCTCGTGGCTTTTCCCAATGTTGAGTGTTGGCTCAGTTCGACTCAACAAGTAGCACAAATTGTAGGCACTGCAACTAAATGCAATAAAAAAAGTGACGATGCTACTTGGATTTCACAAACAGATGACTCTACAAATGCTCAAAAAATACCTTACCTCAAAAAAAAATCTTTACAGAGGCGACACTTTTACAAAATAAAAAAAAAACACAACACCTAGAACCGATTTAAGCAATATCCCCAAATACTTGTTAGCTCTACTCTGAGACATTACACTAGGAGGGACTGTGTTCCACAAATCACTCTTCTACAACAAGCTCATACCAGCAGCAAATCCGTGAACCTCTGGAGTGTGTTAATAACACGTTGGTTTTTTTAAAATCTCGCCCTTCTTCTCAAGAACCGACTCTCTCTCTATTTCTTCGCATGAAGTTTCTTCAAGCTTTTTAATGAGGTTACATCGGTGCGGTTCTGTAACACCACTTCTGTGCTGATCACGCTTGGATTAAATCAGTGTAAGGTTTTACTGGATCAACACGGGTATCTGGTTCAAACCAACACTGATCGACTCTGGTATCTGGCTCAAACCTGCGGTGATCAACTTAGGTATCTGGCTCTAACCTGTGCTCATAAACTTTTTTTTTCATATTAAAAAAAAAAATTCACTGATTTATGTGTTCCTTTGTTGGTTCTATGTTCTTCCAGATCTCTGCATCTGAACAATATTTCAATACTTCACTCATGCTCACATTGTTGGTATGGAGTCTTATACAATGTAGCTTCGATCTTCGAACTTTGTTGCTCTCACATGAAGCTCTTGCAAACTTCTTCAAACTTTTGTTGCTCTCTCAAAGAGTCTTATGCAGGCTACCCTCCTCTCTATTGCTCCAACTTCGCTCTGTTTTGGACAAGTCTTATGCAAACTAACTCTGATACCATGACAAGAATTGAAAACGGAAAAAAAGTATAGGAGATAGTTGCTCTTCTAAATATTACGAATTAGTTAAATAATATTACATTGAAAACATCAACAATCATTGAAATGAAACTTGACTAAAAGTTGACTAATTAAAACTAAAGTGAGACACTTAGATAAATACTTTAAACACCTAACAAATGATTAGAATTAAATTCTTCAACATACTACAACATCAAATACTTAAATCAAGAAAATTAACTCATAAAATTACATGCACGGTGGTTCGGATCCTCCGTGTCCAAGGCCAAAATACAGAAGTCAAAGTCAAAAGAATCCCTATAATTACTTTCGTCTCCCAATTTACTTATTTTTTTAAAACTCTAGCTGTTGCTGCCAAATAACTTCCCCTAGCGATGTTTTGTAATTTCCTTCATTAGTTATATCACTGCACGAATCTTTCTCCAACTCGATGTAATCACAACGATAACAGTTCCAATAATTTAATTGAATGTGTTTATCTGTAAACTAGTTCCGCACATCATCAATTGTAATGAATAAAGCATTTAATTTTGGCATTCTAAATATGTAAAAGAGAATTAAAATCATGTATTAATCATATAAAGCAGAATCGAACTTTTCAAATAATTTCGCTTTTTAGATACTAGCATATATTTATTTTATGTAATGATTTTGTAAAAGAGAGTTAAAGTCATGTATAAATCACATAAGCCAGAATCAACTTTTCAAATAATTTCGCTTTATAAATATTAGCATATATTTATTTTAAATAATGATTTAATATAAGTTGAGAAATCAAATTTTTTAAAGTCTAAATTTCTTTAAAATATAAATATAATATATAATATTTTATTACTTAAATTATATTTTTAAATATTATATTAAATAAATAACCAAATTAAAAAAAAAAAACCACTGACCAGTATATCTATTATTTACACATTTAACACGACAATGGGGCAGTCTCCTAAACTTTTGGACGGCCGCAGATTCGACCCAGCGTTATCCAGGGTCAAAGAAGGTTTAATCCGCCCGGCAGTTCAACTCCTTCCCGTTATTATCGACAGTCCGAAATTTGAATAGTGGCGTTCAAACACAGTATTTGCGAAAATTCTCTAAGGCGATTAATGGATCTCAAATTATGACTTCCATTTTCTCTATCCAGTTGATGTAATTCATCGAGGTGCACGAATCTCGGACGCTACAATTGTCTTCGCATCCAAATGGCAATAGCGTTTACCTTTCGTTGCCTACAGTGTCAATGTATCTACAGAACTCCAGCGATCGCCAGTAAGGTGGGCACTGGGATCCACTACGAGTCTTCTGCCTGATTAATCGAGACACACAAGCGTCTATTCGACATGGATATTTTGGAATAGGTTTTTTATAATTTTAATATAATTTATTTTTTTTAATATATATATATTAAGATTTTTAATATGTTTTATATTTATTTGTATGTATTAGTAAATTATTATATGAGTTTATAATATTGTAAAAATAATTATTATTAATTTTTATAATAAATTAAGGTAAATTTTCATAATTAATAACATTGTTATTATTTTTTAATGTTTATATTTTTATTCTTTTGATTAATAATAATAATAATAATAATAAATTTTAAGAAATATATATATATATATATATATATATATATATATTTAAAATAAAATATAGAAATATATATATATCTCTTAAAATTTATTATTATTAATAATAAAAAGGAATAAATATGAAAATCAGATATAAGTATTTATATTTCTCAATGTTAATGTACATACATAAATGTTGATATTTACCGATATTTAAAGGCTTTGTTTATAGTGGCCCCAATATTGTGCAAATCTTTTTTTTTTGGGGTTGGAATTTAGTTTTTTTTTTTTTTTTTTTAATGTCTAGTTATAAGAGTGTTTAAGGGTTATTAAATTTTGATAATGGTAATTGAGGTTTTTTAAATTTTTTGTTTTATTTTAATAAAAATCTTGTCCAATTTCCACTATTTTCCAAACAAAATTATAAGTTTAATAAAAAACTCTATATTTAACAACCATTTCCTTTATATAAATACACTATAATATAATAACAAAATATTAAAGTAATTTATATTATTCATAGTGTTACGTGCTAATGAAAACTATTCAGTTGTATTCAGTTTCAATACTTTTTAAACGGAATCAGTTTGTTTATAAGTTTAATACATGTTAATCTTTTAATCAAATGCGAACATGAAATTGAAAAGGATTAAGTTTCAATACTAAAACTATTCGGTTTTCTTACATGAAATTGAAAATTTTTCAGTTTCAATACTATTCAAACGAAATCAGTGTGTTTATAAGTTCAATATATGTTGGACTGTCATCTCGATAGGGGTATACATATACTATTATATAAGTTTTCGTGGTGGATTCTTGGCCTTAATTCACGAGTGGGGGCTTCCCTCCCATGACCATTATTGAGGGGCTGGATATGGGTAATTGCATAAGCAATCATTTCTCCCACATTTTCTATATTGCCAACGGACAAGGGAACAAGGTTCCAAACTCATAATTCTCATTTTTATGTGGAAAGTGGATAAAATCATTTTATATCTCCAAGCCATGTAAAAGTATCGAAGTACAACTCTATAATCAATGGTGGGAGATTAGGGGTTACCTATGCCATTGTTGCTGCCAATAATCCAAAATATACATTGGTTATTGGGGGATATATCTTTGTTTCTTGACTGGAGATAACTGGAACTTGGGGAGTGTTTGTTGTGTTTTATTGTTATTGTCTCTTTATTGATAACTTTTCCCATTATAAAATAAGGGGGTTATTCCTCTAATGGCTGTAGATGGTTTACAATCTTGTGGCCATGGTATATGACTAATCCACTATTGTCTCTCCTCACTCTCTCTTGTCGAAGCTTACAAGGCCAGATTTCCGTGACGACTCATTCTCAACCGAGAATTTTCAAAATTCTACTGGGCGGTGATTGCACATTTATGGTGGACATTATTTGGGCGGTGCATATTACCTGAAGCTCATATAATATACCTTAAAATTTATCAGACTCCTGACACCTTACGGATCAGTCGATCTAATGTCCTTCCCCAGGACGGGGTAGGTATTTGTTTTCAATAATTGGGATGGAAGATATCTCTTCGTCACAAATGGTGGATATCATAATATTAATTTTACATTACTTCCAACCAATTTGGTAGGTAATATACACCGGGGGAAACACTGCATTTATTTCCTTTTTTGGCTGCATACTATATCGCGCTGGCATAAAATATGGGATAGATGGTTGGACTGGAGTAATATCTAGCGGAACTGGATGCGGAAGACACAAACAATGCAATTCTACATGCAGTGGAGGTGGCGGAAGGGAAAATGTCGTTACCCACCATCAGAGGAGGAATTCATACTGTGGAACATAGTCAAGCCAACAATTTTCAGGCGGAAGGAGGAAAGGGTGATGATGAAGTAAAACTCCAAACATTATATAACCTGCAATTTGGGACTTCACATTGTCCACAGAAACCTTTCAAGCTTGTGATGGAGGGACGAATGCTCAGTTTTGGGCACGATGTGATGTGGGATAAAGCTACAAGCCTTACCACCTGGGCATCGGTTGGTCATTGGTATTTTGACCGCGATAGAAAAGAAAACATGGAACAATGGCTCACTGAGGTCTAGATTAAATTATTGGGATATCTGCCAAAAGTTTGTAAACTACTCAACGGATGGTATAACTTCCACTTCATGAATCTGGAAGATGTTATGGAGGTTCTTCAAAGACCCTGGGTACTGGGCAAATGCTTCATGGCACCCCAGAAATGGTATATACATTTTAATCAAACTAAGGATGCTCCACGGAACCATCTAACATGGGTGAAGAAGCCTGGAATCCCCTTGGAGTTTTGGAACATGTATGCACTCACTGCGATCAGAAATTGTATTGGCAGATGCATGCTTGTTGACCCTAAATGTTTGGGGGTTTATGATAAAAGAGTGGCTTGGGTGTTAGTAGAATTATCCTTCTTAGGTAGCCTACCTACCCACATCGACTTGGTATGGGATCAACTGGTGCATAGACAGCGAATGGACTATTGGAAGACTCCCTTCTGATGCCACCTATGCCACCAAATGGGACACCTGATGAGAACATGTGAGTGGAAGTTCTCAGGGAAACGTGACGCAAGTCGTGGAGTGGGTGACACACAACTTGCAGGGGCAAGGCCGAATAAAGAGACCTCCATGATGTAGTGGCGTGAATTGGGTAAGTAGCACCCTACCATTACTGACTCTATTTTTTCTGTATCTTCTAAGAAATTAGGGGGCGTGGGGATGATTGATTGCATAGGTCTAGGTTGAAGGTAGTAGGGAATCCCACAACGCATTTTGTTTTGGGTCTTAATCTTAGCCTTATCCTAACTAATCCAATGGTGGGTGGGTGCTGCAGTCCGCCTATGGGTGGGTTTCATTCCCCTCTACCATCACTAGGTGGGCGCCGCCCTCTTTGGTTATGCCTGACCTAGCGTCCATTGATAGTATGGAGTTGGAAGCTGGAGAGAAACACTCTATTACGGGTACATCTCCTTGTCTAGACCTGACTGAGCTGATGGTGGGTGGGTGTCGTGATCCGACAATGGGAGGGTTTCGTTCCCCTTCATCGTCACTAGATGGGCATCGTCCCCCTCTGCATATGCCCAACTTAGTGTCCTTTGAATGTATGGCGACCAGAGGGGATGGGTTCGTAGCACCTTAGCTTTCTCGTCGTTCACATTCTATGGTTAATTTTGATCATTGCTTGGAACTTTCTCTGACCTCCACTCATGACCCTGAACTTCCAATGCCACCACATAACTCGATTGCTAGTGTCCTAGGTTTTATGCTACTTAACCAGGATACTGAAATGGTTCCCCTCATGGTACACTCAGAGAAACTAGAATCGCCCAACATTGTCATAAATCCAGTCTCTGTAGGTAATGTGACCATCGAGAGAGGGAAAGGACGCCCTCAGATTAAGAAGAAACTCAGATTCCATGGTGGGGTGATGGATTCAACACTTAACATGGAAAATTTAAGGGATGTGTCAGTGTCTTTAACTATCAACAGGGTCCTTAGAGAATTAGAGCCCGACTCCTGTGGTTCTTGATGATTGTTTTTTCTCTAAATGTGCAGGGTGTGCGGGGGAGGGACAAATTTGCATCTTTGAAGGATTTTTGCATAAATATTTCTCCTACACTAATTTTTATACAAGAAACTATGGTAGAGGTTGATAAGTCGATATCATTTTTCCGTGGTTGGAAGATATGGGGGTCTGGTTGTGTTATGGGATCCCATATGGGCCGCACTTCAAGCTGTTAGCTTATTTGGAGGCATTATTTTGACAAGATACCTCTGGGGTCATAAGAACAGGGTGCACTTGGTTAATTTATATGCCCCATATAATGACAGGGGACATTTCTGGAAGAAAATGGAAGACTGCAGGGTTCTTACTCTTGGAAATGAAATCATAGCGGGCGATATGAATTGCACTTTGGACTCGAAGGAGATCTGGGGAGTACAGAGAAAAAATGGTCCGTTGATAGAATACATCGGGGACATGATTATGGAGGAAAATTTAAAGGACATGAAAATCGAGGTAAGATGTCCTACTCGGTATAATGGCAGAAAAGGGGATGAATATATAGTGAAAAGAATAAATCGCCTTTTGTTAAACGAGGACATAATACAATAGATGTGCATGGTAAGGACTTGGGTGGAGGGTCTTCTCATCTCGGATCACAGATCTGTTGTCATGAAGTGGCAGTTCGAAAAGAAACTGAAAGGATCTCCTTTCAAATTTAACCGCATTTGGCTGGAGGATAGTGATTTCAACAAGCTGGTTAATGACTTTTTCATGGCACATCAACGGGGAAATAGGGTCTCTCCCATGGCACATTTATCCCAAACTTTATGTTCCCTCAAGTCAAGAGTCAGAGTCTAGGAAAGGCATAATAAGGGGAAATTATTAAAGGAATTACAAGAAAATTCCAAGGAGACCAAAGAAATTTTTGAGAAAATGGATACTAGTGACATGACACCTGATGGCTGGAATATAATCAAAATTGTAGAGAAGGAGAAACACAACATACTATTGATTCAAGAGCAGACCCGAAGGCTAAAAAGCCAAGCAATATGGCTCAAAGAGGGGGACAAAAATACTAAATACTTCCATTCATATGAAAATGGCTGGAAAATTACAAATTCCATCTGGGAGGTTAATGCATATGGACAACAACATAATACTACTGAAAAGATTCATGGTTCAATGGATAAATACTTTGAAGGCACGTTCAAGGCTAGGGAGGGAATACATATAGAGGAACAACTTACAGCGATGGAGGATTTCCCACACATGTTCCAATCAATTGATAATGAAGTGTTGAGAACTGTTGTCACTGTCGAAGAAGTGGAAAGGGTACTTAAGAATTTCGCCCGAGATAACAATCTAGGGCTGGATGGGTGGACCCCGAATTTCTTCTTACATTTTGTTGATCATGTGATGGACAATATTACAGATATGGTGGAGGAGTCAAGACAAACATGACACATACATGGGGCGATCAACTTCATGTTTATCATTCTAATCCCAAAGAAGAAAGGCACACATGCATTTTAGGACTTTCGACCAATATCCCTCTACAACACTCTGTACAAAATCATTTCAAAAATCATTGCAGAACACATAAAAGAGGTTCTGTCATGACACATTTCGTGGGAAAAATTTGGGTTTATTCATAAAATAATTATTCACGATGCAGTGGAAACCACACAACAAATCCTACACACCATACAAAAGGGGAAGTTGAAGGTTACGATGATGAAAGTGGACCTCAGCAAGTCTTACGACAGAGTGGATTGGGAACTTCTACCTATGTTTCTATATAAGGTTGGCATGTCATGTGAGTCAGTGGAGTGGATTATGGGATGCATTACGGGGGCTCCAATGGAGGTCCTAATAAACGACACTCCTTCATGTTTTTTCATAGCGGGATGAGGTTTAAGATAGGGATGTGCTCTCTCGCCCCTTGTTTTCATTTTGATTATGGATACTCTAATTATTAAGATTAATATGGCTACTGATGCAGGACCCTTCAAAGACATTAAAATCACTATGAGCAAGGAGATTACACATAGTTTTTTTGTAGATGATATACTAATATTTGGCATGCTCATTAAAGAGATGTGGGAATATCTCAAAGACATTTTTGGAAAATTCTGCATGGCATCGGGCATGATAGATAATGTTGGAAAATCATGTATTGTACTCGCAGAGGGGGATCCAAAGATCATCAAACAGGTCAGTGAGACCTTTAATTACATAAGCACGCGACTCAATGAAGGCCTCACATACCAGGGATTTCAGCTAAAACCATCTCGCTATAGGGTGGCAGACTGACAATGGCTAATTGACGAATAATGTAGAAGGATTACTAGATGGTTACTAAAATGGTTATTGAAAGGGGGTAAACTAATCCTGGCTCAGGAATTTCTACAACAAATTTTTGTATACTCGGCACACCTATTTTCCATTATGAGGACCGTCATATCTAAGACTAAGTCTACCATTTCAAATTTCATATGGGATGGGAATAAGGGGGGAGGCAAATACTACTTGGCTAGATGGGATTGTATTCCTATGCCTAAACGTTGGGGGGGCTAGGGACTGCTGGACATCGACACTTTCGAGAGGGATTTATTTTTAAAATCACTATGGAGATCTTTATCTAGATGCCTGGAATATGGAGGGACATCATAAGACATAAGTACCTTAAAACCTAGTCATTAGAGACTATGTACATATCCAGATGGGAGGCTCGATCCTGGGGATCTGCAATTTGGAATGACTTCAGGAGTATATGGACACTATTCATATCTCTATTAAGATGGAACTTTAGAAACATCATGAAAATTATGATTGGGGAGGGAGGCATAAGGGGTTATCCAAAGTATAATATCATGGCACCAGACCTATGCAACAAGATACATGCAATGGGCATATTTGTCGTGGAAAATATCATCCACAGTTGGCAGGCAGGATATCCACGGTGGCATGAGGTAGAGGAACTTGGATTATAGGGCAATGATGTGGTTGCATTGGACAAATTTTTGGAGGGAATGATACAGATGGGCCTACTGCATAAACCGTCGAGAGACTTTATTTGTTGGGGTGGAATTTGAGAAATGCTAATGTGAATACCTCTGAAACATATATGGAACTCATAAAAAAACAGTCAGGACATAACCAGGATAGTTGGTTCTTGAGCATCTGGAAGGAACATGTACATATAAAAATAGTCATCTTCCTATGGCTCCTATGGACCGATAAAAATCTAACATGGTCAAATCTAATGAAGAAAGGTGGGATTGGGTCCGGGATATGCAGACTGTGCATGAAGCATGACGAAGATAACACCCATATTTCTACAATTGTGACTTTGCAAGGCAAACTTGGAATATCCTTTGTGCAAACCTTAAAATGCAACATAAGATCTTCACTTCGGTACATGACTGCATTTGCTGGTGGTTCGCCAAGAGGAAAAGAACTATTCCTCTATTTTTTCATTGGTGCCTATGGTGCTATAGAAACAAGTGGTTATTTCAGGAGCAACAGTGCACAATAGGTTGCGTGGCAGAGAAAGTTATCCAAATTTGGGGTGGATCGAATATCATAGATAAACCGCCAAGAGATCTATCTCATAGACTAATACCCTTTGACATTCATTACCCGACTGGTTTTTTTGATGGGGCTACCCAAAACTACAGATAAGGCTGCGATGCATGGTTAATGATAAGCCATTTATTTCATTATAAAATTCATTGGTATGGGGGACAAGGAAACAATACCAGGGCATAATTACTCGCCCTTTGGGGACTCCTTTGGTTTACAAAGCAGTTATATATTGAAAAAATATGGATATTCGGAAACCCAAAAACTCTGATAGACGAAATGAATCATTTGAACACCCTGGCTCCTGGACATCTATCTACTTGGGTGGACAGAATCCATGAAATGTGTAGGAATTTTTTTCACATAACTTTCAATCACATATACAGAGAGAAAAATGACACTGCAGATAGATTATCCAAAAAAGGTTTGCAATGGACCTTCGGAGAAATGCACTATGAACTAATGGACACCTATGGAAGTGGGGCAAAGGGCACAGTAAAATTTTTCTGAAATATGGAGAAGAATGAGATTCTTCATAAGGGCTACAAGGGAGACCTCAAGGATGTGCTTGCTTCTGACATGATAGTCTATCATTTTATTAACACTGGCGATGGAACAACTTTCCGAAATGAAATTTTGTTTTTGGTTATGATACACAGATTACCAAGATGAACAATGTTGTCAACTGATTTAAGTGTGTATTTTTTTATTATTATTATTTTCCTCACAAGATTAAGTGAATGCTTCATGTTTATGGATATGGCAACTTGATAATATCACCTCTTTCTGGCTGCTTATTTAAGTGCAAGGCTTAATGTAAACATTTCTCTTGAATTAATATAAATATATGCTGGCCATGCTAGATTTTTTTTGAAAGGAAAAAAGTTTAATATATGTTAATCTTTAAGCAAATGAAAACATGAAATTGAAAAGGATTAAGTTTCGCTACTCAAACTATTCAGTTCTCTTACATGAAATTGAAAAGTATTCCGTTTCAATACTATGCAAACGAGATCAGTTTGTTGATAAGTTTAAAAGCAAATGAGAACATGATATTGAAAAGGATGAAGTTTGAATACTATTCAAACGAAATCAGTTTGTTTATAAGTTTAATATAAGTTAATATTTAAAGTAAATGAGAACATGAAATTGAAAAGGATTCAGTTTCAATAATCTTCAAACGAATTCATTTTGGATTCAGTTTCAATATATGTTAATCTTTAAGGAAATGAGAACTTTCAAAATCTCCTTTGAAGATGTACGGTAGCACAGTGGCGATGGACTCCAAGAGCTTAAAAACAAATGGAATCCCGGAGAATTAAAAGAGAAGAATGGCGTGGAGGCGCTGGAAAAGAACAAAATCGTCCTACATCTGTAGATCTGTTCTGGGGAGATGAAGTAAAAATTATGTAGATATGCCACGATATCTGCTGTAACTGACAGCATCTGCTATATCTGATGGAGCGTGAAAGATTACACTTGCTAGTTATGGGTTATGCATGGTACAGAGTCGGTGTTCTCCGGTGAGGAGGCCACCTGGCTAAAAGCGTCAGAATCGTTCAGAATGCCCTCACCAACTGTCCCCGACAAATCCACTGCTGCGATACGAACGAGAAAAGATCAATCAATGCGATAATGCATTGGCTTGTTGCTTCTGAACTGTACTGTTATTAGAAAACTGGTAGTATGTGTCGGTCAGGATAGGGGAAGGAATCACTGTAATTTTATGGAATCTGTAATTTCTATTTTGGGATTTTTGGTAAATCTTATGGAATTTACGCTTTTTACTTTGGGGTTTCAATTATTAGTTTGGAAAGTTTATTATAGGGTAGATTTTTGGTGTAATCTCAAATTTCTTCATAATCAGAATTTATTTAGATGCATTTTATTGATCTAATATATTTGAAAATTTGAAAAAAAGGTTGAAGGAATTATCTTACTTTTATGAAATCCATGATTTCTATTTTATGATAATAGTTAAAGTTTACCAAGACCATTACATTAATACCTAGCCAAAGTAATTTTGATTGAAGTAACTATATTTGAAAAATTGAAAAAATGTTAAGTAATCACCTCACTTCTATGACCTCCATGATTTCTAATATATTAATAATAATTGAAATTTACATAACACCATTACATTAATGTCTAGCTAATGTCTAGCTGAAGTAATTCGGATTGCTGTTCTTCAGTCCCGAATTCATTATGAAATGTTGTATGCATGCCGATTGCAAATGACAGTAACTGTTTTCCTGTTACAATATGTTACAAATCTAGTCCGGTAAGGGTAGCCCGCGTGGTCATGAAGAAAGAAGCGCACTGAACTAGTCTAAAGACCGAACGTGTTGAGTACGCTACAATTTCTCCATCGTAGGGTTATAGTGGATGGGTAAGAGCATCGATGCAATGGAGGAGGTACAGTGTTCTATCAATGTTTACTGCTTGATATTGATTAGTTTCTATGAAACCGAACACCTCTCGTTCCAATATGCGTCAGAAAGTCAGAAATAGAACTCCGGTATCTACGAAAGTACGTTGTGGTGCGCTTTTAGTTTGGATCGAGGTTTCCTCCTTATGCTTGTGAAGTAAACCGCCTTTTCCTTTGTGGATCATTATCATAGCACGGAGGAGCCCCAAGGCAAACGTGAACGCTGGACTGCGCACTTTCATTCATACCAGACAAGATGACGCCGCTCAGGTTGGAGTTTACAGTGGCAGGGATGTGTCTGATCGCTGGAAAGGTATGTAGTCATTACTTTGCAGTAATTGTATCTTTATATGGAACCTGTAAGCAATGTAGCCAAGGAACCTGTAAGCAATGTAGCTAATCACTGGAAGGCCCTCACATCTAGGAAAAGGGTATTCTACTAAAAATCTAAATTTATTTAGGAAAAGGGTATTCTACTAAAAATGCAAAATTTATTTCTGGTGGGAAGAGTGGGAAGATCTAACAGGTGAGATTTACTCGTTGGTGTTGTGGGTATGTTCTAGATTTCAACATTGGAAGATGCCTAAATTATGATGTGTTATAGTTGTGCAATATGTATAATTTTTTTGATAAGTTAAAGTGGATTTATTGGTATCAAGTTTAGTTTTTCTAAGGAAACAATAAAATAAGGTTCATCTAACCTATAAAAAGGGATAAGGTTCAAATAAAGAATATTATCCTGAATTTGTCTATCTATTTGTGTTTTGTTCGGCACTTGGTGTGGCTAGTTCTAGCTTGATCTTCGTAACTTTGGTGAAATTTGTTTTCACCCTAGTCGACATTTTCCTTCTTTGGTGGTACTCCATTAATCAATATCGCCCTATGTGGATAATCTCCAACAATTAAAGGGCAAGACGAGATTTGGCGTAGCCAAGCAATCAGGTTGAACACACCATTACAAAATCCCAGTCAAGATTAATTTAATCGATCCCAGGTCAAGTTGTTGTATGGGTGCATAATTCTAGAAGATTGACCACATCGGAACCCAAAGGAGGGAAAGCTACCCACTGATAGGTAGTAGAGGTCTTAGTCACGAGCGTATTAACTAAGCCAGGTCCCTCTGCCAAGCTTGCACCATGGATGCTTCATCATGCCAATATCGGTTCCAAAGAAAAGTCATGTGTGTGTCTATCGGTTAGGATCGACCACCTGTGGGCCACGGATTGTGGACCATATATGAGGGAGATCATCACCAGATCTGGTACATCATCTTTGGGAAGGTGGAAACTCAGTATTTTTTCTTAGGTGAATGAGCTCATTGATTGAAGACTGGATTATATATTTGGTGGCCAACACTTGGAATCGATTTTTGGCATCCTTTTCATCATTTGAAGGTTATACTATTGACCTGTAGTAAGATGACGAAATTTCTGAGTTAACACTCTATCTAGAGATCCATTTCTCTCTGCTAGGAAAACCATTCCTAAGGTCGTATTCGCATTTAAAGAGGGATCATAGTTTTTGATGAATTAGGTATGAGGGAGGTTGAAATTAATCTTTTGCCAGAAGTCGTATTCTATCCACATTGATAGATTATACTTATGTTTCCTGAAGGTATCCAACAATTACAGGAGTTGAGGATTATTATTAATTATTGAAACATCATGCTCTTCATAGAAACTTGCAGGACAAGCTCATCAGTCAACTTGACAAATTCATGAACCTATGTGTAGCTAGCAGGAGGCTGCGCATTTCTATATGATGCCACTCTCTCGGCAAGTGGTCGAAACTCGTTCTAAAAGAGGGGCATCTTATCTCTATCTAGAAGCTGCAACAAATCCTCTATTCAAAGCTGAGACCTAGGGTTGCTCTGCTATACGTAGCACAGAGAATGATAAAGTGAAGTACAAGGAGTTTAACAATAGTGGAGTGCAGGGAGATGGCTAGTATGGTCTGTTGAAAATATTGAATGAAAACAATAGAGAGGGATGCTTCCGCTACAACACAGAGAATGCAAAATTGCTGTGGAATTAACGGTCAAACATACACACAAACAACGCAAACACGGGAGCATAATTTTTTTTTCAATTTATTCAACTCTTCTCTTTAAAACATGAAATCACATTGCTTATGAAAATTGGCTGAAGCTTGAAAATATAATGCTATTCAATGTTGGATGGACGTTTAACCACCAGTTGTCCTTTTGCTGTCAAAAGACCCATTTCTTCATTAAAACGACACGCAAAATGTATTTCGGTTTATACATGAAACAATATAAAATGCGTTCAAAACACAAAATCCCAGGCCTGAAGTCTTATCGGTTTCGTATTTGAAACCACGTCGCATCTGCGCGCTTATCGCATTCTCGCGATATCAACCTTGAACTATGGTGCTATCCATTTAAACATTGTGAACTGCGATGTGCGATGTGGCGTAGCACATCACATTGCAACCAAAATATAATACTTGCGGGTGCTTCGACGAAAAAATAAACTTATGCAATTCAGATATGCAACAGCAATATCGCATTGCAAAACAAACCACATAACTGGTAGGCGGCGGAAGGTAAATTTAAAATGTTGTGATTGTGATGTGTGATGCGATATCGCGTCGCAACATCGCACGGTTATTTGCTGGGGCTTAACGCTAAGGTTTAAAATCTGCGAAGTGCAGTATTGTGGGCGGTAAACTGCGGTAAGTGAGGTAAGTGAAATACAAAGGAAATAGGCAGAAATCAAAGGTTTGGGGCGTATGGAAAATGCGGTAAGGTTTAAGGTGGGTCCCGCTAGATATCACACCAGTGGGAATTTAACTTACGATGGAAAGGCTTATGGGTAAAACATAAAAGTTGCGAGTTGCGTCTGCAGGCAAAAAGGTAAGTAATGTGGTGGGTAAGACTTAAAAGAAGAGTATGGCCTGGTCCTCTGTTCTTTCATATTTTGCATGAAACTAGCTCTAGTTCTTGGATCTGTGCTTGTCTTTCTCTGCTACAAGAATTGATGAAGTGTGGGTTGTTTCCACTTCTTATTTATGGCGGTGGTTGGGAGTATAATTCCAACACTCCCCCTTAATCACAACCGCCACCATCAGTCATTCCGAAACACTATATGAGATTAAAAAAATTCCTCTGTCTAAGCTTTGTGAGGGTATCAGAAAATTGTTCCTTTGTCCTGCAATACTGCAAAACAATCTCACCATCGTTAACCAATTCTCTCATAAAATGATATTTGGCATCTATGTGCTTTGTTCTCATGTGAAAGACAAAATTCTTTGATAATTCAATTACTGAGCTATTATCACAATAAATTGTGGTTCCTTTGTCTTGATCATGACACAAATCTCTCAACATCCTTCTCATCCATATTGCTTGGCATGTTGCTGCTGTTGCTGCCACATATTTAGCTTCTGCTGTTGATAATGCTTATTGGTTTCTACTTGGAAAGGCTTATGGGTAAAATATAAAATTTGCGAGTTGCGCCTGCAGGAAAAAAGGTAAGTAATGCGGTGGGTAAGACTTAAAAGCAGAGTATGGCCTAGTCCTCCATTCTTTGATCTTTTGCGTGAAAATGCCTCCAGTTCTTGGATCTGTGCTTGTCTTTCTCTGCTACAAGAATTGATGAAGTGTGGGCTGTTTCCACTTCTTATTCATGGCGGTGGTTGGGAGTATAATTCCAACACTCCCCCTTAATCACAACCGCTGCCATCAGTCATTCCGAGACACTTTCTGAAATTAAAAAAATTCCTCTGTCTAAGATTTGTGAGGGTATCAGAAAATCTTTCCTTTGTCTTGCAATACTGCAAAAAAATCTCACCATCGTTAACCAATTCTCTTATAAAATGATATTTGGAATCTATGTGCTTTGTTCTCATGTGAAAGACAAAATTCTTTGATAATTCAATTACTGAGCTATTATCACAATAAATTGTGGTTCCTTTGTCTTGCTCATGACACAAATCTCTCAGCATCCTTCTCATCCATATTGCTTGGCATGCTGCTGCTGTTGCTGCCACATATTTAGCTTCTGTTGTTGATAATGCCTATTGGTATTTACTTGGAAGCCCATGAAATGGCTCCCGATCCCAAATGAAAAACATACCCATATGTGCTCTTTCTATCATCTACACTTCCAACCCAATCAATGTCAGTGTAACCAATCAAATTAGAATGGTTAGTTGAGGAGTATAGAACACCATAGTCCTTCGTTCCATTCAAATACCTCAGAATTCTCTTAGCTGCTTGCCAATGTGTCTCCTTTGGTTTCGACATGAATCTGGAAATTAAACTTACAACATACATAATATCAGGCCTAGTTGTAGTCAAATACATTAGACTGCCAACTATGCTCTTGTACAATGTCAAATCGACATTCTTGCTGCAATCTTATTTTCTTAATATTAACCTCATGACAGTTGGAGTTGTTGTTGCTTTGTTCTTCTGCATGTTAAATATCTTTAAAACTTCTGCAACATATTTTTCTTGGGAAATAAAAAATCCCTTTTCATTTTGCTTTACTTCTATTCCCAAAAAGTATCTTAATAAAACCAAGTTAGTCATTTCAAATTCACTTTTCATGACTGCTTTAAAATTAGCAATGAGAGAAAGTTCATTGCTTGTGAAAATTAAATCATCTACATATAAAACAACAATAAGGATTTTACCATCATTTTCTTTAATGTACAATGTGGGTTCACCATCACACTTGTCAAACCCATTATCCATCAGGTAAGCATCAATCCTGTTGTACCATGCTCTTGGTGCTTGCTTCAACCCATAAAGATTTTTATTCAACTCACATAATTTGTGCTCTTGGCCTTCTATATCATAGCAAGGAGGTTTTTCAACATATACCTACTCTTTCAACACTCCATTCAAGAATACTAACTTTACATCCAGTTGATAGACTTTCCACTTTTGTTGTGCTGCTATGGAAAACACTGTTCACATTATTTCCATCCTTGCAACTGGTGCAAAGGTTTCTTCATAATCTCTTCCTTGCTTCTACTTGTATCCTTTAACAACAAGTATTTCTTTATGTCTTTCTATTTTTCCTTCACTATTGATTTTGGTCTTATAGACCCATTTTACTCCAGTGACTTCTTTACCTTGTGGGAGGTCCACTAACTCCCATGTATCATTCTTTTTTATTGCTCCAATCTCTTCATTCATTGCTTCAATTCATTTTTCTTCTTTGAATACATATTTGAAATGGATTGGGTCATGAACATGACAAAACAAAGCAAATAAATAATTCAGATCAATATTATTATTTACTTCTTCTTGCTCACAAATTTCACTCAAATTTCTGAATCTTGATCTTCTTGGTGTGCTTGGAGTTCCACTTGAACTCGAGGGAGTTGTTGATCCCTGTGGTGTGTTTGGAGAAGCACTTCCTTGATTTTTCACTACTGCTCTATTACTTGCTTGTGGTGTGCTCTGTTGAGCTTTTGTAGGTGGAGGATGAGCCATCGTTGAGGGATTATTTTCTGCAATCAATTCCTCTTTGTCTTCATGTGAAATACAAGTCTTCACATTTACAGTTTTCTCTGAACTCCCATTCCAAGCTTATTCTTCAATGAACTCCACATCTCCGTTAATTATTACCTTCTTGGTTGATGGATTATAGAGTTTGTAGGCCTTGGATTCATCATTGTATCCAAAAAATATACACTTCTCCCCATTGATGTCCAAATTATTTCTAAATTGATCTAGGACATGTGCATATGACACACATCCAAATATTCTCATGTGAGTGACAAACTGCTTTGTTCCACTCCATGCTTCTTCCGGAACTCTAATCATAGTAGCTTTGGTTGGACATCTATTTAAAATATATGCTGCATAATTGAAATATTCTGCCCAATACTCATTTGGCAAATGCTTTGCCTTTAACATAATTCTTCATGTCCATGATGTTCCTATTATTTCTTTCTGCTACACCATTTTGCTGAGGTGTATACCTTGTGGTAAATTTCTTGTGTATTCCATGCTCCCTGGAAAAACGTAGGAAGTATCTGGAGATATATTATCCACCTCTGTCAGTTCTCAACACCTTTATGTAGTGTCCACTTTGCTTCTCAACAAAATCTTTGAAGTGGTATAATTGTTCAAACACTTCACTTTTCTATTTTAGGAAATAGTCCCATGTCTTCATTATGTAATCATCTATAAATGTCAACATATAGTGACTACCAACTAATGATGGTGTTTTCATTGATCCACATAAGTCTGAGTGGACAATCTCCAATGGTTCCTTTATCCTTATACTCTTTCCTGCTGGAAATGATTCTCTATGTTGTTTGCCCAAGATGCAGCCTTCACATAGCCTATCTGGTTTCTCTATGAGTGGTAATCCCTTTACCATGCCTTTTCTATGCAACAAGTTCAAACCTTCGAAATTGAGATGTCCAAATATCAAATGCCATAACTAGTTCTCATATTTTACTTCTTCTTGAAAGATTTCTTGTGTGACAGCTACTACAACACCTCCTTCCTTCAAGTTTGATCTGATCTTGAGAGGAAACATCCAATTTCTTGTCATACGAACTTTTGCAATGACCTGTCTACTTGGAGGTATATCTATGATTGTGCACACATCATTGTTAAAAACACATTGTAGCCCTTATGCATGAAATTTCCAATGCTTAGAAGGTTACATTTCAAGCTAGGTACATAATATACATATGGCACAAACTTCTTCTCTCCCTTGTTTATCAGTATGTTTACTCTTCCTTTCCCCATGACAGAGACCTTGCTATCAGTCCCTGTTGTAACTTCAGATTTTACACTCTCATCTAGATTGGAAAACATTGCTATGTTTCTAGTCATATGGTTACTACACCCTGAATCTAAGAACCATACATCTTCTTGTTTTTCGTGCTCTACATTACAAGTTAAAATCACATTACCATGGTTCTGATTTTATTTTGTAAAATTTACACTTGGCTTATTACCCATGTAATTTTGTTTCTTTCTACATTCATATGCATAATGACCATACTTTTTGCAATAATGAAATTTGACTTGAGATTTATCATACCTCTAGCCCCGTGCTTGATTCTGGCTTGAGCCTTGGCTTGAATTTTGATTGATGCCCCTTCCACTTGTGCTTGCAGGGCTACTTCTTCCACCTTTGTGTGGGCTTTTTCCTCTTCCTCGGTATTTTGATATTCCTTGACCTCTACCTTGACAAAAAGACATTTTTGTCTTGAATGCATACTCCAATGAGGAATTTGTTGCTCTGTTCAATCTATGCTCATGATACATTAGTGATGTATGAATCTCATCCACTAAAAACTGTGAGAGATCGTTTGTCTCTTCTATGGCCGCTACTATGGCATCAAACCTAGATGGTAGACTTCTTAAAACTTTCTCCATTTTTCTCCTTTCTTCAAGTGTTTCTCCATGAGACCTTATCTGGGTAACCAACTCAATCACATGTGTGAAGAATGAATCTATGTTATCAGACTCTTTCATACAAAGAGTTTCAAAATCTCTTCTTACCTTTTGAAGTTTTGATGTCTTCAACTTTCCTATGCCTTGATAGGATATCTGAAGGGTATCCCATGCCCCCTTAGAATTTGTTGTTGCTGCTATCCTTGGGAAAATACTCTCATGTACTAATTGGAAAATATAGAATAGGGCTTTGGAGTCCTTCTTCTTATTTTCTCTCAACAAATCTCTTTTTTCTTGTGTTAAAGCATTATATGCTATAGCATCTGCTCGTTCTTGGAAACCATTTTCCACCAGCTCCCAAATATCTTGTGAGGAGAACAGGGCCTTCATTGTAATAGCCCAATAATCATAATTCTTCCCATTGAACTATCGTAGTTGGGGATTAGTCAGGCTTGTGTCTGCTGCTACCATCTTGACTATGTAACCACAAACTTTCTTACTGATGTAAAAGATTTCTCGTTGCTGGACAATTCCACTTGTACAAAAAATATTACAGCTTCTTCAGTAAAGACTCATTCTTTCACTAAGAGCCTAGACTTCCTTTGATACCATGTTCAGAATTGTAAATAAAAAAACATAGAGAGATGTGTTCCCCCAACAACACAGAGAATGAAAAATACTGCGAAAATAACAGTCAAACACACACACAGACAACGATTTTCACAGGGGAGGAAATATTTCGAATTTATTCAACTCTTCTCTGAAATTCGATTCATTCCTTCACATAAAGCATATGAAATTATATTCAGTTTATATAAAATTGGTGAAGGCCTGAGAATTCAAGAAATTCAATGCCGGATCGGACTGTAATCAATTAGAATGTCCTCCCGTTCTGTTATGTTGTTTCTACATGAAACAACATTTAAACATACATAACAGTAGACCTGAATTGTTATTGGTTTCTCTTGTGAAGACACATCACGTTCGAGGCCTCCATCGCACATCGACGATCTTATCATTTAACATATGTGCGATAAGGGAAAACTCAAAACATTGCTATATGCTATTTCATGTGGAACATCACATCGCATCCAAAACATAATAACCTGTGGGTGCTATCCTTTAACTTCTGAGATTTGATATGTGTGCTTTGCGCTACCCTCCTGAGCTTGACATGTGCCCCCTTTGTGATCACATCCGAGATAACATAATGTTGGCAATATGATTCTTATGTATTAATATGTTGTCCTTGATGGGAACTCTCCTGCAAATAATGGAGTATATGGAGAAGCTCAGTAGTTTGCAGAAGGTCTATCAGAAGAAATGTGTAAAGTCGAGTAGAAGTTGGATCATTTTCATATTGAAGGTTCTATACGTAGGTTAGTATAGGCCAATTTGTGTATACACGTAGATAAGAATGATCCAAGTCACATCTGCCTTTTGCACTCTAAAAATATGATACGAGGGGGCATTACCATGGTATTAGCCCATATTATTGAGTGTTGTGTAATCTATTTGATACCATCCAAGAATACCATCAACAGTTGTGTGGTTTAGGCTCATGGTATTGGTAAAGGCTAAATCTATATAAGGAGAAGAAGATCATAGTGAAAGAGTGTGCATTTGTAAGGGTTTTCACTGAATACTTCTCTCTGAAGAATATCTACATGGGATGAACTCTGTTTTATTGGTAGATATGAATCTATGATGCACCCTTGGATACAATGATGGATCAAGATCTCTAGACCTGAAATGACTATGTTCTTGCATGATCTATTGGAGAGATGATTAGATCTGTGACCTAGCGCATGTCTACTGATGTGAAGTGAATAAATTTGGGTAAGTTCTATAGATCTGAAACATTCTGCAAAAATAATTTTTATAGATCTATACGCTAGTTCATCTCATTAAAAACGTGTATATACGCGGCTTTGTCTCAGAAAAAGTGCATATGGAAGTCAGGGTTTTCTGAAGCTTATTGTAGATGTTATCTATTTATTGCTGTTGTATTTCTTTTGTTTATCAATGAAGTCTTCATGTAGATCCGGGTTACTTGAATACTGTGTATGCTAAGTTGAATACATGCAAATTTGATCAGTGAGTGAAGTAAATATGTTTAATGATGACTAACTAATTAAGGGTTTTGAAATACTAAAAAGATATCTGACTGAAAGCCTCAGATCTGGTTCACAGAATGACCATATACTAGAAGATCAATATTCATAGATATATACGTAGGTTGGTGTGAAGGGAAGTGCGTATACACATGGGTTCAGTAAGGAAAAATTGCGTATGCATTTTAAGATAATGAATGTTTAGGGTTGAGTTTGGTTATGCATACTGATTCTGAAATCCGAGTTTATTACTGTGTTGTGGTTACAATAATCTCACTATTCTGGTTGAAGTTTGGGTTAAGTTTATTGGTGTTGATCTTTATGAAGTGTTGTGTTGAAGATGTGGGATCTAGTGTGAAAATTGAGGAAACGTGGTCTGTACTAGTTCTGAGGGTAGAAGCCTTCAGTATGGAAGTAGAAGCTTCTTGCCAGTAGAAGCTGGTATTCTGATCAAGGGGTTGAAGCTCCCTTCCAGTAGTGGCTAGTAAACGAGATTAGGGGGTTGTAGCTCCATTCTAGTAGCAGTTGGAGAACAAGAGAAGGTTGCAACCTTTTGCAGGTAGATCCATGCATAATGACATGAGTCTGCATAACTACAATATTGTAAACAATTTTCCATATAATAAACATTGAAGACAGAGACGACAACAACGATGGTTTTCTCCCAAATTGGGTTTCCACCTTAAATCTTGGTGTTCATGTGTGATAATTTATTTTGATGTTACTGCACATATTTACTAATTGATGTATAACTGATAAGTTGTGTTAGAGATTGTTTCTAAAAGTTTATCTAACAATAAAGATATCTCAGTATACATAAGTTTCTGTTGTTATATCGGCGTATATACGCAAGTTGGGTTCATTAAAGTCACGTATGGAATTTAGTAAAGAAAAATTAAAAGTTTATCTGTGAGCTCTAAATACTAATTCACCCCCGCCCCGCCCCTCCCCTCAGTATTTATCCCATAAATTGGTATCAAAATAGGTCCTTTTGAAGAAGCTTAATCGGTAGAAGGAAGATCAGCTAAGATGAGCAATCAAGAAGGGACAACATCTATCAGGCCTCCTCTCTTCAACGTAAACAATTTAATCTTCTAGAAGATAAGGAAAATATCCTACCTTCAATCTCTTGGAGTAGATGTATGGGCTATAGTTGAAGGAGGTTATCAATATCTTGCTTCAGTTCCAACAGATCCAACCACAAGAAAGAACTATGAAACCAATGCAAAGGCGGTCAATGCATTATTGGGAATTTTGACCGAATCATAATTTTTCAAAGTCATGCAGTTGAATTCAACAAAGGAGACATGGGACAAAATAATTCTGATCTATGAAGGTGATGCCAAGGTAAAAAGTGCTAAACTCCAAACTCTCAGAATTCAATATGAAAAACTCAGAATGCATAATGAGGAAAACATTGCTATTTTCTTTTTTCGTTTAGATGATATTGTAAATCGTATGAGAAATATGGGTGAGACCATAACTAACACTACTCTGGTAGAAAATGTTTTAAGATATCTAACTCCCAAATTCGAGTCAAAAGTGTCTGTTATTGAAGAGAAGCAGGATCTACAAACTCTTGCTGTCATTCAACTTCATGGGATTCTGACTGCTTGCGGAATGAGAAAAGGAGGTTGATCTGAAGTCAAAGAAACTATCTTTAGAACTACTGCAAAAGGAAAGGAAGTAGAAGAACAAGAAGGACCAGGGTATGTTTAAGAAGAAGATGAGATAAAATTTGTAAAGAAGCTACAACTTGGCGCTGGAAGGTTCAGAGGTAAGCTTCCTTTTAAATGTTTTTCATGTGGAAGAGTTGGTCATTATGCTGCTAAATGTACCCATAAAGATATTCATGAAAAGGGAAAGGAAGTGGCAAAAGGAAATAAGAAATGGTTTATCAATAGAAAAAGCTATTATACTCATGAAGATAGTGATGATTTATCAAATAGTGAAGAAGGAGAATCTGATGAAGATATTAGACTACTCATGGCTTTTGAAAAAGATTCTAGTAAGGCTAAAGATACTTTTATGGATGCAATAGAAGAAAATTATTTCCTTGAAGAAATAAATCATCTCAAAATATGTTTGGAAGAAATAAAAATTTCCATACATACTCTAAAAAATCAGATTATTGAAAAGGAGAAGAACAATGATAAATTAGAATGTGAAATAGTAAGTCTAAGAAAGGAAATTGAGAAAGTGAAAACTTTAAATCTTAGATTTTCTAAAAGATCTAAAACCTTAGATTAAATTATCAAGGTACAACGCTCTCCTCTTGTAAATATAGGTCTTGGATATATTGGAGAATCCTCTTAGTCTTTAGCACCAAGCTATATAAATGCAGCTAAAGCCAATGTGCAACATTTTGTCACCCAAAAAAAGAACAAAGATACTACATAGGTAAAGCATGACCACTTCAATACAAGGAAGAACAATAACAGAAATATCAGTCAACAGGTAAACAGAAGTAAAAGGTTTCATAATCACTGAAGTTTTTTCTTTAATGGAAAATATTTCTCATGTCATAATTTTGGTCATAAAGCTACTCAATGTGTTGCATACAAAACCATGATGACCAGAGAACCAAGAAAGAAAAGAAATGAGACTGTAATAAAGAAGAATAAGTATAACAACTTTTCTCCTCTTCAAAATAAAATTGAATGTTCTTATTGCAATAAATTTGGTCATGAAGAATCTAAATGTAGGAGCAAACTTCAGCCAAAAGAGCATATACTTTCAAATTCCAAGGTATGGAGAAAGAAGGACTTACAGGTTGAAAGATGTGGCATAGATTTATTTACAGAAGGGTAAGAAAATCAATGGTACATTGATAGTAGATGCTCAAAACACATGTCAGGTGATAAAAATAAACTCATTTCATACAATGCTCCAGACAAAGAAAAGAATGTTACCTTAGGAAATGACTCTCCTATTGTCATTAAAGGAAAAGGTTTTATTTTTCTAAAAGAAAAGGTGAAAGCTAACAATGTTATGTATGTGGATGGATTAAAGCATAACCAATTGAGTGCAAGTCAAATGTGTGATCAAGGAAATGAAGTTGTCTTTAGCTCAGAAGAATGTGCAGTACGTGACCTTGACACCAGAAAAATAGTAATAAAAGGAACTAGAACACCGAGCAATCTGTATGTATTGAAAGGTGGCAAAGAGCAATGCTACTCGGGTAAATATTTAGAAAATTGGTTATGGCACACAAGGTTGGGACATTTGAGGTTCTCTCAAATAAGGAAATCCAGCAGACTCGAAGCTTTTCGTGATCTTCCCAGCATCACTCTACCTGAAAGTACCATATGCAGATCATGCCAATTTGGTAAGCAAACCAGGGTGCAATTCAATGCTAAATAAGGATCATCAAGTAAGCCTCTTGATCTTATACATACTGATCAATGTGGTCCTGTAAGGAAAAAATCACCTCGTGAAAACAATACTATATTTTATTTATTGATGACTTCTCGAGAATGTGTTGGATCAGCTCACTGAAACATAAAGATGAAGCATTTGAAAAATTTAAGATCTTCAAAGCTTTGGTTGAAAACGAATTAGATCTAAAAATCAAATGTCGTAGATCTAACTGAGGAGGAGAATATATATCAGATGAATTCTTTGATTTCTATCACTATCATGGCATAAAAAGATAGTTTTCTATAGCTAGAACCCCACAACCAAATGGCATGGTAGAAAGGATGAATAGAAAACTTCAACAGATGGCTTGGGCTATGCTTGATGATTCTGGAACTCCTGATACCTATTGGGGAGAAGCAGCAAATACTGAAGTAAATATTCTTATTTTCCCTCATCAAATAGCAACAACATAGAAGGTGAACCCAGTGAAGCATTAGAAGAAGATATATCTGAAAAGGCTCCATCCAGGTATGTTCAAAAGAATCATCCAAAATATCAAATACTAGGAGAAAAGGGGTCAAGTGTCCAAACAATAACAACTCTTGTAGGATCCCCTAACTGTTTGGAATTCTTATCCACTATTGAACCATAGAATGTAAATCAAGCTAGTAAAAATGAATGTTGGATTCAACCCATGGATCAATAACTTGATCAAATTGAAAAGAATCATACTTGGGAATCGGTTCCAAAACCTCATGATAAAAATGCTATTGGAACAAAATGGATATTCAAAAACAAGTTAAATGATAATCGAGATGTTATTAGAAACAAATCTAGACTTGTTTGCAAAGGGTATGCTCAACCAGAAAGTATTGATTTTGAAGAAACATTTGCTCCTATAGCCATACTTGAACTCATAAGAATGTTTCTTGCTTTTTCAAGTTTTCAACAATTCCAAGTTTATCAAATGGATGTAAAATCTGATTTTCTCAATAGTGATCTAGAAGAAGAAGTTTATAGAGAACAACCAGAAGGATTCATTTTGGGAAATGATGAAAATCTTGTTATAAAACTTGAAAAGGCATTATATGGTCTTAAAAAGGCTCCTCGGGCATGGTACTATCGTCTTGACAAATATCTTCAACAACAAGGTTTTACAAAGGGGTATGCTGACAATAACTTATACACAAAAATTAAGAATGATAAATTATTGATTATAGTTGTGTATGTTGATGACATCATTTCTAGAAGTAATGAAGAGTCCATGAGCAAGAAATTTTCTTCTGTTATGCAAAAGTAATTTGAAATGTCATTACCTGGGAACTAACATATTTTCTTGGCTTACAAGTACAACAAGCAACAGATGGCATATTTCTATAGGAAACAAAATATATTAAGCAAATCCTGAAAAAGTATGGGATGGAAGACTGCAAACCTGTGAGTACATCAATGGTAACTGGATGTAACCTCAGTTCTCATGATGATTCTCCCATGGTGAATCAACCAGAATATAGATCCATGATTGGAAGTCTGATTTATCTAACCAGGACAAGACCTGACATTATGCATACAGTTGGGATTGTTGGACGATTCCAAACTAATCCAAAAGAGTCTCACCTTCACGTTGTAAAAAATATATTCAAATATATACAAGGGACTCAAGATTTTGGTCTATCATATCCAAAGAATGTGATCTCACTCTTCATGCTTAGACAGATGCAGATTGGGCAGGAAATGTTGATGATAAAAAAAGCACTAGCGGTGGTGCATTCTATATGGGGCCCCGATTAGTATTTTGGTTCAGCAAGAAACAAAGTTCTATTGCCTTATCCATAGTGGAAGCAGAATATGTGGCTGCCACATCATGTTGCACACAACTTCTTTGTATGACGAAGACACTACAAGACATTCAAATCAAATGTTCACCTCCCATCTCCATTCTATGTGATAACACAATTTCCATTAGTATCTCAAAGAATCCTGTTATGCATTCCAAGACCAAGCACATTCCTATCAAGTATCACTTCCTACGTGAACAAGTGATTGAACAAATGGTTAAATTGGAGTATGTTACCTACAAATAACAAGTTTTAGATATATTTACTAAACGTCTTCCCAGGGAAGCATTCGAATATCTCAGACAGAAGCTGGGATTTGTCTCTGCCTCTCTTATCAAATTTTCTTAATTTCAAAAGATTAAATTCAGTATGCTGGTTTCATAAAGGAGAATCATGCATATACACGAGTTTCTGTGCATAAAACCACATATGGTTTTTTCTAACAGAAATTCTCTGGGTCAGCTTTCAGAATAGTCTGTGGTGCTGTTGGGTAATATTTGTTGTTGTTCCAGTATCCATCTTACTTTACCTTTCTTTGATATTTATCTCCTTGATGAAGATGCTTTGATGAATTGGTTGGTGACGGTGTCCAGGATGCACAAGCTTAGGGGTAGCACCTGCCTTGATTGAAAATAATGCATTGTTAGCATTCTGATTGGTTTTTGATTTATGATCTCTCTCTTGAGATCTTTTGGTCCTAGTTATAAAAAGTCATATATGTAATTTGTTGAAAAGGCCATGTTGAGAACTATGATGTAAAAATTATTATATTCAGTCATGTAAGGACTTGTTCAAATATGTAATTGCACTTTGTTGGATCATTAATGTAAGTATGAGTCCTTCGTGATAGGAAAGGTCATACTCGGTTGATTTATCGAGTCATGTACCTCATTGAAAATTCTATCCAAAGATTCAGCATGAACTGAGGGGGAGCATGGTCAATACAGTGCACATCAGATTTGCAAAGCTCTTCTTTCTACAAGGAAAGAGAAACCTTGTTTCGGTATTGGCCCACTCTTTTCCCTTGATGTCAAAGGGGGAGAGTATTTTTCTGTGGTGATCAAACTCCATTGGGGTTGCCATCAAGTCCAAAGGGGGAGATTGTTGGCAATATGATTCTTATGTATAAATATGTTGTCCTTGATGGAAACTCTCTGGAAAATAATGGAGTATATGCAGAAGCTCAGTATTTTGCAGAAGGTCTATCAAAAGAAATGTGTAAAGTCCAACATAAGTTGGTTCATTTTCATATTGAAGGTTCTATACATGGGATAGTGCAGGCGAAGTCACATATACATTCATATAAGAATGATCCAAGTCGTGTATTCCTTTTTCTCTCTAAAAATATGATACAAGGGGGCATTACAATAGTATTAGCCCACAATATTGAGTGTTGTGTTGTCTATTTGATTCTATCCAAGAATACCATCGACAGTTGTGTGGTTTGGGCTCATGCTATTGGTAAAGGCTAAATCTATATAAGGAGAAGAAGGTCATAGTGCAAGAGTGTGCACGTGTAAGGGCTGTCACTGGATACTTCTCTCTGAAGTATATCTGCATGGGATGAACTCTGTTTTATTGGTAGATCTGAAACTATGATGGACCCTTGGATACAATGATGGATGAGGATCTCCAGACCTGAAATGACTATGTTCTTGCATGATCTATTGAAGAGATGATTACATCTGTGACCTAGTGCATGCTTTCTGAAGTGAAGTGAAGAAATTTGGGTAAGTACTATATATTTGAAACATTATCAAAAATTAATATTTATAGATCTATAAGCTAGTTTGTCTCGGTAAAAACGCGTATATACACGGTTTTGTCTAAGAGAAAGCACGTATGGAGATCAGGGTTTTCTAAAGCCTATTGCAAAGGTTATCTGTTTATTGCTGCTATATTTTTGATGTTTATCAATGAAGTCTTCACATAGATCTGGGTTGCTTGAATGTTGTTATGCTAAGTTGAATATGTACAAATATGATCAATGAGTGAAGTAAATATGTTTAATTATGACTGACTGATTAAGGGTTCTGCAATAATGAAAAGATATCTGACTAAAAGCTTCAGATCTGGTTCTGAGATTGACCATATACTAGAAGATCAATATTCACATATCTATACACAGGTTGGTGTGAAGGAAAGAGTGTATACACGTGGGTTCAGCAAGGAAAAGTAGCATATGCATTTTAAGAGAATGAATGTTCAGGGTTGAGTTTGATTCTGAAATCTGAGTTTATTATTGTGTTCTACTTACAGTAATCTCATTGTTCTTATTGAAGTTTGGGTTAATTTTATCGGTGTTGATATTTATGAAGTGTTGTGCTGAAGCTGTGGGATACAGTGTGAAAATTGATGCAATGTGGTATGCAGTCGTTCTGAGGGTAGAAGCCTTCAGTATGAAGTAGAAGCCTCTTGCCAGTAGAAGTTGGTATTTTGATCAGGGGGTTAAAGCTCTCTTCCAATAGTGGATGGTAAACAAGATTAGGGGGTTGTAGCTCCCTTCTAGTAGTAGTGAGAGAACGAGAGAACGATGCAACCTTCTGCAAGTAGATTCCTATGTACTGATATGAGTATACATCAGTACAATGTTGTAAGCAGTTTTCCATATAATAAATATTGAAGACAGAGAAGACATCAATGGTGGTTTTCTCCCGAATTGAGTTTCCACCTTAAATCTTGGTGTTCATGTGTGATGCTCTTGTATGATGATTCGTTCTGTTGTTACTCTACATATTTACTAACTGATGTATAACTAATAAATTGTGTTAAATATTGTTTTTGAAAGTTTATGTAACAATAAAGTTATCTTAGTATATGCAAGTTTCCATTGTTATATCAATGTATATATGCGAGTTGGGTTCATTAAAGCCGCATATGGAATTCAATAAAGAAAAGTAAAATGTTATCAGTGAGATCTAAATACTGATTCACCCCCCCTCTTAGTGTTTTTCCCATCACATAAAACAACTTACGGGCGGCTTTAAAGTTAAATCTTAAACTTTGCGACGTGTGGGCTGTAGGCCGAAAAAGTGCGGTAAGTGAAAAATTCATAAAGGTAAGGAAATAAGGAAATATGAAGGTTTATGTGGTTTGCAATGAGGTAAGATTGTGGGTCCCGCCAATATCGTATCGGCGGAGAAATAAGTTTCAGTGTGGACTTAAAAGTAAAATCATAAAAGTTGTGATGTGTGTGCGGTGAAGCAAAAAATCTTGGTAAGTGTGAAATACATAAAACGAAGGAAATGGCAGAATACAAAAATTTTCTATGATTGGTAAGTGCGGTAAGATGTATGGTGCTTTCCGCTGATGTCGCATAGTCGGGGAAATAACATATGGTGAAGTCTTAAGGGGTAAACAAGAAAAGTTGCAAGTGCGAAGATGCGGGAAAATGGTAAGTCAACACGGAAGGTAAGAAGTAAACGCAGAGAAATGGCCGGATACTCTGTTTGTTTGGATTTTGCGTAAAACGCCTCAAATTTGAAAACTGAATTTTCGTCCTTTGTTGCACAAAAATTCAAAGAAGTGTGGGTTGTTGCCACATTTATTCATGGTGGTGGTTGGAAGTAATTCCAACAATTTCTCGATGGTAGATATGTCGAAGTGTTCTAGGGTTGTTGTGGTAGGGTTGTTGTGGGGCATGGCATGGCCCGGGGTTGGAAACTCGCTCATCCTCAGTATACAATATGCAACAACATCGATTTCTCCAAAGTAGGTGGAGGGAAATTCGTCTTCTAGCTATTACACGTTTTTGTTCTGTTCTTTTCAATGTTTCAGGTGAATTTTGGCTGAAATTCTGCACACCTCTGTTAAAATTTGAAGTTTCAACTATTTATTTGCAGAATTTGAGAGAATCGGTTTGTTTTTTCCAGTTAAATAAAACATTTTAAAATTTAAATATAACCAAAAGAAACAATTTTACCAAAAAAAATTCAATCTTTTGCCAAAAATTTTATCTCCGAAATTTAGTGAATGATGCAAAAACGGCTCATAGTCAGAGTGCTCGTGGAGGGAAATCCTCCTGCAGTAAATTACAGTGAAAACCTTCGCCAAGGTACGAAAAAACCTTCATGATTTGATTGAATAGTTTTCAATGATTCATTTGGTGGCTTGAACTAAACGAATCTCGAAGCAACTGTGGATGTAACAAACTGTGTAAGGCACATTCTGAGATTTATTGCGCCGACCATGATTGTTTTGATGCTATCCGCATGTGTTTGGAGGTGTTGCAGCATCCCAAAAATACTGGAATGATTCCTTTCATTGAGATGGATGCTTTGTTCAAGGTGGAATTTAGGACGTGAATTGAGTGCCACTTAAAGTACAAATAAACTTGCAATACGAGACCATCTCTAGGCTTCCTTAGAGTTGCGGGGACAATTTTGTGCGTTGTGAGGATGTCATACTGAATGCATTGTTAAGTTATGAGTCTGGTGGAGGCAATGCGTTATGAAAGGATGTATGCTTTGTGCTATCCTGTTGGAAGAAGATGGCTGTGCAAAAATTATGTGATCTCGATCTCGTGGATCCGTTGATGATTGCTCGTCAAATGGATCATGTGAGTTTGTCACATGCTTACTCTTTGTCTGTTTAAATTTCTATGTTTGTATAACTTCTAAGAACAATTTGTTCAAAAGGCTTTGGAAAGTAATAATGGCTGGATTTTTGTACTTGATTTGCCAGTACTGAGATCTCTTACATCACCTGCAACAACTATGTCAACTTTTCCAAATGCTCAATAACACTTTATCATTTTCCTACCACAACCCCACAACCAATATATATGGAGCTATCTGTCCATTAATGGGCATATATATGGAGCTATTTGTCCATTAATGGGTGGGGAGATATATGCTACCCAGTATGTCACAATTCGACTTTTCCAAATGCTCAATAACACTTTCTCCTTTTCCTGCCACGAACAATATATATGGAGATATATGTTCATTAATGGGCGTATATATGGATCTATCTGTTCATTAATGGGCGTATAAATGGAACTATCAGTCCATTAATGAGCGAGGAGGTATATTCTACCCAATATCTCACAACTTGTGACATATACTCCTTATAAGACTAGTGGCATATCCTAACTAGCTCCATATATATTATGACATATACTCGTTCTTTGACTAGTCACATATAATGATTAGCTCTTAGATCCATATATATTGTTAGCCTTTTCCTCATCATCAGCCATATTCTTGTTATCAGCCATATACCTGTTATCAGACTGGTGACATATACTGACTAGTTACATCTACCGACTAGTCTGACTAGTGGCATATAATGACTAGTCTGACTAGTAGCATATACTGACTAGCTCCATATATATTGTTCGCCTTTTCCTGCTCATACACCATCTTAACTGAAAAATCATAAAACGTACTTTACTCGAGCATCCTCACATCAAAAAATTTCATTTAAACTACTGTTACGCTATTACCACTCACTAATATTCCTAATTATAACTTCTATATCGTTGTCCTTTCCGATCATCGTGTTACCTCTTTTCACCTACTGAAAAAAAAAATCCACAACATAAAAAATAACGAAAGAAAAAAAAAATTAATAGAAGAATATATATTCCCACGTCTACCACTTCTAAATCGTTATAATTTCATATGTGCAACCTTGCCTTTAAATCGTCTTGTCTAAATGATAAGAAACATGAATACTCTCAACGCTCTCTCCATGGAACCTAGATTTCAAGAAAGCAGTTAGAAGCTGCTGGATTAGCTGCAGACTTCCAACTACATGCCTTTAGTTCAGTATTTCAGTCAGGATTTTAATTTATGTGGGCTATATTTTATGGAAAGAACTCAGAACTCATCTTAAAATTATTGGAAAGAGCTTTGGTTATTAAGTTGTTAACTTATGTCTCTACATCGTAAAACTATAAGAAATGGCTTTAAAGGGATAAGCCAACAATTCGTTATGGATTTTGTATTACTATTTTACTTTTTATTGTTCTCATTTCTCTAAGTTGGTTTATAGATTTTCCCAAAAGAATAAGTAAGTTGTTCATTGTTGGAGAAAATAATTCCAACCAACTTCTGGTGTCAAGCTAGGTGTCACAATGTGTTTTAGTTTAGTTCAATTTGGTTGAGTTCTAGTTCAGTCTCAATGCAGTCAATTATTGTAGATATCTCCTATCGAATTTTATTTAATTTATTTTGAATATTGAAAAGAGCACCTTTGTTCAAAGTTTTTCATCTCTAAATCATAGCACCAGATCGCAAAAGAGTACAAAGAGAGAAACAATTCATTTTTTTGTGCTCACAACGAAATAACAAGTGTCGTGAAAGGTCGAGGACAAGAGGTCGAGGAGAAAGTGTGAAAACAAGCTGACTTTCACACTTGTGAAGAAAGGTAAGTGCGTCAATTTTTTCACGTTCACATTCGCACCACAAAAAAAGGAAAGTGCTCTCACCTGTGAAGAAAGCCCAGTATATTACTTTCGCACCACAAGATATTAAAGTGCAACCAAGAACGGAAATTTTATGAAATTGTCAAATTTTTGGGACTGCCACACCATGGCAGTCAACACTGTGCACAAACTTTGGTAAAGGATTTTTGTCGGAAGGTGCAACACGTGGAACACACAACAAAATTTTAAACTCCAGAAGTCAAAACCCCAGGAATTAAACGGGTCTCGAGGTTTTGAGGATGAGGTTTCGTTTCATTTCAAAGATAAAGAAGCACGAGCACAAGCATGAGAATGAGGATTCTTTCATTTCAAATGTCAAAATAGGTTAAAATCATATAATCCATCGCAAAGATTTTTTTATTGCAGGAAGTCGCTATGTTTGAAGTTGATTTGCTTGTTGAGCCATAGTGAGACAACATTCAAAGAAAGGGAAAAGCCAAGAGGCTAAGAAAGTCAAAGCAACAATTAGAGATGTATGAAGTTTGTATGAAATATTTGGAAGTGAAAAGGAAAAATAACTCATTTGCATTGAAATTAATAAAAGAATACATAAATGACCACATTCCTCCCTTTTTAGTAAATGCAAAGACAACTAAGGAAGCTTGGGATACCGTTGAGAGGAGTTTTGGTGTAAGGGGGAGTGATCTAGTTGAAGAGGAATAGTTTGGTGAATCCTGTTGTGCTCATCCACAAGTGGATGATGATTCTGAAGAATATCTAGAGGAGGAAGAGAGGGAGCACATAGATGCTCGTGAACCCAACTGTGCACAACCACATGTGGACAAAGATTTGGTGAATCCAACAACAAAGCTTGCTGATGATAATAAACCTGCCATTCAAGAAACCAATGCTATGTTGAATCCAACAATTGAATTTGTTTATGTTAAGTTTGATGAGGAATTGTTTCCTCATGATGAATGGTTGTATATGATGCGACAAAAATATGATATTGGTATTATGCTATATGGCGATATAATCCCACTTGTATGGAAACCAAGTGGAAGAAAACCTCTTTGAAGCTATTGTAGAAACATAGGCAGATAAGGAAGCACAACGAGAGAAAGCTCTCATTGCAGAGTAGAAAGAACATCACCAATATGGTTCTGCAAATATTTTTAATTCTAACATTGATTTTTAGTGTGCTAGTAAACAAGAAGATTATGAAGAAGATTTAAAGTTCCTTGAAACATGGCTTGCAACACCATGCCTTAATAAATTTTGCATGGAAGATGTAGAAATGAATGTTGAAGATGAAAACATTAATGATATTTTCAGGTATTGGAGTTTTGAAGAGATAATTTTTTACTATAGACTTATGTTGTAACAAAATATTGATGATGAAAATCACACAATAAAAGATGACATGTGGCATGAATCCACATAAAACCTGATTTCTTAAGATATCGAAGACATACTTAGACAACCAAGAACAATGAAAGAGCTACATCGGAAAACAGATAATTTGAAATTTGAAGCCTACAAAAAAAAAAAAGCGAAAACAATTTAGAGGATATGGGATTTAGAAGAAAGAAAAAAGAAAATCAAATCCATCTCATGTCAATTTTTTAAAAATGGTAACCCTAGCCGAGACTCATACCAACGTGTATATCTTATTTTTTTTGTGGTTGTAATTAAGGGGGAGTGTTGGAGAATCTAATTACAAAGAACTTCTAGATGCCATGATTGTCTCTCCAAGTGTCACAATTAGTTAGAGTTCAATCCAATTTAGTTGAGATGTAGTTAAGTATCACTGCAGTAATTTATTGTTGATGTTTCCTATGTAGTTTATTTTATTGTTGATAATATTGAGAAGAGTACTCCTTCCCGAGATAAGATGAGAAAATTTTTTATTCTCATATTATGTAGTTGCAAATTGATGATGAAGATCACATAATAAAAAGGTGACATGTGGTAGCAATCCACATACAAACAATTTTTTGAAGACATAGATGATATGCATGGAAAACTTGAAACAATGGAAGACATGCACCAGAAAATGAAGAAACTAAAGTTTGAAACCTACATCGAAAAGACAAAATTTGAAGAAATTTATAGGATATAGAATATAGAAGAAAAGAAAAAGAAAAGGAAATTTGACAATGTAATTTTTAAATTTTTTTAGCCTAGTTGATACTTTGACCAACATGCATCTTAAATAAATTTTTATGCGGTTTTAATTAAGGGAGAGTATTGGAGAGTCTAAATCCAACCATCTACTAGGTGTCAATATAGTTGTCACAATGTGTTTTAGTTTAGTCTAGTTCTGTTGAGATCTTGTTCAGTCTCACTGGAGTCATTTATTGTTGATGTCTCCTATGTAATCATATTTAACTAATTTTAAATATTGAAAAGAGCACCTTTACTCTAAGTTTTTCATTCACTAACATCCATTGAAGAAATTATATTATTCTTGGTTTTTTTAATCTTCTCGTTGTTTAGGTTTGGACATAATTTTTCTTGACTAAGGTTCTTTGAACATTATCATTGGATTTCATAGCAGTAGGTATAGGCCTACCCTTCGACCAAAAGAATGTGTATATTTAGTAATTCAGACTTATAGTGGTTACTATATCAGGCCCTCAACATCATATAACAAATTTTGTGGAACATCCTCACATGGATCTATGCACTCAACCATTGGCTAGTTATTTACAACTAGCACATAGATTCATGTATCTACCATTAATTTAGTAGGTTATGGTGACAAGATTCCACGATAATTTTTGCAATCCAAAAACCATGTGTTTTTATTTTGAGCCCATAAATAGTTAAATATGAATGAAAATGCACACAAAAAAAACAAACTGAATTTATACAATGTCATAGGATATACGTGGTAAAACCTTGACACTATGTCAGTGAAACATCCACAGGGAAAGGGATTGGAATGCTTTATTATTCAAATACAACTACTCTCAAATATATAATAAAATAGGCCTCTTGGGATACAACGTTTTAATAGTAAGACACCCTTACAAAACTTCCTATTATTAGATAAGGACTTGATTAAGGTAAAAAATGCATTAAAAAAAATTTATTTGGTTTCCATTGTTAACAATCTCCTTTTAGAAAACTATTTTTTAATCCCTTGCCCATGCCCTCATCCTACTTTCTGCAAGGTAGGAGAATCCGAACACCACTGTAACTCCTCTATTCATACTGATTTCGTGAACATGTTTGCACAATTCTCCTGTGTGTTGACCTTTTCAAGAGTTGCTTTTCCACCAATAATCACTTGTCTTACAAAATGTTATTTTACATCAATATATTTACTCTTGTTGTGATAAGCTAGAATAGTAGCTAAATGAATAACACTTTGGCTATCACATAATACATTCAATTTCTCCTATGTCCTTTCAAGCTAACCCAGAAGACCCTTCAACTAGATTTCCTCTTTACATGCATGTGACGCAACTATATCTTTTTCCTCGATAGTGGACAAATAAATTGTTTCATGAAGTTTTACATCCAACTAATCACTCCAGCTACAAGAGTAAGGGGATATGTTGTAGAAGATATCCTCATGTCTAAGTCATCAAGATAATTTGAATCAACATAACCGGGGACTGAATCATCACAACCATTAAAAATGATACAATGGTCACTTGTTTCTCTCAAATCCTGAACCACCCATTTCACTGCTCACTGATGTTCTTTCCCTATATTTTCCATGAACCTGCTAACAACTCTAGCTACATGTGGAATTTCAAGTCTTGTAAATACCATCACATACATTAGGTTTTCTATTGCATTTTCATATGGTACATGACACATATTCTTATTTTATTCATTAGTAATAGTACTTAAACCCGAAGGAAGCTAAAGGAACATTAACAAGTTTCACATTATTCATACTGAACTTTACAAGTATTTTCTCCACATAATTATGTTTTGATAACTAGAGATTTATGTTTTTCTTGCCTTTGTGGATCTCTATGCCCAAGATCTGTTTTGTAGCTCCAAGACCATTCATAGTGAATGTCCTAGAAAACTAAGCCTTTAACCAGTTGATATATTCCACGTTTTTTATTGCAATAAGAATTTGATTAGCATACACAACCAAGATAATGAATATATCATTGAAACTTTAAAAATGAAGACAATGATCGTATTCACTTATAGTGAAGCTCTGCCTCACCATGAAGGAATTAAACTTCTTATACCATTTCTTGGGTTAATATCTCATGCCACACAATGATTTTTGAGCTTGCAAACTAATATCCTGTTGTAATTTTGTACAAAATATTCTGATTGTTCTATACATATCTTCTCATCCAAATCTCCATGAAGAAAATATTTTTAACATCTAATTGTTCTAACTCAAGTTCAACTAATGTACATAGTGCTAACACCATATGAATAGAAATTAGTTTTACAACTAGTGAAAAAATATCATGAAAATCAATGCCTTTTATTTAAGAGTACTATACTACCAGCCTCACCTTATATATATTAATATTTCCATCAAAATTTATCTTCAATTTGAATACCCATTTACATTTGAAAAAAAATTTCTCTTTAGGAAGTTCTACAAGATCCTAGGTTTTGTTCTTATCCAAGGAATCAATTTCTTGAGCCAAAGCCTTCTTCCATTTTTTATTATTGACATGATTCATTGCTTCTTCTTAACAAGAAGGTTCCCCATCCTTAGTAATCAAAAAAACAAATATAGAAAAATATACATACCTCTTGAGTGCTCTTCTTTCCCTTATATACCTCATAAGAGTGACTTATTATTGAACTTCTACACTTTCCCCTATTCTTATTCATGTTTTTATTCAAAACTTTCTTCTTCTTTTTGAATTTTCAAAAAAGGTTTAGTCTCTAATTAAATTTGTTGATTCGTTGATACTTGTTCTTGTTCATATTTTTAAACATTTTATTTTAGAAAAGAAGATTCATCGAACATTATGTCTCTACTGATGATGATATTATGTGTAGAAGGATCCCAAAACCTATATCCTTTCAAAGCACCGTCATACCCAACAAATACATAACATTTTTCTTTTGGGTCTAACTTTTGAACACATTGATTCTTTGAAATAAGAGTATAGGCATTGCAACAATAAAATCTTAGGTATGAATAATCACAAGACTGATGTGACCAAACTTCTTTAGGAATTTTACAATTAATAGCAATTGAAATTTATCTATTTACCAAACAATACTTGCAGTGTATACTTCTTCCGCCCACAACTCCTCCTACAGATTAGCATTGTAGAACATGCTTTTGGCTCTTTCTATAAGATTCTTGTTCATATGTTCAGAAATGCGATTTTGCTGAGTATAGATAACAATTTTATGTCTAAGAATACCTTCATTCTTGCAACATTGTTCAAATTCAAAGGAAGTAAATTCACCACCATTGTTGCTTCTTAAATATTTAATTGTGTTGCATGTTCTCTTTTCCATGTAAATTCAAATTTCTTAAAAGAATTAAACACATCAACCTTTATTTTTAACATATAAACCCAAACTTCACGAGTGTAGTCATCAATAAAAGTTACAAAATAGGACGCACCTCCATACGACACCATAGGAGATGGTTCCCTGAGATCAAAATGAATATTATCCAAAACCCCTTTATTATTATTACTAACAACTTTAATTTTTTTCCTAAGTTATTTTCCATATACACATTGTTTGTAAAAATCCAAACAAAAGGATTTGAAATTAGGAAGTAATTTGCGATTGATGAGTACCTAAAGGACCTTCTCACTGATTTGAACTAATTTTTCATGCCATAGGTGACTAACATATCCTTCCTTCTTAGATACAGTCGATGCCTCATTGACCTGAGTACTTCTTATAAGTCTGTAAAGGTTTATGATCTTCTCTTCCTTCATAAAAACTAAAATTCTCTTTGAAACTCTTTGTACTCCACTGCAATCTACGAATTTGTAACCATCTAAATCCAATACTCCCAAAGAAATCATATTCATCTTCATCTTAGGTACATTTCTGACATCAGTCAATGTTCTTATCATACCATCATACATTTTTATTCTTATTTTTCTGACTGAATAGTTTGACAAGATACATTATTACTGATAAGCACAAAATTTCCATTAACAACTTGAGATGAAGTGAACTAGGTTGTGTGTGGACTATGTGATGAGAAGCGCTAGAATATAACAACCAATCTTCAAAATGTTGAGAAACATTGAAAATAGAAAAAACTTCTTCTATCATACCTAACTCGACTTCCTTTTATTCCTTCTTTTGGTTTTCACCAGATTCTTGTCTTTTCCAGTAGTCCTTCTTAAGATGCTTTGTTTTATTGTAGTACTAGCATTTGGCTTTATGTTTCCTTCCTCTTGAATTCAATTTAGGAAAACTTCTAGATTTCTCTTCTTTCTCCTTGGACTAGCCTCCACCTAGCATAACTTATTGCATGGAAGTTTCAATTATAGACTTCCTCCACACTTATTTAAATAACATAGTTCCCTTAACTGATTCAAATTCTAAGGATTCATTTGTGTGCGAATTGATAGAAGTCAGAAAATGGTCCCAAGACTTGGGAAAGGAGCATAGTAGTATAATGGATTTATCTTCTTCTTTTAAATTTGACCTCGATATTAGTCAACTAAGAAATAAGGGTATCAAATACATTTAGGTGGTCTGCAACTTTAGTGCATTCCTTCATCTAGATGCTATACAACTGCCTCTTCAAGTAAATCTTGTTAGTTAGAAACATGGTCAGGTCTAAAGTTTCAAATTTACCCCATAGTCATGCTCTTGAGGTTTTTTAACAATGTTGAAGAGAACATCATCCGCAAGTAGCGACCTATTGGTGCTGAGAGATTGGGTGTCCAAGTACCCCATTTCCAAATCTAGTATGCTAACAAGTCTCTTTCGTACACCATATAATGCTTTGTGTATCCATTTTTGCACCAACAAATCTTATACCTTTAGTTTCCATATTTCACCCATAATACAAGATTATTTTTTCTCGTGAATTTCTCCACCTAAAAATTTAACATTAGGCATTTTAGTCATTTTCATTTTACACAAGATCCATTAATAATTATAAAAAAAGAAATAATTTACTGTGTTCTTTCAAAGTTCTGATATGAATCCTTCAACTGAGATTATTTTTTTTTTTTTTATTTAAAAATTATTACTTCCTTATTTTCAAATTTTCAGTAGCCTTTTATTTTTTTAATTGAATTTTCTTCCCTTTTCTAGAATACCTAAACAATTTCATTTTCTATTCTTCAATTAAAAACCCTTAATTCCTTTTTAGGAACCCAAAATTCATGCACAAAAAATTATTCAAAAAAAAAAATCTTCCATAAAGAATTATTCATTTTTTAAATGAAGCTCTGCTAGGGGTTTAAATAAAAACTTACTTGGCTAGAATTTCTAGGAAAAATTTTCTGGTTCCTCACAATGCACAAAAGTGAGAGTCATTTCTTCAACAAAAAATGTGTAGGTATTTTATTCCTTACATTCTTCACCATGAATTTTCATTCATGTGGAGCAACCTTTCTACCACAGCGAAAATTCATGGCTTTCCTGGGCTATGAGACTCCTGTCTTTCTTGGGTTCATGGCTTCATTGTGAAGGTTTTTTGGCCCGCCTTCTTGTTGGCTATGAATTTCCTTCATGGGTGTCATTAAAAATGTGGGATATCATTCCTTATGCCACTCAGACTATAATTTATTATGAAGAAGGTCCAAACTGAGAAATTGGAGTTGCATTAGAGGTTTTCCTTGGTGGCTAGAAAAAATGGCGGTGATCATTCTATATGCATGATCCAATGTTGGCTACGATTTA
Organism: Pinus albicaulis; assembly: GCA_034641835.2. NCBI lineage: Eukaryota > Viridiplantae > Streptophyta > Pinopsida > Pinales > Pinaceae > Pinus > Pinus albicaulis. Next base: position 512,517,573 of record CM076579.1, on the reverse strand, counting down.
AAGGCCTGAATTTTTATTTTTATCACACAAACTTCCCTTCACACAGATGGAAATGACTTTAATATTTCTCTTTATCTCACAACCTTCACAACTGCATTGATTTGATATTAATTTTTAGTATTTTGGTTCCATAATTAATTAAATAGGAAGGAAAAATGCACACAAAAAACAAGAGATTGAATTCATAAATATTAGTGGTAAGACCCTAACAGGGTTTTTAGTAAAATGCCATGGGGAAATGTATTCGAATGCTACATTATTCAAGGTAAAAAATAACTCTCCAATACAATAGGCCTCTGGAGATACAACATTTTAATAATAAGATACCATTAGAAAGATTCCTATCATTATACAACCACTTGAACAAAGGAGAAAATACATTTACAAAATATTTTAATTTGTTGTCATTCTTGAAAATTAAAAAGATAGATGATAATATCAGTTGGAGGTTCCAAAAACTCTATATTTAGGCCGTGTTCCTAGGATTATGGATCTCGACAAGAGTATTACATAGATGTCATGGTTCTCGTTCCGTTTTGAAATCCAACCATTAAGAGTGTATGTGATAATATCGTCTTGAGGTTCCAAAAAATATAGATTTAGATAATGTTCATAGGATTCTGGATTTGAACAACTGCATTATATAGTTATCATGGTTCACTTGCCTGGACTCCACAACCATGAAAGAATACTAATTTTTCCTAAAGTGCCCCCCTGCAACCTAGACACTTTGTCTCACACAAAATCTTCCCAAGCATAGTTTACTTAGGAATTCATGTGTATTTTCTAAGATTATATGTATCTACACCACCGACAATGTTACACTCTCAATTTGCATGAACCGACACTTTAATTCATAGATTTCATTCTTTTACCCTAGTCAAGCCTCATCAGCATTGCGAGGTTCTTGAAGTATTGAAAAGTACAATTTATTTAAATTTTTAAGTGAATGTCGCGTATCCTTGTCTCTTATTACCATTGTGGATAAAGTGTTAGGTTTCAATCTCGATTGAACTATGCTCAATGCATTTCTCTTGCACAATTTTTTTTTGTTTCCTTTCCAATCTTTGAGAGGCTAATCGTCATAAGGGTTCCTCCTTTGCATGAATACTCACTACAAGGAAAAGACCCTCTAGCAGATGTTTATGAGGAACCCCTTATAAAAATACCCCAGACATCTGTTTCTAGTGGAAGTTCCTAGAGGAGGGTGCGAGCAGAGGTTTTTGCGGATGTATTTCATCGGGTGCTCTTATCACCGTAAAATGCACTGGTGTGTTAAACACGATAAAGCACCAGTGCCGTTAAAAAATTGGCACATCGGACACTGTGCGCTCCGTACACAACCACTTTGTGCGTTGTATTTCCGTACATCATCGGTACTTCACATAACTTGCACACTGGCATCTCATAAAAAGCAAGCAAAAACTAAAACCGCCCGAGTCTCCCTTAAATGCATCGGGTCACCAATGCACCAGGCCGCCCTAAAATTCACACCCATCGGAAAGGGATTAAATAAATAAAAAATTATGGTAAAAAAACCGAACAAAACATAGGCACACCAGGAACCGTGCGCTCCTAACACACCGGCACGGTGCGTCATATTGCTGTACAACACCAGTTCCTTACATCTCTACCGCACCGGTGCTTCCAAAAAAGTGCATGAAAACAAATACCGCCTGGTGTGTAATAAATAAACCACAACAAGGAACCATAAACCCGATGCATCGGCAGATGGTTAAATAAAAGAAATTATGGCAAAAACCACACAAAACATTGGCACACCGGAAACCGTGTGCTTCGTACACACAACACCGGTGTGTTTGATTATGGAACAACACTGGTGCATGTTAACTCGTCAGCCCTGGTGCCTCATAAAAGGTGCGCGGAACAAAAATTGCCCAGGGCGGAATGACAAAAATGCACTGAGATCCCCATAAACATCGTGCACCGGAAAATTGTTAAATAAATAAAAAAATTGCGGCCAAAAAATCGCACAAATCATTGGGTCACCGAACACCTTTCCTGGTGCGTCATATTACTGTAGAGCACCGGTGAATTATAGATACACCTCCCCAGTGCTTCATAAAAGCGTGTGAAAACAGAAATGGTCCGGGGCAACATACAATAAATGCACCGCTACGCCAGTAAAATCCTCGCGCACTGGAATAGGGTTAAATAAAAAAAAAATTACGGCCAAAAAACCGCATTTTTCACTTTTTTCAGTGCTATAGAGTTGTCAAGCACTGGTGAAATTTATCCTTGTTTGAGCCACCTTGACATCCATGCTCCCATTGCACTTATTGCATGCACTGCTGCTGTGCATTGCCACCAATCTCCAGCTTGAATTTCATAAAACAGTGGAAAAATTTTATTTGCAAATTCTACAGCCAATATGCCTCCTCGACGGTTAAATGTATAGGTATTTTTATTTCTTTCCATAATTAAACTTTTTAGTGGATTAGAATGTCAAAAAACCTTAAAATTAACCATTAAAAAAAATAAAAAAATTGTCACGTGGTGTGCTCGAGCCGTTCGGCTAGCACCAGTTTGCGGTGTTGCCAGTAAATTTATAGGCCGCACCACAACTGGTGCTAATGGTATATGCACCAGTTCCAGGCTATACCGCCAGGCACACCGTGTTATTTTAAAAAATTTCAAAAACTGTGGTGCAATTGTTTACCAGGCCGCACCGTTGACAATGTGGTATTGCAACAACATAGTGCATTGACGAACATATCTTCCCTAGGGCGGGTAATGTGGTCAGCGCACCACATACCGCAATTTGACATTGTCAACAATTCGGCCTGGTAAACCGGTGCTAAGGGTATCTGCACCTGTTTTGGGGCAGTACCAAAGGTGCATCGTGTTATGTTAAATTTCTTTATAAAGAGCGGTGCAGTCGATTACCTAGCCACGCCATTGACCTAGTTGAATAGTGGTGATGCGGTGCATTGATAGATATAACCGCCCTGGGACGGCTATTTTTGTTAGCGCACAGCTTACCGTATTTGGCCTATGTTAGCATTGCGGCCTTTTACAATACCACACTGACGACTATGTACGGTGGTAGGATGGCGGTATGTGGACTTAGATATATGTCCTGGGGTGCATAGTGTAGTTAGCACACTTCTCTCCTGACACCTCACATAGTGAACGGTGCACTAAAAACATTTTTTGGAGCACTGCCCCCAGTGCGTTGAATATCATTAGGAGCACTGTATCCGGTGGGCTCTGTTGAAAGATGCACCGGGATCGGTGTGTGACTGTGTTTTTGGCGCACCGACTGTTGTTTTATTTATTTTTTTAGAAAATATTTATTTACGTATATTTCTAAATACATGTGTATTTTAATAAAAAAAATGTGTTTAATATGTAAATCACTCAGAGACGTGAAAGGAGAGAAGAGGGGCAACCAAAACAGCAATAGGCGAAACATTATAGCATGGTTCGCCTGTGGGAGGCAAGAGAGAGGGAGAGAGATGCATACCCTCACCATATTACAGCAACGATGCAGGGGATCCTAAGGGAGTTAGGCCTCCTCAAGTTCTATGAGGAGACTACTTCCCTAAAGTCCCATAGTTTGTTTTTGAGACATCTTATCCGAAGGTGGAATGCCCAACGACAATATTTTCGGGTTGATATCAACCAGTGGTACATGCCCACTGAGGAGGATGTATATTTTTTATAGGGCTATCGAAGAGAGGGGTGGATTTTCCCTTGTTCCCCGAGTTTCGAGTTGGCTGTGTGCCATGGAGTCAGATAGTTTACTCCTAGAGATACATTGGAGCACATTTAGTATCTCCTGTAGATTTTCAGGTCACTGGAGGGCAGTTACGTATTGGTGCATTTGGTCGTGAGGAGGTCCAGTGTCTCTCACTTATCATTTCTACCATTTCACACAACACCAGTGACGGGCAATGAATTAGTTGCTCGCTTTTATATTATGTTTATTCTTTACTACAACATCCACGACTTGTCAGGTGGTCTGTGATTTTTTTGCGGCATTTATGTACAACATTAGATAGATGTCGTGCTCATGCACAAGGGAGGGTCAACTTCCCTTCTGCTTCAGAGCTTCTTTGTTTATTTTTTGAGAGGTTTCCAGAGAAGAGACCTAGTTTTCTTCGGCAGCCTCATAGCCCGGTTACTGAGTCACGTATGCACATGTGGGGGCAGATGATGACCAAGAGGGAGGAGAGTCTTTTTCCAGCGAAGATATCAGATGATGCACTGGAGTTGCTAGCCAGTTTTGATGAGCATCCCTTCATTATGGTCCTCTGTCCTTATGCGGGGTTGGATTGGCGAGGGTGTGCCAACATCTTCTTCACAGCTGATGAGCCGCTAGATGATAGAGGTAATATTACTGTTTTATTTAAATTTATTCTAACATGTTCTTTAACTTGTTTTTATTAAATTGTGTAATGAAATTATCTAATTATTGTTGTGTACTTGTATATATTTTGTAGACATTGGCTCTTTTTATGGTGAGGAGATGCCGCTACCACCACCTGATCTAGGTGTGGATCCTAATGATCACGATGAAGGCATGCTAGATGCTGAGGATCATCAGGAGGCTAGTGCAGATCAGAGACCTGCTCCTACTGGTGCGCCGGTGCGTGGTTGACTTGGTGATGCTAGATACAGGATGGAGTTGGTCGACCAACTCATTGCATTGATTGTTGAGTCAGGCATTATGCCCTCTCATTACAGAGACATAGAGGCCGATGATAGGCTATTACGGATGTGGAGAGGCATGTTGTGTGACATGTACAACCTAATGTGGCATGTCGTAGGAGTTACGATAGCTTTTACGCAACTAATGAGAATTGTTGCACGTTACGATCGAGCCGTAGCACGTGATGGACAGTTTGTGAGGCGCAACGTACCATCATCTAGTAGGAGTCATGATCATGTAGATGAGGCTGGACCATCGGCCACTAGTACTGATATTGATGTTGTACTACCACCATTTGATCCATGACATTTATATTACAATTGTATATTTTTAACATTATTAAATTATATATATATATATATATATATATATATATATATATATATATATATATATATATATATATATATATATATATAGTCCATGTATTTTATGTTCATGTTGCAGTTATACTTAATTTACATGTTGGTGATCATCATGATGTGTATGTGATAGCATGAGTTATTTGACATGAGATGTATATTTGATGTTTGTTTTGTGATGATGTTAATATATAATGTTAATTTTTTTTTGTTAGATGATCATGATCACGATGATGCAGTTAGTAATTTTGCAGAATGTGTTTTTCAATCAAATTTGATGTTTGTAAGATGGTCTTTTGTAAATTTTTTAATTTGTAAAATTGTAATTGTATATATGTAAAATTCTAAAATTTTAATTGTAATTGTAATTGTAAAATTGTAATTGTAACTGTGATTATAATTCTAATTCTAATTGTAATTGTATGTAAAATATTTGTAAAATTTTAATTGTATTAATGTGAAATGAATTTATTAAAATTTTTAAATTTATAAATTTGTAAATTTTAAATAATTCTAAAATAATAAGTCTAGAATAATATGATTTATTGTAACATAATAAAGTTTAGAAAATAATGCAAATAAATTCATGTACGTTAGAATTATCATTATTTTATTATGATCTTAGATACAAAAAACAAATAATTAATTTATACAATACGCCATTGTTTTTGAGATCAACATAATTAATGTAAATTATCAAGTGAATTATTGATTTTAACATTAACACAATGAAAATTACCAATTAATTCAAAATACATATTATATTAATATTTCAAAAAACCCATCTTAAAAAGTATAAATATTGATGAAATAACACATGTACCATATCACTCTCGGTTCTCATGATCACCCTCATTATCTTCTAGCTCGCATCGCATGATAACACTATTGTTCTCAAAAATATGTTTTGATCTAGGGTCACGTGTGAATACGAACAACCAATCCCTATTCAACACATCTAGGTAAAAAAACACCTGGTTGCAGTGTCTAGGGAAAACATAGGGCTCCTTAGCTTCATCGCACATCTTTCTAGAGTTGATACATATCAGCCTACTATCACGACCTTCCTTTACATTATTCCGACCAAGGTGTCCCACCACTTGCACCTAAAAATAACACATTGGAAAGAAGAAAAATCCACTTCAATGATCTCTTGTATCTTTCCGACATAACCTAACATCCCTCGTACTAGGTTTTGATTACGGTGGCTAGACCAACTAGATTGATCGAACTCGACTTCCACTCCATAGTCTTGTGTGATGTTTCCAACATCAACATTTTCTATGCGAGAATGGTGTCCATATGCCCACATAAATGGGAACAAATGCACCTATTATAAAAAATTTAAAAAAATCATAGTGACATGTGCGTTATAAATAATAATCCAATAGTTAAAATATGAAATGTAGATGTCTTAATATAAGTTTCAAATTTACATACAAATTAAAAATATTATTACCGAGTTGCTGCACCCAATCCCTACGTTTAGCGCATCCTCTTCAGCACGCGGGTAACGACCGGTAGCACCATATTTCTCTCTGACTTGGTTAGCAACCCAACTGTTGGGGTATATTTTTGGCATATTTTCTTTTAAATGATCAGGATAAGGCACACTTCTACCATTCAACCGTATGAATTCTTTCCTGTCACTATCCCATTTCATCCAGTTTTGTTCGTACAATGCGACCCATGGTTGTGTCGCTTCAGAATTTTAAAGAATGAATTTATTGATTGCTTCAATTTCTGCATTCGCTGATGAAATTAAACCAACATTATATAGTACTTATAGATCAAAATATACATTATATCGAAGTTGAACATGAATATTAATTACTTTTTGTAAATTTGAAAAATTATAAGTCGCTTACTCTTTATCAAGCACTTTTTTCCACTCGTTTGGAGCAACTCTCCTTCTCTTTTGTCTTCATCCATTTCATCATCCCAAATCACCGCACCTGGTCTGTTGTCAATCTACTTGATGTACTCACTGGCTTGATAGAAAGACTCATACAATATGTACCCCTCTGCCATAGGCCCCTCGGGTTTTGCCCTTTGTCGAAAAAACCTCTTAATTTCTTCATGTACCTCTCTAAGAAGAACATCGAACAACAAGAAACAACCCCAACTAATTCAACCTCACCTACTAGGTGGATTAGAAGATGAACCTGTAAGTCCATGAAACTCGTTGGCAGTTCCTTCTCAAACATACAAACAATCTCAACTATCTCTTGACGCCACCGTGGAATGCTAGCCACATGAATCTCCTTTGATGTAATCCAACATACAAATGAAAATAATTTAGAGATGGCACGTCCTAGGTCTTGAGGGAATTCATGTTTCACACACCCATGCACGAACAAAAGATAATGAAACTGCAAATTTATTAACATGTGCAACAATATACAAAATTAGTTATGTTTTATGAATATAACAAATAATAAAATCATGCTTTTGACATTATACGTACACTTAGAAGATTCAAATGGTCATGCGATTTCAACCCCGACAAATGGTCATCCACGGTGAAGCAGCGCCGTAGTGACGACTCTTATGAAGTTGGCACCCTCACATCCATTATAACTTCCTTTGCCAAAGATATATCATATTTTTTTTAAATTCATGGGACATCACCTTCTTTGAAAAACCATGAATTAGAGGGACCAATGCCTGCCTCTGATCCCGTACTTTCTAATCATCTTGGCCAATGTTTATTTTTAGTTTTTGAAGTAATAAGATCTTTCCTAACAGCCAATGTGTCACTTTGTTTCAATGATATGTGCCTCCATAAAGAAGATGAAACATTTTTAAATATATTCATGGGATCTAATAAGTGGGAAATATTAAGATGATCCTAATATGGGAGGACATAAAAGACAGATTTCCTTTTAATCCCAATGGGCAATTTCTAAACATAGGTGTCGAAGAAATCTAGATCATCGAACATAGGCTCCCTATTTGAATCGAACATTTCTATGATATCTTTCTCCTTCTCTCTCTCATATGCTCTAAGCCGTTCAGTTGGTGTCATTATTGGAGGCCTTTGGGTTCTCTATCGTTTACCATTGAAAGCAGATGTTGCTCCTCTGTAAGAGTGTTCTTCTGGTAGGAATACCCTGGAGCAATCATACATTGGCTTTCATAGGTCCTTGGACCATCTAGCTTTCAAAGAAGGTCCACAACATTTACATCCAAAATGGCCTTTTGTTACAAGACCTGCGAGATTATATTTGTATACATTAATTAATATGTGTGGCACGTTAAAAATTATCATGAAGATCATAAAAAATATTACAACGAATTAAATAACTAATATGTGAAAGAATATTTTTACATATATAAACAAATCAATAAATTAAACATGTAATTTACCAGAGCAAACTCCTAATCCTGGATAATCATGTGTCATGTAAGCACATATGCCATACAATGTAAAAATCCTCTCTGCTATGATAAAGGTCTTGAACATCATATACATTTATCCCATCCTATAATTCCTTCAATTCATCTACCAGTGGTTGTAAGTAGACATCCATATTCTTTATTTGCCTTATACCAGGGACTATGAGAGCCAACATAAGATGTTCATTCTTCACGGACAACCATGGGGGTATATTGTTATTGATCACTACTACAGGCCAAACATAATAGTTGGTGTTTTGGAGGGAATATGGGTTGATGCCATCCATGGGTATGCTGAGTCGTATACTTCGTACTTCATCCTTGAATTTTTTGGGCCATGTATCCTCTATATGCTTCATGGCTATTGAATCAGTTGGGATTCACATAACTCCCAACCCACTTCTATGTGAGGCATGCCATCCCTGTAACATAGCTAATTCTTTGCAACGAAAAAGCCTTTGAATCCTTGGGATTATAGGCATGTGCCTCAATATCTTAAAGGAGGACCAGTACGTGATTTACCATTATTTTTTGATTTATCATACCTATCATACCCATATTTCAGACACATCTCTTTGTCTACATATTCTCCTCTATATAGAATACAATAATTTGGACATGCATGATATGATATTTACTCAACACCCAACATTTTCAATAATTTCTTTACCTCTTTGCAGTTACCGGGCAAGACATTATCACTTGGAATAACCTTATCTTTGAATAACCTGTAGTTGGTGATCATGGAAAAATATATTAATAAATGTACATTCATTAGGGGAATTTTGAGGTCTAAAATGGGCCTCATAAGAAAAATGTACAACAAAAATAAACTTTATAACAACCAATAGGATTCAAGATGATGATGTCATCCATAATGGACGATTCGCCATTTTTGGAGTAAAAAAGTAAAAATATTAAAAAATAATAAAATAATAAAACTACTTTTTCAACTCGTATTTTAAACTTATCTCCCAAAATTTTTACTCAAATTTCGAGCGGGAGTACTCATTGGATGCGGAATTTAATTCCTAATCCAAGGAGTACCCATGTTGCATACTTTCGATGAACTCTTCTACACGAAAAATGAGAAATACATAAAAAACGTGATTGTAATCACGTTTTTTTTTATGTATTTCTCATTTTTCTTATAGTAGGACCCATCGAAAGTATGCAACATGGGTACTCCTTGGATGGGGAATTAAATTCCGCATCCAACGAGTACTCCCGCTCGAAATTTGAGTAAAACATTTGGGAGATAAGTTGAAAATATGAATTGAAAAAGTAGTTTTTTCATTTTTCCCTCTAAAATTTGATGATGTCATCAAATCTTATTAGATTTTTTCCACTATTATTTTATAATTTCCTTAGGAGGCCCATTTTAGACCTCAAAATTCACCTAATGAATGTTGATATAATTATTAAAGTTCATAAAATTTATAATTTGTAATGTTCATTGCAGTGTACTGATTATATTTCAAATTTATATAAGGGGAGTATTTTATGGTAACTTACCTCAAAATTTCTAAGAAACATGCATTTGACAAGCTAAAATTTGCTTTCAAGTTGTACGGTAACATCGTTGTCACCAACTGTGTAGAATTTTACTGACTGCCAGGTCCAAAGAGAGGGGTGGTGGAAGCAAAGTTAAGGATTTCGAAAAATGTGTCAGCAATATGAGCATCATCCCCTAGTTGATCATCATTTTGGAATGTATCTAACAACATTATCTCCATGGTAGTCATATCCCTTAAGTAATCATCCATACCAACCTCTATTTGATTGCCTCCATTGCCATCTTGTGAAGAAGTACTATTGTTGTGGTCATTCCTAATTGGTGAATCTAGACGTAGCGGAAATTGAATTGGTAGTTGATTCAACCATTCTTGGTATCGTTCCTCTCTGATTTTTTCTCTTAATTCAATATTCTCTTGATTTGACATTGTCATGGGCTGCAACAGAATATGGTAGGTAAGTCGTTCATCATCACTAGAATCCGAATAATTTAAAAAAAAAAAATTGAACATGAATAGTACAAAATATATGATATCAATTAGTAACCACATTGACAATATTGCACAATTGTAAATTAGTTTGATGTTGAAATAATTACATATTAATCAATATATATACCAAAAAATTAGAATTAAAATTACTGTCATTTTCCCAGGATTGTGGCTAGAAGATGCAATATTGTTACAATTGGTAGGGTGAAGCGGCTGTCCAGTTTCATCTACCAAATGTGCCTTCCGATATGCAGCTCATGATAAGAAATTTCGATGTTTTGGAGCAGTTTGAATATTTTGGGCATTTGAACTCGATGTTGAATCTACATGAACCTACAAATTTGTATACATTATAAATTTAATTAAGTTGTGCCTAATTGACTGCATGGATAAAAAACATAAATTCAATTAGATAGTGAAAAAATAAAACAAATCTAAAGTAAATATTACGTCTCCAGATGGATAGGGAGAACTCCGCGATGGAATTTGAGAAATATTATGGAACGAGCTGAGTTTTGAAGAATTGTCCATTCCATATAATATATGATATTTTCTCCCTGCATTTGAGAAAAGAAACAATAAATTTTGTTGCACAAACCTAAATGTAATTTCGGTGTGTAATGTACTAATAACCGCACCGGTGCGTTTTTGGTATTGCACACCGGTGTCAACATATAACCTGACGCCCTAGTGCATTTTGATTAAAGAACGCACCAGTAAACGAATAACCACAAATAATAAAAAACGGAACCCTATTTTCATTAAGTAAAAAAAAAACAGTAAATTGAAAAATGGGTGGCAAAATATTTTCAAAAATCTAATTTCATAAAACATTTCTTTAAATACTAAACACTTTTCATTATTTCAGTATTGTTGCAAAAAAATTCAGCTAGATATTTACAGGATACTGGAGTAAACAAAGCAGGAGAGCACTATGAGAGCATGGAAATACATTTGAACAGAAGTATTCAGACAATCAAAATTCCAAACCTCTAGTGATTCAAACCTTGTACCATAGAATCTCAAAATATGTGAGTAAAGTTTATTCTCTTTTTATACTTTTTTCTTTAGTTTTCTTTATGCAGTAAAAGAAAAAATCAATGCCTATTGTTTTTTTGTACTTTTTTTGTAGTTTTTTTATGAGGTAAAATAAAAAAATCAAATTTTGTCGTTTTTTATTTATTTATGTAGTTTTTTTACCTTTTCTGCAGTTTTTAGAAACAAAATAAAAAAAAAAAAATCAATTTTTAGAAACAAAACCCTAGATTCTTTTTGTTTCTAAATTAGGACTCTTCAATTTAGATTTATAGGGTTTGTATAGGCATAATATATCCAACCCATGGGACAACTTGCATAGTCTGATCCCAATCCATGTTGGCCTTTGCGTCAATCTAAAAAAAAAAAGATGTTTTTTTTTGTCGGTGTGCCCTGCGTAAAATAGAGCACTGGTGCGCTATGTCATACCAGCGCACCGCGAAAGTATAGTGATAAAAAATGAGAAAAAAAAATGTTGTTATCAGTGCACCATATGTAACATATGACACCGATGCCCTGTTTCATTATGGTGCACCACACACGTGTTGTTTTACCAAAAAACCATTTTAGAAACAAACCCTAAATATTTTTTGTTTCTGCCTTTTCTTCTCCCTCTTTATGTGATTTCAGAATTAGGGTTTTCAATTTATATTTATAGGGTTTGTATTGCTAAATATAAACCTAAGACATCCAAACCACGGTAGGACCTGCATAGTCGGATCCCAATCCATGTCGGCCCGTTCGTAAATAAAATAAAAATAAAAATTGTTGATGGGCCCTATGTACCTAAGCGCAGCAGTGCACTCTATTATCCCAGTGCACCACATAGTTACTGATCAAAAAATTATGTCAGTGCGCCATTTGTAAGATATGCAACCGATGTGCTATTTCATTATGGCGCACCGTGAATGTTCTGTTTAAAAAAAAAAAAACTTTCAGAAAAACACAAACCTTACATTGTTTTTATTTTCGCCCTTTCTTCTCTCTCTTTCTGTGATTTCATTATTAGGGATTTTGAATTTATATTTATAGCGTTTGTATTGCTAAATATAGGCCTAATACATCCAACCGATGGAACGATTAGCATAGTTGGATCCCAATCCATGTGGTCCCTTGCATGAATTAAAAAAAAACATATTTTTTTATCGTTGCACTTTGCGTAAACTAGTGCACTAGTGCTCTATATTTTCCAAGCGCACTGCATAAGTAATGTGATAAAAAATTAATAAACAATTTTTTTTTATCGGTGCGCCATATGTAAAATATGGCACCGGTTTATGCTACAAAAATTAACACTTGACGATTTTTATTATTTTATCATGGTTAACCAGTGCAGTGATTGACATGTAATGCATCGGTGCTCCCTGTTGACATAAAGCATCATACGGTCTATTATACTATTTGTGCGGTGTGTTTGGAAGACATCCATGCACCAGCGTCGATGTGTACACCATGAATGGCGCACCAGTGTCATAAGATTTTTTTTTTATTTGAAAAATTGACAATTTATTTATAAATATATTAATGAATGATATGGTATAGGTTTGATATTGATAAAGAAATGACTAACAAGAGATAAAGTAACAAAAATACTGATAACACATCAAGAAAAGCAAAAAGGGAAAGTTATTTGTAATTTTGTTACAAAAAATATTATTTTTGACTATATGTAACTTTAACTAATATGTATTATTTATTGTGTATCATGCAGAGCCACAAAATGACGAAGCTCGATAAGATTATTTATGATCTAGGACGAGAAGAGCATAAAAGCTTGATGGAAAAATTGCAAAAGGATGAATTAGGTGAATGGAAAAATACTATCGATCCAATATGAGTTTATTTTTTTAGTTTTCATTAATAATATAATTAAAATTATTAGATAACATGTGTGAAACAGTCTATTAATTCACATCTGTTTAATTTTCTACAGGGACCAACAACTCAGAAAAGGAATGTTGTTCTAATAAAAGAAAAAAAATAGAACATGCAAATGAAAATGAATTGCTCCTTAGCTCATTTGGAGTGGTGCTGGAGGTTAATGAAAGGGGAAACACTTTTAGAAAATTTTGAGGGATCTAGTGGAACAAATGTATAGACGTTCTTTCCACTTACAATACAAAAACCAATCCAATGATTCAAAGAACCAAATTTTATCTAAACTACAGGAAGAGTTTCCAGAGAATTGGTCAATGAGACATGTCAGGCTTTTAATAGCAAAAACCTACAACAACAGAAATGAAGGAATGAAAAGTAATATTCCTTTAGATGTTCTTCTAGAATGATTTGTATATATCACTTTTGTTATACTTACTTTTCATATATCAATAGAAAAATTAAATAGTTTATTGTCATGTTACATTTTCAGGAAGATTATGAAAATCTCAAAAGATGAACGAGTTGATATCAGGAATATGCCAGTAGGAATGTCCAAAAAGGTGTACAAGGAGATGGTCAAAGAAATGGAGAAAATTGCATCGCGAGAGGAGCCATATCAACAACAATTTTCTTCAAATGTAATATATATTCATTGAAGTTTTCGATCATTAGGTAGAATAAATAAACAATTTAGCATTGAATATTAATTTTCAAGTATTTTCTTGCAGAAAAGAAAAGAAAATGGAACCCATTCAACACATAAAACAGGACGACAAGGAAGAAAAGGATTGATATCTAAGTTTGTGAGTAATTGTTACTTCCTTATAACAACATAACTAGATTTAATTTTTGTATTTTTTAAGTTGTTTTACAAAAATCATCATTGAATGTCTTCAAACAGGTGCTAACATGCAAAGAAGAACCATCAGAGGAATTGATTGAAATTGGGTTAAATATGGGTTGTGAGTATATGTTGGCGTATCAGAACTTAATTGTGGAATTTGTAAGCATCTATCAATCTTGGTTTACTTAGCTCCTTCTATAATTAATAGAAAAAATATTTTTTTTATATTAAATATATGATTTTTTATGGGGTATAAAACTTGCAGGAAACAAAGTATGGCACTGCGCCAACATATCAAATCTTGAAATATGGCATGTTACATGCTTTTGAAATAATGTGTATAGTTTATGAGTCAATTGTTGCATTGGTACGTCATTTCTTTTGAATTTACATTGATGTATATTATTTAATATTGCAATTTTCATTATTCTCACCAATGTATATACACTCATTACAATTTATTTTTATGTTTGTAGATGGAAGGCAAAGAATAAGAAAACAATCAACACCGTGAACAAAACATTCCTCAAAATAACCCAAGTCATGGAAGTAGCTCTAGCAGTGACAACATTTCAAGTGAAGAATGATGATCACTATGTTTGGATATCAAAGCAAGGCGTTGTATTTTTTGAAAAATGTCTTTGAAATCGGACAGTTTCTTTAATGTAATGGACATAGTGGCCCAATTGAAAGATAAAGGGATACCAATAACTGTCGCATTTTATGACAAAGAATGTCTTATTCATATATACATATAATAAAAAATGTTTTATTTTTTTCTATTGCATTCTCTATTGTTGCTATTGCGTTCTCCATTGTCGTTCTCAAATGCACTAATAAAAATTTAATTCATATGAATATTGTTATAAGATATATATGTGTCGACTTTTGATGAATAATGAATTTTAAAAAACCATAATAATTATGATATGATATAACAAATTAATCCAAACATCACATTCAAATGCATCAATAAAAATTTAATTAATATGAATATTGCTATAAGATGTGTCGACTTTTGATGAATAATGAATTTAAACAATCACAATAATTGCACTATCACAGGTAGATGTTTCTAAAAAATACAAAATGAAAATAGGTCCATGTATTCTTATACCAATGCGCTTGTATTCTTAAGCGCACCAGTGCATTTTTACGACCTATGGGCACCGCAAAAATACCAAAACCGGTTAAAAATATCGAGGTGTTTGTGGGGTATAGCGCTCCAGTGTGTTTATGTCTATATACGCACCGGTGCCCTTTCACAACCTATTAGCACCGCACGAATACATGTACGAATTATAAATCTCAGTGCGTTTGTGTGATACTATGCACCAGGCCATTTTTGCGTATATATGCACCAGTGCACTTAGACGACCTATGGGCACCATACGAATACCGATACCAATTATAAATCTCGGTGCATTTGTGTGATACTGCGCACCGGGGCATTTAAGTGTCTATACACACCGGTGTATTTGTATGACATATTTGCACCACACGAATATCGATACCAATTATAAAGCTCGATGCATTTGTGTGAAAGGGCGCACTCGTGCGTTTCTATAAGTCTACATACCGGCGCGTTGATACGACCTATGTGCACTGCTCAAATCCCACGACCAATTATAACGGCCTCGTGCGTTGTATCACCAACACTACGCCCGGTGTTGTTTTATACCTTAACGACTCGGTGCATTATTCTTCGACCACCCTAGGATTCCTTCTACATGTATGCACCAGTGTGTTAAAGCCTAATTAGTGCACCAAGGAAAAAAACATCCGTAATAACCTCCGGTCGCCCATTTGTTTTAGTTGTGTTGAATTTCCATTAAAAGCTCCGCCAAAACCTCCGTAACCATAAACGGATATGGTAGAATATGTTTTTTTGACAATTTTGGCCAATTTTATAACACTAAAAACCTCCTTTATAACCTCCGCTAGAGGGTATTTTCTGTAACGCCCCTAGTTTTATGTTCTGTCAAAGTTAGACATTTGAACTTTAATCCAAAGGGGAGTGGACCCTAATGGATAATTATTTTGTGGATGTAATTAAATATTTTATTTTGAAAAAAATTGAATAAAATAATTCCGTGGAGATTGACCAAAATGAGAATTGTGAGACCACTTGCTAAACCCATGAGGATGGATAGAGGCAAATAATTCCCCAAAAATCTTTCAAAACTCCTTGAAAGAATTTATCTCCAAATTAGATTTTGAGGAAAATCTAGTTTCCCCAATGATGTGGATAGTAGTTGGGAAGAGGTAAAAAAGCTGGGAAAAGCAGAAAGCAGCTTTAAAAGTCCCTAAATAGGGAAGCCTAGGCAAACAGGAAGAAAAGCATCCTGATATTCTGGACGCAGAATTAGAAACAGGCTTTGGGGAGAAAAAGCTTAAATAAGCTATCCCTGATCAAATTAGAGGTTGGTCTGTTCTAGGTGTGGTCTCAACTCGGGGGTGAGTTCTGGAGAGAAAGGGACTCTACGGTTGGGAGGATGACTAGTCAATTGCCAAAGTGGTATGCACACAGTATTATGAATGATTAAAAATTAATTGTTGTTAAGTGGAAAGATTAATGACTGTAGCTGTAAAAATCTTACAATGTTTTGGTTATGCTAGTGTTACTTACGTTTATAGAAAGGTAGAATAATTAAATTCTAGCAGTTCTGCATGGTTGTAGGAATCATAAATATGAGGACAAATTAGCCAGAATCTCTAAATCAGTTCCTGGTTTAAATCTGGAGATTATGTTATCTCATAATTTATAACTATGTAACTTTAATCTGCTTATGTGGAAAATGGAATTGATTCAGACAACACTGTAAGAAAATCCCTACATCTGTGAAAAATAGGAAATTAAATATATATAGGACAAAATTATCCCTTTATTGAACCAACTAAGTGAAGTGCAGAGACATACAATTTTTATACAACGATGCATGTCTATTTATAGATATTTTAATATCTTCTATAATAAGGATAGAATGGAAAAGTATGTATTTCTAGTAATGCTTATCTATCTTCAGATAGCAAAGAAATGAAACTAAACATGACTATCAAATTTAGAAATAGTTATTGAAGGAGAGTTATGTATAAAAACTATGGGATTAACTCCCTTTATAAAAGGGAGGGTCCAACTGAATATCTGTTAGAAAAACTAGATGTGCATGGGAAATTATAAAACAAACCAATGCCTATACCCTATATATATATGTATATATATCTGTGTTGAAGAATGTAGCAAATAGCTATCCACCAGATCTATATAACATATCAGTGAAGAAAGTCATATTAAACATTGATATACTGGAACTGTTATACTATGAAACCAAAAGAACAAAAATTAGATGTATACAGTTACAGGGAACATTTTGATTGACATATGAAGCTTTTCCAATTGAACTACAACTTCCTAGGAATACGGAGAGTTCACTATGGGAGTCATATTATATATATACAATGGATATCATTTGTAATTTCTCATTCACTGAGTCATTGTAAACTTGAAGAATCGGGAAATAGAGAAACTTATATACATTGAAGTCATTTTTATGATAAGAACTCGAAAAGAGAAATAGCCCCAGAGAACCCATTATTTATTCAATCATATTAAACCGACACAAAAACAAATAATTGAATGAGAGGTAACGGGAGAAAATCCATCAAATAATAATCTAGAAAATTCTAGAAAACATTATGGAGTTGTTAATAATATCAGGGACGAAGAGTAAATACGTTATGTATATAAATATCAAAATCAGAGCCCTCGGGCAACAGTATTTTAAAAAGGCCACACTCGCACTCCAGAAATTAAACTATTCAAGGGATTTCATCATACGAATGAAAATCATTAATAGTCACAGTCTCTGAAAAATCCTAGAATTACAATAAGCACTGTTTATGACCCTAAGAAATTTCACTATCTGTAAAAATTGGGTAGAATAGTGCGACGAGAGGATGGTTTCTCTCCGCACAGGTGTATACCGACCTGCAAACGCCAAGGGCAGTGAAATTGTCAAATGCTATGACGTATCTCATGGATCGTTGAGGACGAAAATCGTATGGCGTCTACATTACCTGTAGAAACACAGGCGTGACAGTGAGATTGCGAATATATTAACTGATAGAAAATTTGAGCAAAACAAACAAAAAAAAAAATAACAAGGTAAGAATTGGTTACCTGGCGAGGGAGAACCTCATTCCTTCAAAATAATCTGCAATAGAGGTAGAGGCATAAGGTTAACCAATTAGAAAACCATAAATTAAATAAGGAAATGAGGAAAACCCCTTAACAGTGAGACAAGGAAATCGATTCTTGCCTAAGGCATATCGCTCGCCGAAGAAGAGACGAGCAAATTCAACATCCGACCATTCGAATCCATCATTCAAGTCATAAAGGACGAGCAGAAGTATGACCTATTAAGAAAACCGGCGTATTAGTCTCAAGCATCAGTAACCAAATGTTAAACGAAATAGACGCAGAGATGGTGGTGTAAGAAAAAAAAAAAACCAATAAATTTGTGCAGGAGACTGCCGTGAGAAGTTGCTTAAGGGACCCAAACGAGGGTTAGACCATGAACGAGACTACAAGAATGAAATTAAGTCATATAACCAGTTCCTGAAAATTCCACAGAGAAGGTTATATATCCAGCTATGGAGTCAGAATGTAATCTTCACGGTAGAATGAAAGGCGTGGATAAAGGCTGATACCTGGATTAAATTTTGATGGATAGGTAGGTAGGCCAGAAGTCTGGGCGAGCCAACGTTTAGCTCCTCAGCGTGCAAAGCCTCGACACTGAGAGGTAAGTAAAACAAATGAAGGGCAAAGAAACCACCTCAACACTAAAACAGAGATTTATATAACCACATCCAATTCAGAGAAGTGAAGAAACCCTAATGGGTTAATCAATCGCCACCGTCCAGATGGCCTAGGATCCATAGCTTATACGCGGATCGAGAGGAGGCAATGACCATTAATACCAATACATCAATTCATGGATATATGAAATTGATTTCTCAAGTACTTCATTAATGTCACCTGGTAGACGAAAATTAAACCATACTCCCACATGGCGTATAGACTGAACTTGAAGACGTCCAACTCGGCCTGTGAACGCTATAAAAAAATCAATGAAACGACAAAAGACATCATAGAGTGGCATTTCATAAAGGGACGTGTAAATTTTAAGGGGTCTCGTAGGCCAAACCATGAGCCATCTTTGCCAACGAGACATAAGGAACATCACACAAAGTGATACACCCATTCCCGTAGAAATGTCACATTAAATGGAGGTGTACGTGAAACACCTATGATGTGATTATAACACACATTCACATTGGCCAAGGGCCACACCAACTATACAAAAAATCGACATCAGTCATAAATAACACAAATTGACCATGTGATGCCTCGTATAAGGGACATGCCACATAATATTTAATCTTGGAAATGGTACGGATGTTCAAGCCAACTAACCATATTAACGTAAAATCCACAGAGGCATTTTGTGCAAATGTCAAAATGTATAGTTAAATACGCATAGAGATACATATGTGTAGAGATCAATAGTAAACATACAACAAGGGTATGGGGGTAAAATGTAGGTATAGTAATGTGGTATGGGGTTAGAGGTAGTAAAATGATGCCCAACCCTCTTGTGAGAAAGAAACTATATATAT
Organism: Pinus albicaulis; assembly: GCA_034641835.2. NCBI lineage: Eukaryota > Viridiplantae > Streptophyta > Pinopsida > Pinales > Pinaceae > Pinus > Pinus albicaulis. The sequence continues at coordinate 512,497,695 of CM076579.1, read as the reverse complement.
ATACATTGCCATACAGTAATACAGATACAAATAGTAATGGAGACCCTATTCCATGTCAGATCGTAAATGATGAAATTTGACAGGAAAATTAGAGTTGAATTATACCTAGAAAAAAAAAAAATTATGGTAAGGAAGAGACGTTACAAATGGTATCAGAGCTCATGTTATACAAAACTGGGCTGTTGTTGTGTGTGCTCACTGTATAACTTATGTACTGTTGAAATATATATATATATATATATATATATTTTAATCTCTGATTTGCGTTGTTTAGTGTACAGTGGTACTGGAATGGTAGAAGGTGAGGAAATTTATGTCGATCTGCATGAGGAAGATGATACACCAGATCCCAACGCTCCGGTGATGGCTATGTTGCATATTTTGCAACGAGAAATGGCTGAGCTAAGAAGCCAGAATGACAGATTGTCATTAGCCAGTGAGGAGCAGGAAAAGCTCATCAGAGAATTAACTTCGCGGAACAACCATGAGGGTGAAGGTTTTGGGAAGAGGAAGAATGATGAGTCTAAGGATGATGATGCTGTTAGGCATCAGTATAAACAGAAAAAAGAATTACAGGGGGAATTCCAAAAGATCAAACCTCCCTCCTATGATGGGGAGAAGGAAGAAGATGCTGAAGCCTGGTTGTTGAACATGATTAAGTATTTCTAGGTCTATGAAAACGAAAGCAATCTGAAAGCAAGATTGGTTGTCTACCAGCTACAAGGTAAGGCTACCTTGTGGTGGGAGGAGACAAAAATGGTTCATGCCATTGATGAAAAGACAGTTACTTGGGAAGACTTCCAGGTTAAGTTTAAAAACCGCTATTTAAATGAAGGTTATTATGATGATAAAGCAAAGGAATTCCATGAACTGAGACTAGGAAAACTCACAATTGATGAGTTTGTCACCAATTTTACCAATCTGTTGAGATATGTCCCTTACATTAGGGAAGAGAAGGAAACAGTGCAAAGGTTTCTGAACTGTTTGCCTGCTGTGTACAAGGAGAAGATCGAGTTTGATAACCCAAAAACTATGGACGAGGCAGTGAGGAAGGCTAGATTATGCTATCAGTAGTTTAAAGGAAAGGATGAGCATGGAAAAGGCTGGCTAAACAAGGGTGAATTCAAAGGAAAGAAACAGAAACCAGCTTATCTGAAGAAATTTGGCAGGGACCACCAGAGGAAAAAGTTTAATAAACCAAAAGAAAGCCAAACAGCTCAGTCTCAAATTGGTTCCAAACAACTAGATGAAGGAAATAAGAAGGAAGGCACAGTCAAAATGAGGGAACCTTTGAAATGTTGGTGATGTGGAGAACCCCATCTATTGAGGGATTGTCCCCACAGAAACATTCAGATGATTATGGGAGACCGAGAAGCGACCACAATAAATGACATAGCAAGAAATATACCCACTATCAGTGCAGCCTTGGAGAATCGACAAGCGGAACATCAAGCTACCATGGTTGAAATGGAGGGTAAGATTTCTGACCAGTCTATTACTGTTTTAATTGATCCAGGTGCTTCTTTGAGTTACATTAGTCCACAAGTGGTAGATAAATGTAAGCTTAAAAATGAAAAATTTCCGCAATCATGGTTGGTTCAGCTGGCCACTGGAACCAAGAGGAAGGTAACACATAAATTTCCCCGAACAACAATTAAATTAAATGATTTTCAAACAGAAGTAAATTTGAACATTCTGCCATTAGGTTCATATGACTTGCTGATAAGAATGGACTGGTTGGAAAAGAAAAAGGCCATGATGAATTGCAGGGATAAAACCCTGCATTGTGTAGATGATGAGGGGAAACCTTTTATTCTCAAGGGAAAACCAAAACCTATCTCTGTAAGACAAATATCAACACTACAATTAAAACGAACAGCTAGGAAAGGATACCAAGTATATGCAGTACATGTAGAAGAGACATAACATAAAACTGAAGAAAATCTACTGGATGCTTTACCAGTAGTAAGAGAGTTTAAGGAAGTATTCCCAGATGAGATTCCTCATCTTCCCCCTAAGAGAGAGATTGACTTTTCAATCGATTTGGTGCCGGGGGCAACACCTGTTTCCCGAGCCCCTTATCGAATGAGTCCCCCCAAACTCATGGAACTGAAAATGAAATTGCAAGAATTTCTGGATAAGGGCTATATCCGACCGAGTGTGTCTCCTTGGGGAGCACCGGTTCTATTCATGAAAAAGAAGGATGGAACCTTTAGGATGTGCATTGATTATCGTCAACTGAATAAGTTGACTATTAAAAACAGATACCCCTTGCCCAGAATTGATGATCTTTTTGACCAAGTGAGAGGGGCTTCAATATTTTCGAAGATTGACTTAAGAACTGGTTATCACCAGCTCAGAATTAAAGAAGAAGACATCAGCAAAACAGCCTTTCGAACCAGGTATGGTCACTACGAATTTGTAGTCCTACCTTTTGGGTTGACAAATGCCCCTGCCACCTTTATGTGCTTAATGAACAATGTGTTAAATAATTACTTGGATAAATTCGTACTTGTGTTCATAGATGATATTTTAGTTTACTCAAAAAGTGAGGAAGAACACAAAGAGAACTTGAGGATAGTATTGCAAACTTTGAAAGAAAACCAGCTATATGCCAAATTCAGTAAATGTGAATTCTATAAGGACAAGATCCAGTACTTGGGTCATATTATTTCTAAACAAGGGCTGGCTGTTGATCCTGAAAAGATAAAGGCTATTAGAGAATGGCCTGTTCCAACAGATGTTTCAACAATGATATTGTTCATGGGGATTGCAGGTTATTATCGCAGATTTGTGGAGAGATTTTCTGCCATAGCATACCCCATAACCTCACTACAAAGAAAGGGGGTCAAATTTGAGTGGACTGAAAAATGCCAAAACATTTTTGACCAATTAAAACTAAAGCTCACCACAGCCCCTATATTGAAAATTGCGGATCCTGATAAATAATTTATTGTATGTACAGATGCATGTAGAGAGGGGTTGGGAGGAGTCCTTTTGCAGGAAAATTCAGTGATTGCATATGAGTCTAGGAAATTGAAGACACATGAACAAAACTAAAGTGCCTATGATTTGGAATTAGCTGTTGTTATTCATGCCTTGAAGATGTGGCGACACTATCTTCTTGGAAAGAAATTTACATTTATGACTGATCATATTAGTCTTAAATATTTCTTTTCCCAAACTGAATTGAATGCTAGACATGCCAGATGGCTGTCCTTTATGATTGAATTTGATCTGGACATAAAACATATCAGAGGGAAAGAAAATAAAATTGCTGATGCCTTGAGCAGAAATGCTTGTAAAAATATAAACAGCATTGGGAGTAGTGCCTAGTTGGATTTTGAAGATTTAGTGAAACATGTAGTAGACCAGGACCGAAATTATGAAACACTACAGGTGAAACTACTAAAGAAAGAGAAGATTGATTTCACTCAAAATCAAAAAGGGCTGATCTGTTATGAAAACATATTATATATTCCCAACGTGGAGTCTTTTAAAAGAGATATTTTAGATGAATATCACAAACAGTCGTATGCAGGGCATCCTGGATATCAGAAAATGTTAACAGCTTTAAAAAATAAGTTTTTTTGGCCAAGAATGAAAAGAGATGTAGCAGAATATTTAGCTAGATGCATGGAGTGTCAACTAGTTAAAGTTGAGCATCAACATCCTGCTGGACTTTTAAACCCTTTTCCAATTGTAGAATGGAAATGGGACACCGTTTCTATAGATTTCATAACAGGATTACCCCGAACCAAGTACCAGCATGACTCAGTTATGGTGGTAATAAACACTTTAACAAAAGATGCACACTTTATACCGGTGAAATCTACTTTTGGGCCAGCCCAAGTAGCAGATGTGTTCCTAAAAGAGATAGTAAGGTTACATGGGGTCCCAAAGATGATTGTTTCAGACAGAGATGTTAAGTTCACAACAACCTTTTGGAAAGGTCTATTTGGAGGTATGGGCACTAAGTTGAAATTTATTACTGCCTATCACCCTCAGACTGACGATCAGACAAAGAGAACTAATTAGATTTTGGAGGATATGCTAAGAATGTATGTGATGGATAGGCCATCAAAGTGGGAAGACTACTTACATTTAGCTGAATTTTCCTATAATAAAAGCTATCAATCCTCCATTAAAATGAGCCCATTTGAGGCACTCTATGGAAGGAAATGTCGTACACCTTTGAGTTGGAGCCAACCTGAGGATAAGCTAATGTTGGGACCAGATGCCTTGCAAGAGATGGAAAGAATTGTTAAACAAATACAAAGAAACATTAAGACCGCACAAGATCGCCATAAAAACTATGCTGAGAAGAAGAGGGTACATCGAGAATTTAAAGTGGGGGAACATGTGTATTTGCGCATTAAACCCAAAAATAGCACACATTATGCTGGAAGTTGTACAAAACTGACTCCTAGATATTGTGGTCCATTTGAAGTGTTAGAAAGGGTGGGACTAGTGGCTTACAAGTTGGCCTTACCGCCCCATGTTAAAGTTCATGATGTGTTTCATGTTTCATTATTAAAAAGATATATACATGATGCTTCTCACATAGTTGATTGGAATGTGATACAGGTGGAACCAGAAGGGGAGTTCCTTCTAGAGCCACTTCAAATATTGGAGCGGGAAGAAATTGAATTGAGGAATCGAACGGTAGCAAGAGTAAAGGTGCAGTGGGAGCACTTTACTGTTGAAGAAGCTACTTGGGAAAGAGAAGCTGAAATGATGGAAAAATATCCCTTTTGTTTGAAAAATGAACTCTAGTAGTTAGATATCAACATCGAGGATGGTGTTTGCTTTCAGAGGGGGGGGGGTTATGATTTTTATGTTATTACGTTAGTGCTTGAACTTAAATCCAAAGGGGTGGACCCCAATGGATAAGTATTGTGTGGATGTAATTAAATATTTTATTTTGAAACTTTGATGAATAAAATAGAATCTACTGAAGATTTGACCAAATAGAAATTGTGAGACCACTTGCTAAATCCATGAGGATGGATAGAGGCAAATAATTCCCCAAAATCTTTCAAAATCCTTGAAATAATTGTTCCAAATTAGTTCAGTTAAGGAAAATCTAGTTTCCCCAATGATGTGAATGATAGGTGGGAAGAGGTAAAAGGAATTTGAGGCTTGAAAGCAAATTTAAAAGTCCCTATTATGTCGAAGCCTAGGCAAACGGGGGAAGAAAGATGCGATATTGCGGAGCGAGAACTAGAAACGCAGGGATTTGGGAGAGTCATCTTAAATAAGCTATCCTTGAACAGATTAGGGGTTGGTTTATTCTAGGAGGTGGTCACAGCTCGGGGGTGAGTTCTGGAGATAAAGGGACTCTACAGTTGGGAGGACTGGTCAAATACCAAAGTGGTATGCACACTGTATTATGAAGGATTAAAAATGAATTGCTGTTAAGTGTAAAGATTAATGACTGTGTCAGTATAAGTCCTGCAATGTTTTGTTTGTGCTAGTGTTCCGTACATTTACAAAATAGTAGAATAACTAAATTCTATCAGTTCTGCATGGTTGTAGGAACCATAAATATGAGGAAAAATCAGCCAGAATCTCTAAACCAGTTCTTGGTCTAAATCTGGAGATTATGTTACCTCATAATTTATAATTATGTACTTTAATCTGCTTAAGCAAATGGAATTGATTCAGACAGCAACGAAAATCCCTACATGTCTGTGAACGGTAGGAAATTAAATATATACAAGAAAGAATTATCCCTTTATTGAACTAACTAAGTGACATGCAGAGATATATAAATTTTTTATCTGACGGTGCATGTATTTATAGATATTTTAATATATTCGTAGCCTGAGACAAAATGGAAAAGTATGTGTTCTAGTCTTTGTATCTGTCTTAGGATAGCAAAGAAATGGATGCCATGGGGACTATCGTTTAGAAATAGTTATGAAAGGAGAGTTATGTATAAAAACTATGGGATTAACTCCCTTTATAAAAGGAGGTCAGTGGAATATACGGTAGAAAAACTAGATGTGCGTGGGAAATTATAAAACAAACCGATGCTTGTACCCTATATATATAGATATATATGTGTTGAAGAACATAGTAGATAGCTATCCACCAGATCTATATAACATATCAGTGAAGAAAGTCAGATTAAACATTGATATACTGGGACTGTTATATCATGAAACCAAAAGAACAAAAATTAGAGTATACAGTGACAGGGAACATTTTTCTTGACCTACGAAGCTCTTCCAATTGAACTACAACCTCCTAGGAATACAGAGAGTTCACTGTCGGAGTCATATTATATATATACAATGGATAGCATTTGTAATTTCTCATTCACTGAGTCACTGTAAACTTGAAGAATCAGGAAATAGAGAGACTTATATACATTGAAGTCATTCTTATGATAAGAACTCGAAAAGAAAAATAGCCCAGAGAACTTATTATTTCTTCAATCATATTAAATCGACACAAAAACAAATAATTGAATGTGAGGTAACAGGAGAAAATCCATCAAATAATAATCTGGAAAATTCTAGAAAACGTTATGGAGTTGTCAATAATATCAGGGACGAAGAATAAATACGTTCTGTATATAAATATCAAAATCTGAGCCCCTCGGGAAAGAGTAGTTTAAAAGGCCACACTCGCACTCTAGAAATTAAACTGTTCAAGGGATTTCAGCATACGAATGGAAATCATTAATAGTCACAGTCTCTGACAGAGTCTAGAATTACAATAAAACTGTTTATGACCCTAAGAAATTTAACTATCTGCACAATCTAGGTAGAATCGTGCGACGAGAGGATGGCTTCTCTCCGCCCAGGTGTATACCGACCTGAAAACACCAAGGGCGGTGAAACTAGTGTCAAATGATATGACATATCTTATGGCTCGTCGGGGATGAAAATCGTCTGGCATCTACATTACCTGTAGAAACACAGCCGTGACAGTGAGATTACGAATAGAGTAACTGATAGAAAATTTGAGCAAAACAAACAACGAAAAAAAAATAACAAGGTAAAAAATTGGTTACACAAGCGAGGGAGAACCTCATTCCTTAAAATAATACGCAATAGAGGTAGAGGCATAAGGTTAACCAATTAGAACGAGAAGTTAAATAAAGAAGTGAGGAAAACCCCTTAACAGTGAGACAAGGAAATTGATTCTTGCCTAAGGCGTATCGCTCGCCGAAGGAGAGACGAGCAAAGTCAACATCCCGAATTCAAATCCTTCATTCAATTCATAAAGTACGAGCAGAAGTATGCCCTATTAAGAAAACCGGCGTATTAGTCTCAAGCATCGGTAACCAAATGTTAAACGAAATAGACACAGAGATGGTGAGGTGTGAAAAAAACAATAAATTTGTGGGGAGACGCCATGAGAAGTTGCTTAACGGACCCAAATGAGGTTAGACCATGAGCAGTTACAAGAACGAAATTAATTCATATAACCAGTTCTCGAAATTTCCACAGAGAAAGATATATATCAAGCTATGGAGTCAGAACGTAATCTTCACGGTAGAATGAAAGGCATGCATAAAGGCTCATACCTGGATTAAATGTCAATGGATAGGTAGGTAGGCCAGAAGTCTGGGCGAGCCAACGTTTAGCTCCTCAGCGTGCAGAACCTCACCACTGAGAGGTAAGTAAAACAAATGAAGGGCAAAGAAACTGCCTCAACACTAAAACGGAGATTTATATAACCACATCCAATTCAGAGAAGTGACGAAACCCTAATGGGTGAATCGATCGCCACCGTCCATATGGCCTAGGATCCATAGCTGATACGCAGATCGAGAGGAGGCAATGGCCATTAATACCAATACATCAACTCATGGATATATGAAATCGATTTCTCAAGTACTTCATTAATGTCACCTGGTAGACAAAAATTAAACCATACTCGAGCATGGCGTATAGGCTGAACTCTAAGACGTCCAACTCGGCCTGTGAACGCTATAACAAAATCAATGAAACGACAAAAGACACCATAGAGTGGCATTTCATAAAGGGACGTGTAAATTTTAAGGGGTCTCGTAGGCCAAAACCCTGAGCCATCTTTGCCAACGAGACAGAAGGAACGTCGCACAAAGTGATACACCCATTCCCGTAGCAATATCACATTAAATGGAAGTGTACGTGAAACACCTATGATGCGATTGTAACACACATTCACATCGGCCAAGGGCCACACCAACTATACCAAAAATCGACATCAGTCATAAATAACACCAATTGACCATGTGATGCCTCGTATAGGGACTGCCGCCCAGATTTAATCTTGAGTGATCTACAGTATTGAGCACAATAAAAATACATATTAACGTAAAATCACGAACGTTTTTGTGTGGGCGCGCCCGAAAACAGTTGGCCACATGGAGGCCATGTCGTAGAGATCGGTGGCTGACATGGCCTTTGAGGGTATGGGGGTAAAATGTAGGTATAGTAGTGTGGTATGGGGTTAGAGAAGTACAGTAAAAATGATGCCCAACCCTCTTGTGAGAAAGGATATATATATATATATATATATATATATATATATATATATATATATATATATATATATATATATATATATATTGCCATACAGTAATACAGATACAAATAGGAATGGAGACCCTATTCCATGTCAGATCGTAAATGACGAAATTCGACAGGAAAATTAGAGTTGAATTATAACTAGAATTTATTTTTTATTTTTTATTTTCTTATGGTAAGGAAGAGACGTTACATTTTCCTTGTAGTGACTAGAGTGTCCAAATAGATTATCTCTCAAAATTTTATTTCCTTCAAGGCATAGGTATTAAGTTTGAATTTTACATAAAATATATGGAGAAATTATTGATTTTTTTTTTTTTTTTTGGAGAGCATTAATCTTAATGTCTGCTAGGTTTCATAGCAAATTTTGATTTATTTCTGTTAGTTGAGTTTTAGTGGGGAATTTCTCCAGTTACTTATTGTTTTTTTTTTCCTTCTCTCCCATATAGTTTTTTTTAATTGTTATTGAATAATGAGAAGAGTTGTTCAATCCATTGCCAATTTTGAATCTATTCTCTATTTATTTCCCCCTTCGCAAACTTTTTCATGGTATCAGAGCATCAGGTTGCATAAGACTCCAAGGAGAGAAATATTTGAAATTCATATGTGCTAAGAGATAAATAATATAGGTCGAGAGGAGCTTGAGGACAATAGTGAATTGGAATCCCAACAGAAAGAGAAGTAACACCGCAAGAAGGAGCCAAATTATTATTTTTTAATTGCAAAGGAGACCATTGTAATATAAAATACGAATAGAATTATATTAATCACACCTTTGTAGAGACATAAATGTGATGAAAGATAATCACATCCCTGCAGAGACAGAAGATGCAATGAAAATTTCAAAATTTCAAAATTGAAATTTTCTTCAATTAATAACACTCCTCTGAGAAGAAAACTTAGATGACATGTCAACACTCAAACATGCACTTGAGCAAGCAACACAATTTTTGAAAAAGGAATAATTTTGAAGTCTGTGAGAATACATTTTAGAGCAATACATATGTGTTAAGGCACGAATTTTGAACAACAAATCTATTTACATGTATATAATGTATAATTAAAAAAAAAATCAAGTAATTATTAATGTTCCATTTTATGTAATTTATAAAAGGGCTAAAATGACATTGTTTTAAAAGGGTCATGTGATGTAACAAAAAAAGTGTTGCTGAAATTTAAATAGTTATTATTATTATTTTTATTAAAGGTTGTTGCTCCATTGACACTTTGTGAGAAGTATTATTGGGTTGCTTCATTTAAATCAAAATGAGTTTGGTATGTTCTATCAAACAAAAGGGATTTTGTTGAAGTTTTTTTTTTTTTTTTTTTAAGGGGTGCTACCATTAGAGAAATTTTAAGGTCTAAAATCGGCATCAAAGAAAAAATGAACAACCAAAATCAACTTTATAAGAACCAATAGGATTGAAGATAATGATTTCAACCATGGAGGTTGATTCACACATTTCGTAGTAAAAAAGTAAAAATTTTAAAAGAAAAATAAAAAATAAGTTCCTTTTCAAGTCGTATTTTAAAATTATCTCCCTCTGATTTTTCTCAAATTTTGAGCAAGAGCTCTCGTTGGATAAAAAATTTAATTCATCATCTAAGGAGTATCTATGCTTCATACTTTCAATGCACCATGCAACACAAATAATGATAAATACATGAAAAATGTGATTGCAATTATGTCTTTTCATTTATTTCTCAAATTTCGTGTAGCAAAGTCCATTGAAAAGTATGCATTATGTGTGATACTTTGATGAGGAATTAATTTTTTCATCCAACATGTGCTCCCTCTCGAAATTTGAGTAAAACCTTAGGGAGATAAGTTGAAATTACGTGTTGAAAAAATAGTTTTTCATCTTTTCCTCTAAAAATTTGATGATGTAATCTAATCTTATTATATTCATTTTAGTATTATTTTATAATATTCCTTAGGGCAGCCAATTTTAGACCTCAAAATTTCTATAATGATTATTTGAAGGATTTTTTTTAATTCAAAGAATGTGAAAATAAATTTGCAATTTTGTTTTATAGGGAGTTTGTTAAAAAAAAAAGGTCGTACATTCAAATTTCAAACATGGTTTCCTCTAATAATTTCCCACAGACATCGATTCTACTTGAAAAAAATTATGAATTTTGGTCTTTGTGAATGAAGACCTTTTTGTAAGCCCAATATTGTTGCGATATGCTTAAAAATGCATATGTAGAGCCGCCTGAAGAAGCATTCACAACAAGGACAAATAATCATAGGAATGCAAGTGCTGAATTGAGAAAGAAAGAGCACTTAGCCAAATGTGGGTACATAATTTAATCAAGGACTCTATCATTGAGAAGATGCTTGACACATCAATAAAAAAAGAGGATTTTTATATTCTAAAACTTTCATATGAGGGTAATGATCCAATGAAGACTTTTAAATTGTAGACATTACAGACCCTGTTTTGAGCCTTGAAGATTTATGACACATAAAATTTTGATTAGTTCATGAGTAGAGTCATTGGAATTTTCAATCAAATAAATCTTATGGTGAAACAATTTTAGATCAGAAGACTATTTAAAAAATCCTCGAAAGCCTGCCAACAAAATATGACATGGTTGTAACAAAGATTCTATAGTCGAAATACCTCAATTTTTTAAGTAGAACAATTGAATGGATCACTTTTATCACATGAAACGTGAATTAACATGTGATAATATTCCACATAACAAGCTTTCAAAGCACATTTCTTTCTTGGCAGAGGAAGAGATATATGATATATAGGTATAAATAAGAAATGCATGGGCATAGGTAGATCTATCAAACATCATCATGCAATAGAGCAGTGGAGATATTCACAGAAACAAACATAAAGAAGAAAGACATGGAAAAAATCTAATAGCCAGTGCTATTAATGCTAGAAATTTGGGCATTATGAACATGGATGTAGAAAGAAATAGTTAGATAAATAAAGAGGCAGTGTCCATATCTCCAACAATGAAGAAGAATCCCCTGAAACCATGTTTATAGTTCTGCCACCTTGTTGAGGACAGTCATAACGACGACCGTTAGTTGATGGAAAGTGGTTGCAATAACCATACGATAGGTAACAAAAATATGCTTTCTTGCATTGATGCTTGCATAACATCTGAAATTTCACTTATTTACCACTATTGTATAAACTCTTAAGGCAAAGGTATTTTTCTTGTTCTCATTAAATAAAATAAACAAAGACATATACCTGATGTTTATTACGTTCCACATCTGAAGCATAATCTCATTAGTGTAGGTCCGTTGATGGAACATGGTTATGATGTAATATTGGAAGGGACCACATGTTCTATATATCCCAAACCTCCCAATAGAAGATTGATAACAAAGGTAGGAAAAAAAAAGAATATGATGTTTCCCTTTACTCTTAGAATTCAAAATTTCTCAAAGGCCTTTGCGCACAATGCGTCAACTATAGATGAGTCACAACTATGGAATTCTAGGTATCGACATATTCCCTTAAAGAGTTTAAGTCTTCCTCAAAAAAAATTTATGGTCATTTGTCTCCCTGTTCTGAATAAAAAAGATTGTAACCGTGAAATTTGTATTATAGCAAAGCATAAAAGAGACAACTTTCCCACATCTTCCAATAGAGAAAAAAATCCCTTAGAGCTAGTCCACATAAATATATGTGGCCCAATGAAAACATAAGACATTAGTGGAAGTATTTATTTTCTATTTTTTATTGATGACTATAATAGGAAAATATGGATTTATTTTCTCCAAAATAAGTTTGATACTTTTTCCAGATTCAAAGAGTTGAAAGTATAAGCAAAAAAGAAACGTGGAAATATTTTAAAAGTACTTAGGTCAGAAAAAGAAGGAGACAATTACAATGATTTCAAAGTATTTTATCAACAACAAGTCATGATCACACAAAACAAAAAAATATACACTCCACAACTGAATTAATTAACATAAAGGAAAAATTAGTTAATCATGAATATGGCAAGATGTATGCTTCACGAAAAGAAGTTGTCAAATAACAATTGGGTTGAATTTGTTGCTGCTGCAGTATATGTGTAACATCTCTACTTCACAATTTTTTTTTTCTCTCTCTTTTAATTGAAATACGTATTCCTCTACGAATCCTTTGAATTTCATTTCCTGTTACATTAAATAACAATATACTTTCTCTATCCTTGATTAGTCATATTCGTATTTCACCTTAGAGTACATATCCCTTCATACTTATTAAAATTTGGATATATCATAGCTATATCATAGCTATGAATTTTCAACTTAATATATCATAGTTATGAAATTAAGCCTTCCAACAATATCTATATTCATATCACGTCGGATTCCCACGTAGGCTTTTATTGTATGCCTATATGTTTGTCATGAAAATCATTGATTCTCCTAACCACATATGATTACAACAGAGCTTCATTAGAACTTAAGTTTCTTTTTTACTTATATGGGTTTAACCTGTAAATAGACGTATGGGTCCTTCGCCTTATGTATCATGCTTGTCTAGTCGTGTCTAGATCTGGTTTGATCGCTTTATGGAGTGTTGTACTCTTCTCTATTGGTAATCCCACTTCGGCTCTGCGAAATTTATGGTATCATAAATGCCATTTACCCTTCTGGCTCTGTATACTCCTCGTTTTTGTTTCCAAGAACCTCATTAATATCCCACTTGATATATGTTTATTGTATTTGAAGTCCTGGTCTTAAATGTGATATTTTATAACCCATTCAAACGCGTTAATGAGTACGATCATATTCGCGCCAGAGATGTTCCTTACGATTCCACAATTTGATATACATATTATATTCTTGTGTATTTATATGTTCGAAAAGTACTGGTACTCTTCTACGATGCAGGCATTATCGCCCTACACGTGGATGGTCAAACTGTGTCATTCATTAGGGTTTTGCTGAGGTATATACTATTTGTATTCTTTTACGAGCACGCTCATTTCGTCTTCCAGTTTTTGGCTCTGGAATTTATTTTTCCTGAGCACTTTCACTTACCCGATGATACCAGTGCGCTTTCCCTATGTGGCTCACAGTTCTCCACTAAGTTGCGGAATGTCCAGGTAATTTAAATTTCTCCTCCATACCCACATTTATACAAGCTATTTTGTTAGGCTCCTGGTTTAAATCATTTTTTGTTGATCTTGATGCGCATGGGATTTGCCTCGCAACCATTGTGTTTTTCTGCAAGTAGATTTCGTATTTTATTTTCTCTTACTTAGAATGATTCTTCAGTTCGATTCGTTGTGTCGGTAGTATTAACGCTAGCTCTGAACGTGGAAAGGTTTGTATAATACGTTGAATCTCAGAGATTCAACTGGTCGTTTTCTTTCAAAAGGCGTCGTTTAACTTGTTTAGTCATTTCCCTTGTCTCTGGCTATTTTCTTGGCTTTCTACCAGGGTATATTCGAGGCGATATTTCATCAACGTACTACTAGTTCGATGACTCCTCGAAACTCTTCCTTCGATACTCAGGATGGCGTAACCCTCTTCAGTGGTGAGACTGAGTTCGTGTTTTGGAATTTGTCTGTCTGTCTTTACCGTTTAGGAGATAATTACACTCTTGGTACTCCTCTAATGTAATTGAGATCTCACTCGTTTCCTTTGTTTGGTTTCTTGCAGGTGAAGGTTTATAACTAGATCGGAAATTTCCACAAGTAAGAAAATTGTTAACTTCATTATTCGGCTCGTTCTAGTTTAAGATACAATGAATATATATGTATATACATCGTTCAGTAGTCTGACTATACCCTGTTGTCTGGCTACAGGTATCAAGGTTGGATTTGATTTTCACGATTTGTTCCGCCCCACAATTGTGAAACCATCACAAATCGTGAGAGCTCAGAACTATATTAACTTGTGCTCGTATAATTTTGTTTCAGGTTAATAAATCACTGTCTGGCAACTCCCAGTTTCATTGCTCTGCTGTTCCTTTAGCTTTTCCCTATGATTTATGTACTGAAACTTACAAGTTGGATTGTGTTATTTTGACTAGCTGTGTCTATGTCGGTCAACCGAATCGTGGGTCCATATACATACAGACTTGTAATATTTATGGACTTTGTACTTTCATATACCACTGGTATTTCTCATATCTTGGTTAACTATGGATAATGAATTTGGTGCTTCGTGCAAGACCGAATATGGGTCTCGGTGATTCTAGTCTTATTATGGAAATGTTCTCCTCATTTAACCAGTCATTACACTAACATTTTTATGGTGAAATTAATATTCACTTATCTGTCCATGTCTAGTATTTATTTATTCTATGGTTATATAATATCTTGGGTGAATAACCCCAACTCTTTTATGTGTGGTCAAAGAATCATTCTGCTCCTTCAGATTTTTGAATGGATTGTCAGTGTACATTAATAAAATTAAGACATTTTTTTTTTCTACTGCTTGGATTTCCTATAAGGAACCATAGTATCTCTCTTTTGGATTTTTCTGATATCTGGGTTTCTACCATATGCATTGTCATTGCAGAGAAATAGTTTAAGCATGTCTCTATTACCTTATGGCAGTACATCCTAAGAGTAGTTGATTATTATAAAATGTTCATTGAAAAGAAGCTTAGATATAATTAATATGATATAGGATATCAATGACATCTATCTTTCTGTCCTACAACTTGTTATCATTCTGTAGTATGTAGAGTTTGATACTTGTTATAGTTGCTTTGAATTTCTCATACAGTGATGTTTACCATACTGTTCTTACTGATGTATATTTATACTCCTTTTCTTTTTGCTAATATAAGAGTTTTACAGTGTATACTGATTTCACAGTATTCAAACTTATGAATCCTAAGGTACTCTGTCTTGCTTATTACTAGTCATTGAAAATAAAATGCTTTCACTGGTTGTTTATATTTCCAAATAGTGCAGATCCCTTATTTTCTAGTCACACTACAATTTTTTTCTGAAATTCCACAGAGGTTTGTGCATGCACTCTTTCTGTCAGTAATAGTTGAGATTTATGTACTTAAACAAATTGGTTAATAAATAATAACTGTATCTCTAGATTTAAACCATGTTATGGTTTAGAGATTCTGGTGGATACTTCAACCCCAATGTTCCTACAAATAAATAGATTCAAGAGGATGCACTTCTTCTAGAATTTCTGTAATTGTATGGAATACTATTACAACTAAAAAAAACACAACATAATTATATAGCTACAGTCTATCCCATCAACACTAAATATTCAACTTTTCATAACATCTATGAGCATACCACTTGGGTAATTGACTGGTCCTCCCAACCGTAGAGTCCCTCTATCTCCAGAACTCACCCTCGAGCTGAGACCACCTCCATCACAGACCAACCTCTAATCTGTTTAGGAGTAGCTTATTTAAGATGTTGTTCCCCAAAGCCTGTTTCTAATTCTGCATCCAGAATATCAGGATGCTTTTCTTCCTGTTTTCCTAGGCTTCCCATTTTAGGGAATTTTTAAAGCTGCTTTATGCTTTTCCCAGCTTTTTACCTCTTCCCAACTACTCTCCACATCATTGGGGAACTAGATTTTCCTCAAAATATAATTTAGAATTTCTTTCAAGGATTTTTGAAAGATTTGTGGGGAAAGTATTTTCCTTTATCCATCCTCATGGATTTAGCAAGTGATCTCATAATTCTCATTTTGGTCAATCTGCACAAAGTTATTTTATTCCTTTTCTCAAGTTAAATATTTAATTACATCAACAAAATACTTGTCCTTTGGGGTCCACTCCCCTTAGGATTAAAGTTAAAATGTCTAGTTTTTGAATTTCAAACACGTAAACTAGGGGTGTTACATATTCCCCCTCTGAAAGAAAACACCGTCCTCGGTGTTGTTATTTAACTACTAGAGTTCATTTTTCAAACAAAAATGGATATATTTCCATCATTTCAGCTTCTCTTTCCCAGGTAGCTTCTTCAGCAGTAAAGTGCTTCCACTGCACCTTTACTCTTGCTACCGTTCGGTTCCTCAATTCAATTTCTTCCCGCTCCAATTTTTGAAGCGGTTCTGGCAAAAACTCCCCTTCTGGTTCCACCTGTACCACATTCCAATCCACTATGTGAGAAGCATCATGTATATATCTTTTTAATAATGAAACATGAAACACATCATGAACTCTAACATGGGGTGGTAAGGCTAGCTTATAAGCCATTGGTCCCACCCTTTCTACTACTTCAAAAGGACCACAATATCTAGGAGCCAGTTTTTCACTACTTCCAGCATAAAGTGTGCTCTTTTTGGGTTTAATACGCAAGTACACATGTTCTCCCACTTTAAATTTTCGGTGTACTCTCTTCTTATCAGCATAGTTTTTCTGGCGATCTTGTGCTGTCTTGATGTTTCTTTGTATCTGTTTAACAATTATTTCCATCTCTTGTAAGGCATCTGGTCCCAACATTAGTTTATCCTCTGGCTGGCTCCAGCTCAAAGGAGTACGACATTTTCTTCCATAGAGTGCCTCAAACGGACTCATTTTGATGGAGGATTGGTAGCTGTTATTATAGGAAAATTCAACTAAATGCAAATAATCTTCGCACTTTGATGGCCTATCCATCACATACATTCTCAAAATATCTTCCAAAATATGATTAGTTCTCTCGGTCTGCCCGTCGGTCTGAGGGTGATAGGTAGTACTAAAATTCAGCTTAGTGCCCATGCCGCCAAATAGACCCTTCCAAAATGCTGCTGTGAACTTAGCATATCTATCTGAAACAATCACCTTTGGGACCCCATGTAATCTTACTATCCCTTTTAGAAATACATCTGCTACTTCAGCTGTCCCAAAAGTAGACTTTACAGGTATGAAGTGTGCAACCTTTGTTAAAGTGTCTACCACTACCATCACTGAATCATGTTGGTATTTAGTTTTGGGTAGCCCTGTTATAAAATCTATAGAAACTATGTCCCATTTCCATTCTACAATCGGCAAGGGGTTTAGAATACCAGCAGGATGTTGATGTTCAACTTTAACTACTTGACACTCCATGCATCTAGCTAAATATTCTGCTATGTCTCTTTTCATTCCTGGCCAAAACAACTTCTTTTTCAAAGCTGTTAACATTTTCTGATAGCCAGGATGCCCTGCATATGGCTGTTTGTGATATTCATCTAAAATATCCCTTTCTAAAGTTTCTACATTGGGGATATACAATCTATTTTTGTAGCAGATCAGTACTTTTTGGTTTTGGGTATAATCAATCTTCTCCTTCTTTAGGAGTTTCACCAGTAGTGTTTCATACTTTGGATCTTGGTCTGCTACCTTTTTCACTAAATCTTCTACATCCACCTGGGCACTACTTCTAATGCTATTTATATTTTGACAAGCATTTCTGCTCAATGCATCAGCAATTTTTTTTTCTTTTCCCTTGATATGTTTTATGTCCATATCGAATTCACTTAGAAAAGACAGCCATCTGGCTTCTCTCGCATTCAAATCAGTTTGGGAAAAGAAATATTTGAGACTAATATGATCAGTCATCAATGTAAATTTTTTTCCAAGGAGATAGTGTCGCCACATCTTCAAGGCATGAATAACAGCAGCTAACTCTAAATCATAGGCACTATAGTTCTGTTCATGTATCTTCAATTTTCTAGACTCATATGCAATAACTGAATTTTCTTGCAAAAGAACTCCTCCCAACCCCTCTCTACAGGCATCCGTACATACCACAAATTCTTTATCAGGATCTGCAATCTTCAGTATAGGGGCTGTAGTAAGTTTTAGTTTTAATTGGTCAAAACTATTTTGGCATTTTTCAGTCCACTTGAATTTGACACCCTTCCTTTGTAATGATGTTACGGGATGTGCTATGGCAGAAAATCTCTCCACAAATATGTGATAATAACCTGCAATCCCCATGAATGATCTTACTGCTGAAACATCAGTTGGCACCGACCATTCTTTAATAGATTTTATCTTTTCAGGGTCAACAACCATCCCTTGTTCAGAAATAATATGACCCAAGTATTGGATCTTATCCTTATAGAATTCACATTTGCTGAACTTGGCATATAACTGGTTTTCTTTCAGAGTTTGCAATACTATCCTCAAGTGTTCTTTATGTTCCTCACTTTTTGAGTAGACTAAAATATCATCTATGAACACAAGTACAAATTTATCCAAGTACTTATTTAACACGATGTTCATTAGGCACATAAATGTGGCAGGGGCATTGGTCAAACCAAAAGGTAGGACTACAAATTCGTACTGACCATACCTGGTTCGAAAGGCTGTTTTGCTGATGTCTTCTTCTTTTCCAGCCAGTCCATTCCTATCAGTAAGTCATATGAACCTAATGGAAAATATTCAAATTTACTTCTCTTTGAAAATCATTTAACTTAATTGCTGTTCAGGGCAGTTTGTGTGTTACCTTTCTCTTGGTTCCAGTGGCCAGCTGAACCAACCATGACTGCTGAAATTTTTTAGTTTTAAGATGACCTTTTTCTACTATTTTTGGACTAACGTAACTCAAAGAAGCACCCGGATCAATCAGAATAGTAACAAAAACATGTGCGCTTTCACCTTCCTTTTCTCCTATTTTATTTTTTTTTCATAAATAAATGTCAATTAATGCGACTTTTCCTTACCAAATCATTTTCCATTTCCTTTTCCAATATCCTCTAACCATAGTAAAGAGAATGAACACCCACTAGGATTTTTTTCCTAATATTCAACTTGGAATACATGTCCCATGTCATTGGTATTATATTTTTTTACATGAATTTTTAACCAAGCATGTTACAAAGCCCTCCCCTTGAGGAAAGCCTTCCTCGGAGTTCAATTCCAAAAAGACCATAGAAAAATGAAAATACATTCCATGGAGATTTATAGCATAGATCATTTCAGTATCTATAATGACATCCTGCTGAAAACATGAAAAACATACTATTTACTCGACATTTATAACATAAATCATTTTGGTATTTGCAATAAAAACCGCATACACTTATGCACATTTGCTTCAACCACCAAATAATCGTACTTTCAATGGAGATTTATAAATCCATATCAATAAAATATTTACAATAATATACACATATACACATATGCAAATTTTCTCAACTAGAAAATAAAAGGATACAATGCTCGTATCAATCAACAAGGGAATCTAGAGGCTCACATGACTTCCATCCTCAATGTTATACCAGGATTCACCTCCTTAGCAAGAAGTCCATAATCCATTTCCAAAGTGAAATATCCGTCGAATGTCTACCACTACAAAATTGTTCCTTTTTTCCTCTCATTGAACATTTACCGACTCATTGTTCTAGGTCATATTCCCGATGTGCATTTGATTCCATTAGGAAATGGTAATGATAAAAAAAGTTACATTCCCCAACCTCCCCTTTTCTTCTACACAATCAATCAGGAGATGCATTATTCACCTTTCGTGTAGTCACTCACCTTCCAAGTTCCTCGACATCTCCTATCCTAGACGATTAATCCATTGGCTAGGCTTCCTCAAATCATAAGGTAAAAAAACCAAGGCATATACCTACCTCAAAACCATCATAATGGTCATATAATTCTCATGGAAATCAATGGACACCATTGGGTACCAACATCCCACGATGGCCCTACTCCTAACGTTCTTCACTAGCATATTGTTACCTGTTTCAATTCCTTTTTCTCCGTTACTAATATTACAATCATCATTTCTCTTAGACTTGATAGTTTCCATCATGTGCTAAACTTCAGCCACTTATCGTGCACTTGAGATTCATACCATTAGTTCCTTCTTCTAGTTATAGTTGCAGTGACCCTTTGATGAAATTATATCTTAGTAGTTTATTGAGTCCACAGTTCTATACTCTAGTTCCAGTTAGTTTTAGTGGGGTCAGGATCTTCTTTCCTAACATTTATTTCTGATCTTATTTAGGCTTATTCCTCTTTTACAAGGACTCATATTTCTTTACCAACTAGGAATTTACCATGCTTTCCTATACCAAGCACATAACTTCCATTAGATTCAAAATAAATTTAAATAAATCCACATTATACCTCGTCAATAGATCTTCAATAAGGTAAACCTGCAACTTTGTTTACTTCCTATCTGAACAAGGAAAAGTAGTTATTTCATCAAATCATCATGTATAAATATATCACATCTGGTTAGCTCAAAACGAAACCATTATAAGACAAAATCGTATATCACATGCAAAAATCATAAACCAGAATCATATATCACATGTAACCTATCATAAATAAAAATCATAGATCACATACATAATAAAAAATGAAATAAAACATTGAAACATATCCTTCAATAGGTTTGTTTCTTCTACCTTCATTCTTTGTCCCTTTGTAGATACACCATATCGGTTGCTGCAACCCACAAGCACCTAGTGTCTTTTATGTTCTTCGATCACATACACATACACAATGAACATCACAACATGTACATCCACACACCTTATATGACACCACATAAAACATACACCTACACCTTATATACATCATAACACATACACCTAAACCCAGTGTACAACATAACGCAATAGATACTCCTACATCTGGTGTACAACACAATACACATATGTACGTGGAGTAAAACACAATGAATACACATGTCATGATTCAAGGACTACACAATGCACATAAATAGTACCAGATGGCTGCAACACAACATGCACGACATGCACATAATACCACATGTACACCAATACCATATGTACAACATGTATGTACTACTACCTGTACACAACACCAACTTCATAATGTGTGGACAAAATCACATTTACATGGCACCACCGGAACAACGTTTACACCATACCACTTGTACGACAAGTACACCAAGCCACATGTACACAACACCACATGCAAAACATCTAATAAACACCACATGTACACAACATCACATGCATAACATGTACACAATACCACCTTCACACAACACCACATGTAAAACATGTAGAAAACACCATATGTACATATCACTACATATAAAACATACACATATCACGATATGTACTCAACAATGCATATCCAACATGCGCATAGCACCATATGCACACAAGACCACATATCCAACATGCGCACATTACGATATGTACAGAACATTGCATAACCCACATGTACATAACACCATCTATATAGATAATTGCATAAAAAACCTGTACACAACACCATAGGTATAATCACTAAATATACAACATGCACAACATGAACACAATGGTAGTACTGAAAATCAAGAGATGACTTTGTCTCCACCGAGAAACCTTATTTTTAGTGTCTTTCCACTATCCATGCTTATCCCAGCATGTCATAGATCACATTTCTTTCATTCTACTATTATATCTTTCAATATTACCTTCCATAGTATAAACATGGATATAGTACAATCACATAATATTAAATCATGTCCACATGATACTGACTTTATATACCTTTCAAGGTTACTCTGCCACTTGATTCCCCATAGCCACAAACATCTTCACTCCATTCACATGCTTAATAAATAATTCCTCCACATGAATGATTCTCGATAACCCTGTCATATAGTGACATAGATACATAGATACATAGATACATAGATATATAAATTAGCATAAAACAATCCTGATTTTTTCAGACAATGACACACGCACACACAGATATATATATATATATATATATATATATATATATATATATATATATACACACACACACACACACACACACACACACACACACACACACACACATTATCATAAAAAAAATAATGATCCATGAATACCCTTTCAGACACAACATATATACATTCATGTATATAATAAGCATCACAACATAATTACAGATATCAAAAGGTCAAGGTTAAGAGAAACACTTTATCCATGATTAACATGCATAACATTAAGAACAATATTTCCCAATGTATCAAACTAAAATGACTCCTCAAATCCATTTACTTTACCTTTCCGAGTTACATTCCTCATGTTTTTACTACCAAAATTTATTTATCCCAATGGACCCCACCAATCCAACCAACTTTCATACTCTTTCCTTCAACTACCCTTACTCATGAACGAAACTTAATTTGATTCTTACATCACTTGTCAGGTTTCATTCAACTCTCCTCGAGCTCCGTTAACTTTCCTCTTCCCCAAACCAATTCCCAAGATCGTCAAAACATAAAAGGAAAGAACAAGAAATAATCAAGAAGAAAACCATGAAACACCAATAGGAAACATGACACCACAAACAAAGTCGTATGGAAATACACTATACATAAAAATAATCAAAACTCAAATGCAAACAACTTATAAAGGATTGAAAGAAAAACTGGCAACAAACACCATGACTCAATCCCCATGGTTCTCAAGAGTCCAAGGGAAAGCTCAACCTAAACCTTCCCCAGGACATGATGGTAGTCTCCTTTTGCATACAATCCCGTCAAGCATACTACCATAAACAAATTACTGTTAGTGTATAAATAAACGTAACAATATTCCAATTACCCTACCTTGTTCTACCAATAATGTTGCCTTGTAGTTGAATAAATCCATGTCATCTATCAAGGAGCTCCAATTCCATTCACGAATCCAATTATAACTAGAAACTAGATGATATACCTCTCAACTACATTTTGAGTAATATAGCATATATCTGCATAATCTTAGACACTATTAGGCTTAAGAAGACTTCATGTATGCAAAACACTCATTCATTTATAATTAGGGTTTCCAAACATAGCCAAAGGAATTCTCACCATATTCCTCTCTTTTACGATTTACCTTACCACAATTAATTCTTATTATCTACCATCACATCACTCAGTTGTTAATTATATAAACAAATAAACTATTACATTTCCATGTTAATACCAAGAATTTTTCCCTACCACCCTTCACACATTTCAACCACATGTTTCAAGGATCAAAACATCATGTCTATTAACTGAAATCAACATTTACCAATACTAACAATCATGCAATAACCAAATCACAATCATAAATCATAATAATACAAATCTCACCCAATTACACTCAAATACATATCAGTTGTCTCAGCACATATGTGTTAGTGAAACCATCTAAAAGAAAGCTCATTCCTTCATGAAATCTTATAGGTAAAAACTCATATCATGCAAATAGTCAAGATTCAAACAACAAATATACAACATAATAGATGTCAAACACTCAAACACCAAATAGATGACATAATCAAACATTCAAGCACCAAGTAGACAACATAGGAAAACTAATACCTTAATATATCTCAATGCAAGCTACCTTGTCTACATACAACTTGAATTTTTTGCGCGATTTTTCACAATTACTGGAGTATGGTGCCTCTCCTAGAACATTATTTGTTTTCTACTGTCAGGATCAATGTGATTCTCCCATAAGGAGCGGTGATTGGGCTGAAGCTCTATAGATCCCTGACCTCTGCTTGTCCACCCTGCAGGCCAATCCGTTTAGAGCATTCCCGATCTCTCAGCGGCACCCCACCTGAATCGCCCCATGAACACCTCAGGGGGGGGTTCGACCCCCCCAACATTCAGCCCTTTTGTTTTCGGTAGCATTCCCTCTAATACCTACAACATCCCATCTAGTTCTAGATCCAGGGGCAACAACAATGATTCAACGGAAAATGGATCTGTGTCTGCGGGGCACATTCCCAGTCAACATAGTGCGAAAGATCCATCCCCATGCAAGCCCATCTCGGATAAAATACCCATATTAATCATTGAAGATCCATGGATTGACGAATACAAAGGCCACATGAGTAAGCATGCCCTAATATGCAGATTCATGGGGGTTTGACTTAATGAAAAGGCTCTTTGCTGGTGGATAAACCATAAATGGAAACCCAAAGGGGACTACGAACTTCAGCTGGGATCAAGAAGCTTTTTCACTGTCATTTTCACTCACAGGGATGACAGAGATCACATCTTTGAAGGAGGCCCATAATTTTACAACTATGCAAGACTTTACATAATGTACTGGAGACCCAACTTCACTCCAGAACAGGAAGATTTCAAAAAAGTTCTAGTATGGATTCACTTGTTGACTACTGGAACAAGCGCATCTTGGAAGCCATAGGAAATCAACTGAGAGTCTTCATCAAAACCTCAGATCTCACATCACAAGGTAAGTACACAGCCTACGCTAGAATATGTGTTTACCTGGATATTTCAGGACCTCTCCAAGGCCATATTGAGTTGATCCATAAAGGAGTGCAATGGAAGCAAACCATTGACTACGAAAATATCCCATTCAGATGTCGAACATGCCGACAACATGGACATATTAGTCATGGCTGCCCTGCTAATCAAACCCCGCCTTAGCCCCAACAGGAAAAATTCGCTACTCCACCCCCTGATCTCACCTCTGTCTCAAGAAAGAACAAAGGGAGGAAAGGGAAAAATCCTCCGAAACCCTCCACCAATACTACCCCCACTAATACCGCCTCCACCCAGCAAAACAAGTTTGAAGCTCTCAGCAATCTCGAATCAACTAAGCATCCTATAGTCTCTCAGGCCCCCACTGTCCAAGATCCGTCAATGATCAGTCAATCATCTAATCCAACCAACACTCCCATCCCAAACTCTGATTCAATCCACGCCCAGGCACAACAACACAACTCGTAATCCTCTCCCATCCAAATTAATAGCAGCCACACCTCATTGCAAACCCCTCCATGCACAAAACTTCAAATAGACCATCCATCCTCAACCACTTCAACCAATGATCTAGAGGAGATCCTAGGTGATCTATATCTCCAAAAGGTCAATGAGAAATGGTTCAAACTGGGAGTGGAGGCCATTCCCGAAGAACACTTGGAGAAAATAGAAATGGCATACCTGCAGCTGGAATATATCAACCAGAATGCATCCAAAAGGTAATGGGGAAATAGCAACCAAACGGGCATTCAAGACAACTTGGATCTGGATCAATATAAGCCGCAAGGACCAGGAAGAAAGAGAGGGCGAAAATCCACAAGACAACAAATACAAGAACTAGGCAGGTGCCTAATCAATGAAGAAAAAATCAGGGCCTTGGTCCTATCTACTCCAAAGGTAGCCCAATGAAAATCAAAACCTAGAACATTAGGGAGGCTAAACGGTACCTCCAAAAGAAGGATCCTGAAAAATCGTTTATTCTCGCAACACCTAGACCTCATACTTCTTAAAGAATCCAAATGCTCTCCCAAAGGCACTGAAACGCTTAAAAAAATCTTTTCTAACAGTCACCATTTCATAAGCATAGATGCCATCGGGCAAGCATGAGGGTTACTCATGTTCTTTAACAAAAGAAAATTCTTCATGCAGAATGCTCTATCCACCAAGCACTCGTTATCAGTCATATTTAACATGCCAGACTCATGGCAAACGATATGCATCACCAACGTGTATGGACCCCAAAGAATCCAGGAAAAGTTGAAGATGTTGCAAGACCTGGACGAAGTCTGACAACACCATGGGGAAAACCACTGGATTTTAGGTGGTGACTTCAACATGATCACCAATCTAGCGGAGAAAAAGGGAGGCTTACGAAGATTGGATAAAGACTCGGAAGCATTCAACACCTTTATTGCTGAATCCAAACTCATTGACATCCCCACAGTCAATGGTCTGCATACTTGGAGCAATAAGCAAGGAGGAAACATGCAAATAGCATCAAGGCTCGATAGGTTCCTTATGTCGGAATCCATTATGCTTCAAAATCTAGACATGGAGGCCAACATTCTACCTATTGGGGGATCTGATCACTGACCAGTGCAAATTCACTTCACCAATTTGGAAAAGCCCCACAACAGACCTTTCAGATTCGAAGCATTCTGGACAGATCACCCATCATTCATGCAAAACATACAACGTTGGTGGACTCAAGCCACCATAAGGAGCGACAATATCATGTACATATTCCAGCAGAAGCTCAAAATAATAAAAACCAACCTCAAATGCTGGAACAAGAACACGTTTAGCAACATATTTAAAGCCAAAAAAGAACTCGAGGCAAAAATGGCGAACCTCCAGCAAACATTGATCAAAGAAGGTCCCAATGATGAAAAGATCGCTCAAGAATCAAGCCTGCAAAGGCAATGGGAAGAAAGGCTAAAACAAGAAGAGTTGTTGTGGAGGCAGAAATCGAGGGTGCAATGGTTAAAATAGGGAGAACGCAACACTAGTTTCTTTCACAAGTCAACCATCCAACATAGAGAAAATAATCACATCCTCTCCCTCAAAAAAGCTGATGGCGATAAAGTTTATACCAGGGAGAAAATAGGATCTGAACTTAACTCTTTTTTCAATTCTCTTCTCAGCTATCCCATTCAAGACATAACCCAAGCCATCAATGAAGTTATCGATGCTATCCCCAACTTAATCATAGACGAGAAAAACTCCATTCTTGTAAGAGAATTCACTGAGAAGGAGATTGAAGAAGCAATCTTCACCATGGCCTCGAACAAGGCTCCCGGACCAGATGGATTTACAATTGAATTCTTTAAAGATTGTTGGCCCATTATCAAGGCTGACATTCTCAACCTAGTAAGGAACTTTCATAGAACCAAGAAAGTGTTGCTTGCCATCAATGCCACTTTCCTCACCTTAATCCCCAAATCGGACCATGCTGACTCCCCCGAGAAGTTTCGTCCCATAGCCCTTTGTAATGTCCTTTATAAAATCCTTTCCAAACTTATGGCTAACAGAATTAAATCCATCCTCCCCTCAATCATTTCTCCGGAAAAAACTGGATACGTTGAAGGCAGGCAGATCACCGACAACATAATCCTCACTCAGGAAGTGTTGCATTCTCTTAAAACAAAAATGACTCCAGGTATGCTCATCCAGCTTGACCTTTCGAAGGCCTTTGATAAAATCAGCTGGCACTACATAAGATCAATCCTCCAGGCTTTTGGATTTAGTCAACTATGGATAAATTGGATAATGGAACTAGTCTCAAGAGCTTTCTTTTCAATCCTGATGAATGGAGGACCCGTTCAACCCTTCCTTCCGTCCAGAGGTATAAGGAAAGGATATCCCCTGTCTCATTTTCTCTTTGTTATTATGGCAGAAGGGCTGGGGAGATCTTTATCCAAGGAGAAACAGCAAAATCAACTCAAAGGCATCAAACCAGTACACCAAGGACCTATAGTAACGAATCATCAATTCATAGATGATACAATGCTCATGGGCGCCCCCACAGTGCATGAAGCTCAAACCATCAGCAAAGTGTTAAAGACTTTCTCAGAGGCCTCACGTATGGAAATCAATCTCACAAAATTGAAACTATTTTTCTTCAACACATCCATTCCTGTGCAGAGAAATCTTAGTAGAATTCTTAATATTCAAAAGAACTCCCTTCCAACCAAATACCTTGGTATTCCACTCTCGGAGTATGCCTACAAAGTTGCCAACTGGGAAGCCCTCATCATCAAAATGAAGGCCAGGTTAAGAAGCTGGATCCATCAGGCCTTAAACATGGCCAGCAGACTGATATTGGTCAAGTCCTTTCTTCAAACCATGCCAGCATACATGTTTTCATCCCTTGCAGCCCCTAAGGCTATTTATAAATCCATTCGAAGAATTCAACGATCCTTCCTCTGGAATGGGGCTTCTAAGAAATCCAAATGGGCCCTCCTCAAGTGGAAATACATTTTCAAACCAAAACTGGAGGGAGGGCTAGGCCTAAGAGACCCCGAGATATTAAGCAGGGCCGTAGTAGAAAAAATCTGGTGGAGATGGGTAGAAAATCCTAACTCCCTATGGGGCATCTTGTGGAAAGCGAAGTATAAAAATAAAATGAGGGAAAAATACCTCATCAGGCTTATTGGAACCACTCAAGGATCCCCCATTTGGAACAAAGCATGGGAAAATCGACATATTGTTCAGCAGCACAACTTCTGGGAAGTGCACCAAGGCAACACTGCCCTATTCTGGGAAGATGCCTGGCAGCAAATCCCACCCCTGGAACACCCAGACTGGAACACTCTTAAAATAGCTATGCAAGAGGCAGGAATGGTCACAGTAGTAGACTACTGGCAACCTATGAATGAGGCAACCACATGGAAAAAATGGTTATCAAAAGAACAATGGCATACCCAAGCATGCCCCGTGAATGTAGACCATATTCTACAAGAATTGGATAAAAGAAGAATCCTAAAATCTAACAAAGAGGATATCTTGAGATGGGGAAGAAATCCCAAAGGAACGTTCAACCTCAAAGAAGCATATCAGATCTTGGCTGCCTCCCCAGATCTGCAACTGGACCACAAATGGCAAGCCTTTCGGAATAGATGAACATGGCCAAAAATCACACTTTTCTCTTGGCTGGTAATGCATAACAAAGCACTCACATGGGACAATCTTCAGAAGCGAGGCTTCGTAGGCCCTTCCCAATGTGTGCTCTGTGAGAATGGTCCAGAAACTCTGAATCACATACTCAACACCTACCCCATGGATTGCTCTCTGTGGGATGACATGGCCCTGGTCTTCAGACAATCCGAAAGAGACAAAAACTCCATCCAACTCTCACTCAGCAAGTGGAGATCTTCCATATCCTCCAATACCTTGGTCAACAGTGCTTGGAATCTTATTTCGAGAGCCATAGCATGGATCTTGTGGAAAGAGCAAAACACAAGAATATTCAAGAACTCAGCAATGGCACTGAACAAGTTGATAGGGAAAGTGCGACAACTCATGAAAGAGTCGATCAATGCCATGGGCATATTGCAGATAGAGGGAAACACATCTTTGACTGATGAAAGAATTATACAGATCTTGAATCTTAAAACCACGACCAACATTGCTGGGCGGAACTAGGCCTCAACAAGAAAAACATAGGACAAATGGACTCTGTTAGTATGAATCCTTTGTCGAAGTGTACGAAAAAGGACCACTTTAGCTACGCATAACTAATAGCCCTAACAACAAAAGTGGCTGCCAATATCTTCAGCTCTGCTATTAGTTGAACAAGAAAAGAGCTGCAAGAACCAGATCTATGCATGAAAAGACCTTAAGCAGTAAAAACAAGGGTTTGCTCCATATACCAATAGACAAGACAAGAACAATTTTTGAAATAATTTTTGTATTAATTGGGCACCTGGGAACAAGAAGGCGTATCCAATTCTCCTCAGTGGGATGGGTTCTTGGAAGTCCTCAGCACTTCAAATCTAATATTTCTCTCTCTTGTTGGTGTAGAAAACCCAATGCAAAGAATAGAGTTCAATGGGAACTCACACAACAAATGATGGAAAAATGGGACCAAGTGTATAGATCCAGAGTGATCTAATAGGCAACAAAAGGTGAAGAATGGTAGGAATAACAAAATATTGGGTCATTCTAGATCTTGGTGCATGGGTTAACCAGATCTAGATCCACTTTTTATGGAATATTTTATTATATTTGTTGGAGGGAAAAGGTATTTGACTTGGGTGAAATCCCTTAATTTGTCAAAAATAAATAAATAAATGATTTATTTATCTTTTTAAGGAAGCGGTTAGAAGATAATCAAATAAATAATGATTTATTTAATTATTTAAGGGAGTGGTTGAAAGATAATTAAATAAATAATGATTTATTTAATTATTTGTGGGTGATTTGGTCATATTTAACAAGGAATATTATCTAAATAAGATTTAAATAATTATTCCTAGAAAATAATAAGATAAATAAAGGTTTATCTAATTAATTTCTTTGTTTTTGAGTTAAACATGACTAGGAATAATAATTAAATTATGGTTTAATTAATTATTCCATGAGGAAAATTAAACAAAATAGGTTTGTTTAATATTTCCTTTGGGGTTTCCTGTTTAGACCATAAACAACCTAATAAATGTGGTTTATTAAGTTATTTTACATAGTGAAAGCAATTTTACTTAGGGTAAAATTGGTCTTACATGGTGTACTTGGGTCCATCTAATGATAATAGGTTAGATGACCAAAAAATGGTGTAACATATTGCCCCCTAGTGTGCGAGTGTCAGGAGCAAATCGTATGACCGAAGTACATTGTAAGAACTCAATCACTAGACAAAAAAAGGGAAGTCAGAGAGAGAAATGCAAGGTAGATAGTGTGCTGAAGAACTAGACCCTGAGGAGACGAGACTCGCAAGTGCAACAAGTCTCTTTTTATGAGAGGGTACCTGTGCTGAAGGCGGCGGGGGAGGCATACCTATGCCCGCCGAGACAAAGTACAAAAGAATAGTGTGTTCAGTAAACAAGGGACCGAACCATAAAGTACAGCCGGCATAATCATGCGCCAGATAAAAATACAATGAGGAATCCCATATACATGTTGTGCCTGGGATAACAGCCAGGACTTGTACAATAATATCTGAGTACATGAGATACAAATACAACCCAAATGCCCCTTGTAAATGGGGAAGGGCTCACAAAATCTGACTGATACATGCAAATGAAAGAGGCGCTGCAAGTGGCTAAGGCCAACATCATCAAATATCTGGAGCTGCATCGAAGGCTGCAAGGAGGAGGTCATCCGGGCATGTGGGGGGCTACCTGCAGGGCCACCCCCTCATGAGGGTTGATACATCTCACACACACCCGGGAATCATCAAGAGCTGTTGCTGTATCACTGAACCATCAAGTATACGGATCTCGGTCATGCTGAAAGGAGCGGGAGTGGAGAAACAATCAAGTCAAAGGGAAATGAGAGATTCTTTTTCCTGATCCGAGGCACCAAACAAGAGTGGAAGCTGGAACCAAGTTACACTGCCCTCTAGACCCGGATTCTGGAATGAATGAGCCGATGTCGACAGAAGGAGGTCCGCCATAAGTGAGGCAATGAGAAATCCTCAACTAAGGCACGAGAGAAAATAATAGAGCGACGGACAGACTGACACTAATGATGATAGTGAATTGGAAAGGCCTGAGTAGCAAATGGACGACTTCCCTTGTTAGAGCATAAAGGGCATGAATGACATGGCAGCGACTGAAAAAATATCATAAGGGATAGGGGACAGTGGGACTGAAGGTCATAAAGTGCGACACAAGAGAGAGACCAAGCAATGAAGGATGGAGGGCTATAGCGGGGTACAAAGGGACTCGGAATAGACTCCATGAATGCGATGATGACTCAAATTGGATGCTCTAAACAAGGGCGACTCGATGGTGCTGCCACACAGTAAAGGCCCAATGGGGGACCATAAAAACATGAGTACAAGATGGTAACTCATGACGAAAATCGACACGAACAAAGACAAGTAAGGAGGCAAAATGGTGCCCTAAGTACAAGTGTCGTAAGTGAGGAAATTCGATTTTAAGGAGGGGTGAAGTGACCCTTCTTGGAAAAAATGTCTCGTGGTGAAGTATCAAATCAAAAAAAACTAATAGATACCCATTTGAGGGTTCGGTGAGAGCTTTCCAACGGCGCAGACGGTTTGTCAAATGGGGCTACGGTATGATCGCAACAGTTGAAATAAGAAACAGGGGTTCTCTTTTAATAAGGCAATTTTCCCTCCAAATTCACTCATTTTCTATTGTTGCTGTGGTGAATGTAGAGAGGAGAGAAGGCCCTAAATCTTGCGGCGAGCGTAGCGGACAAACCGAATGTTGGAATCGAGATCCGTCAGTTGCAGGTAAGAGGCCTAACCTTACTCTTTCATTTTGATGGATTGAAAGTTCAGTTTAGGGCCCAAAATCTCAGAAACAGACCCTCCTTCATCTCTACGACCGGGTCGCACTTTTTGGGCCAAAAAGTGCGACCTGGGATGCAGGTTTCAGGGAAAAAACTGCGACCTGGTCCAGAATTGGGCAGAAAACTGTGACCTGGGAGATGAGGGGGTTGTGGTGCTGTTTTATGGCTGAGAGTTGGGTTTTTGTGTTTGGTTATGGTATTCCCGATCTGTATGCTGACAAAGATGATGTTTTTGTGCAGGTATGGCAGATTTACGGGTTAACTGGAGAGAGAGAGACCTGGGTACATTACGGGCAGAGATCCAGGCGGATCAGGGTGTCCATCGTGTGTTGGCCAGGTTTGGGGTTCTAAAGTTTTTGGAGAACCCGTTGATGAGAGCAGGAGAGCCCTTGTTGGCCTGGATTATCAGTTATTGGGATCCAGAGCATGAGGTATTTGTAGTGCAGGGGCACAGGATCGAACTGACGGTCCAGGATGTATATTTCCTGACGGGTCTCCCACCACTGGGGATGGTAGGAAACACGCAGCCAGTATTACCGCGGGGGCGGCATATCATGGAGTTTGTGGAACGACATTGTCGACCGGGTCTCCAAGTCAAGGGGACTCGGATACCGATCGGGGATCTAGAGAGGCTAGAGACCCGTGCAGTGGCCGCAGCTATGCTGCGTATCCTGGGCAACCAAGCGTTCCATCACATCACCGAGGGGCAGATGATGCTTGTAGAGAGTGTGTTGAGTGGAACCTACTATGGGTGGGCCCAAATGATGCTGGTGTCGTTAAAACTACAGTTGTCACTCTGCAAGCAGCAAGTGAACCACGATTTCTCGTATGGGACTTTGTTGTGCACCTTATTCTTTGAGAAGATCCCGACCTTGCGGCCTCGTATACAGCTTCCATATGGGGGCCCGAGAGAGCCCAGGATGCGCCGATGGGGGCGGCTACTGTGCAGAGGAGGAGGAGGGGCGGTAGGGCGAGTGTTTCGACCTAAGTTCTTTGCCCATTGGGATAAGATGTCGTTATACATAGATGACTATCCCTATAGTGGGATGAGTTATTGTGGAGATCCGGACTTGCCACTTCCACCTGGTCGAGTATGGGGGCCCGATGGTAAGTGACAGATTGCTATTCTTGTATGGGCATGTTAAATTTTTTGAATAGTAGATAGGGTACTGATTCATGTACTTTTGGTATGCAGATATAGCTCCGGTAAAACCGGCCGGATATATGGGACGACCGGCAGCATCTGGAGTTGCAGGTCCAAGTGGGTCGAGAGCAGCGCATAATGAGGATGCGGCCACCCTTCTGGAGGACATCCGCTGTAGATGTGAAAGGTTGCTGACTGGAGTATCAGAGCGCGGGTGGCAGGACTTAGACGACCAGTACATAGAGTCATGTATTGGTCTACCCTCGGAATGGCGAGGTGTCATGCGGCGCATGGCGATGGCCGGTCAGGGGATGCGTGATCTACAGGCTGCAGGGGCAGAGCCATTGGCTCGAGATCCGCCAGATAGTGATTAGGTGGGGGCATGTGGTGCCCCCTAGTGTGTATGTAGGGGCAGGCGGTGCCCCCAGTTTTGATTTTTTTGTAACATGCTATGGGCATGTCATATGTATCAGAGTAGATGGACTCTAAACACATGTTTTTGCGACACATATTATGGATATGCATCGTTTTTAATGATTATGAGTGTTATTGTCTTGTATGAAATGCGTGTGATAAATGCCAATCTAGAACATGGTTTGCAATACTATCTACATAGTGATTCTGTTCTCGAGATACATGGTTGAAAGTGATGGTTTCAAATGCACGTATCAAGAGTTTCACTCGTAAATAGCGTCTAAACAGCACAGGGTTATTCACACGATAAACACCATTTAATTGCATGACAAGAAGTAGGGAATCCAAACGAACGTGCAGATGGAGGATGTGATGGAAGAGGGCATCGGCTAAGAGACCACGCACTGCATCATATTCGGCCTGATTGTTGGTGGCAGAACCAATGCAGACCCCGTTGGAGAGAACAAGGGCATGCAAGGGGGTGAATATGGCCCAACCTACCGAGGCTAGATTCCGGGAGTAACGACTTGCACCATCGGCGTAACCGATAAAGGGTGTGGACGGGGGGTCCTGCGGAATGGTGTTACAAGACAACAAATGAGGGGAGGAGAGGCAATGACGGCAGCGTGAGTGCACAGAAGACATCGGGCGGCAACTGCGGGAGGGAGTGCAAGGAGCAGGATGACTATGACTCATATACAAACTAGAGGGTGGTATATGAGGGCTATCGGAAGTATGGTGAGGACTCGGGCTGCGGAGGTCAACAGAGACACGGGTGGAGTGATCTCGTGTATGGGTAGAAAAGGGGTGGTCAGGTGACACAATAGGGGAGGATGCAGGGGGGCTAGGATCCAAGTGTCTCGCAGAGGAGGATAGGTAAAGAATGGTTACAGTAGACTCCGTCATCTGAACATCAGGGGGGGGAATGTCGATGGGAGCGGGGGGATCCTCAGGCTGACCTGAAGCATACTACGCGAGGATGGGAGAGGCGGATTGATTTTGTTCAACCTCATACTCTCGGAGTACCTCTAAAGAGGCACGGTAATGCATCACGTGAGGAAAATGGTGGGAGTAATGGCCATGAACGCCGCACAAAGCACAGGGTTTGTTGGTACGGAGAGTCTTGGGGTTCTTGGTTACGGACGAAGAAGGAATGGAGGCTTCAGGGACCGTAGACTCGAGGAACGCGACTTTAACCATGGGCTGAATACGGGGCAACTCGGGACAAGCATGGGCGGCATGACCGGTGACATAACACAAGGCACAAGGCTTTGCTGGCGGAGGAGGGGCCGGGTCAGTCGTGGTGGTCTTGTCTTTGGGTGCTCCCTTGCGGGCTTTGCCTTTCTTCCCGGGAGCCGTCACGACAGGAGAAGGGTCCTGTGGAGGTGCTGGGGGCACAGTGGCAACGGAGGAAGCGAGGGGGACCGGTTGAACCGGTGTCAAAGCCATGTAGGGTTTGGGGTGACTAGGAGGGGTGGCGGCTGGGGGATCAAGGTACCAGACCGGTATGCCCAAGGTCAAGTTAGGGAGAGAGAGGGTGGCCATGACGGGGACAGAATATAATCGGGAGGAGCCGGGGAGAAGGGATCTGCCCGGTGGGGTAATGACCGGGGAGGGATGACTCTAGGGAATGGTTAAGGCCGGGGGAGGCAAGTCCGGGAGGATAAAGGGGGTTCGGGGATACCGAGGTGGCCAGGTGGAGGAGCGAGAAGGAGGTCGGTGGGTGAGATGAATGGCTAGGAGCGGGTTGCGGAGTGAGGTTGAGGTTGGCGACTAGCCGAAGCGGGGGCCGCTTAGAGACGCTTTGAGGACAATTGTTTCATGCAAACATTCGATAAGGCCGGGATGGGTGATATGAGGAGGGGGAGACCGGGGGAAAATTTCCCGAAACGGGGAGATGTTTGTAAACGCGGGAGACACTGGTCAAGGAATCGACGGTTTGCTTTTTGGCTATAGAAGAGATAGTCGTCTCAGGTGAGGTTTGAGATTTGGGCACATGATATGTCAACTGGTCAATGGTGACTATCTTTCCATTATGGGGGAAAGACATCTTGCGGAAAACCACGGATGGGACAGCAGACATAGCATAGGTGTAGCTTCGCCCCAATAGAATGTTGTAGTCTAGCGGGGCGTCTATGACTTCGACGTCAACGCAAACAGTCTTACCGGCGAGGGTGATAGGACAATTACGAAACAGGCCAATGGGCTGGGAGGCATGGCCATCCCATGCTCGAAGGGTGATCGTGGAAGGGGCCAGCTCAGGGGATCCGAGTTGCTTCCAAACCGAAGAGGACATCACGTAGGTGGATGCCCCCTCATCAATTATACACCGGGACACGTTGGCGTTCCGGATTCTGACGGGGATTTGGAAGGTGACGGAAGG
Source organism: Pinus albicaulis (assembly GCA_034641835.2). Taxonomy (NCBI): domain Eukaryota; kingdom Viridiplantae; phylum Streptophyta; class Pinopsida; order Pinales; family Pinaceae; genus Pinus; species Pinus albicaulis. The sequence continues at coordinate 512,461,634 of CM076579.1, read as the reverse complement.
AGGAAGAGGAGGATGGTCCGATTGAGTGGCGTCGAAAACGATCATTTGGTCATCAGCAGGATCTACAGTGCCCACGGCAGATAGTAGAGCCTTCTTTTGGGAAGGGCATGACTGGAGGAGTTCCAGTGTGGAAATGGCAGCAGGAGATTGCGCCAAATCATCTACTATGCTATATGAATGGGCAGCTCGACCGGAAGCAGCATTTCAATGTAATGGTCCCTTAGGAATCTTGGTATGAACCTCAACTTTGGGTTGAGGGATATGTAAGGGGCCATTGGATGTCGAAAGAGGCTTTGTAGAACTTGAAGAAGGAGGCTCGGGGGCAGACTGAGCGGGAGGCTTGGGGTACTGGCGAGATCGAGTTTGAAGGTGAAGATCGATGGATGGGGAAAGATCAGAGCTCATCATGAGGATCTAGTAATCGGAGAAACCAGAAATGGAAGGTGGAGTGGGGACCCGCCCATCAGGTGGTTGGGTAGCGACAAATCCTTGCTGAGGGAAAGGATCAGTAAAAACAGCTGGTTGGGTAGTGGCCACATTAGGAGGAGCATGAGGGGAGGCGTGTTGTCCGTGCAATGTGGCTTGAGACTCCCACATCTGCCGCATCTATGGTAAGAGGGGACAATCGTGGGTATAATGACCATAAACACCGCAACACGAACAAGGTTTATTGGTGCGAAGAGGCCTGTCCAGCTTGGGCTGAGTGCCCTGTTGCTGGTTAGCAGTGTTAGGGTCAAAACCCTGAGGATTGGGTCCACGAGTACCAGGGGCAGATTGATTTGGATTGCCTCTCCGCCTTCTTTGAGAAGAAGGGGGATTAGTCGCGCCCTGCTGTGCAAATACTTGCCCTGGAGGGGGCTGTGGGTGCTGGTGCTGGGTTTGAGGAGGCAAGCGAGGAGGAAACGCATATGCTGGAGGAGCTGGCGCACCAGGTGGTGGATAAGGGTAATGGGTAGGTTGGGCAACATTGAGGTAAGCAGGAGGTTGGGCAAAAGGAGGAGGCATGCCGTATCCTGGATACATGCTACCGAGAGGGGGAAGAGTGCTAGAGGTGTTGGCCCCTCCGTGAGGGAGACCATAGCCGATAGGAGGTTGAGCATATGGATGGGAAAGGGCTCCAACGATACCGTCGGCGGAATGAGATGCCCCCGGGGTGTTAGTGCCGCCGGGCCTGGGGAGGTTAGGAAGAACGGTATAAACATAACCAGACTGAGCATAGATCAGGTCATATTTCAAGGCTATTTGGAGGGCGGCTTCTTCGGTTTGAGGAAAATGGGAGGCGACATCTTTGCCAATGGGGGCTAAGAGAGAGCGAAGGAACCAGTCCATGTAGATCTGATCTTCGAAGGGGGGAGCTCGACATAAGCTTCGTCTTCGTCGCCATTCCTGAACATGGGTGGAAAGGCGGGTCGAATATGTTTACTTAAAGGAGGTCAAGAGCTCCGTACTGGTATCGTATCGGAGAGGGAGATGGAAGTAAGATAAAAAGGCTTGGGCAATGGTCGCAAAGGTGGTATGGGAAGAGGTGGCTTGGTCGACATACCATTTAGAAGCTTCGCCGGTAAGCGTGCGTTGGAACAAACGAAGATGGATGGAGTCATCGGTAATGGAATTGGAGGAACACCACATGTGGAAAGATCAGACATGATTGGTTGGATCTTCTCCAGCAAGGCATTCGAACTTAGGGATGTCGGAGGGGAGCTTGGTTGGCATAGCAGGCCAAACAACATCGTGGTGGATAGGGTCATTGATCAACTAATTGAAATCGGGGAGGCTGAGGCCTGCAATGTACGGCAACAAGGGTATGGCCAAGGTAGTTCCTGTGGTGGTTCCGCTAGTAGTGGTTCCGGCATTAGGGCCTGGAGCACCGCTAACGTTAGGCCCTCGACCAGACATAGTGAAGGTGACAGGGGGAGAACCAGGAGGAGAAGGAGAACCCAATGAATCAGGAGAGGAGTCGGAGTGTGGACTCGGAGGAGGACTGGCTCGACGACGGCGGGACGGAGCAGGTCAATTGACCGAAACTTGAGGGTGAAGGCCAAGAAGTCTCCAAGAAAGGCACCTTGGGGGCGCAAAGATGACGGGAAGAAGGAAACCGACAAGGGCAGAAAGGGATAGGATCAAGTGAGGTCAAGTGCAGAAAAGGTGCAGTGAGAATTGATTTTAGAGTCTTTTCCAGGCGGTGTTAACCAGGCGCTTCTTCACTTAGGCTCAGTGTGTGGCGTGCGTTAATTTTAATTTTTAAACCCTTTCCGTTTTGAGAGCAAGAAAAAAGTGTGCTGCTTAACTGAAAATAAATCTGCAGAGAAGAGTATATAATGCTGAAATAACAGAAAATTAACAGCTACTTGTGCATCTATCTAACCCAAGAAGGCGGGTCTCTCAAAACTAATCTAAAAAAAAGGGAAAAATCTAGGCAAAACACATGGAAAAGAGGCCAATAGATCTAAGGTCAAAAGGGACAGGGATCTATAGGATAAAAGCTGCTGAAAAGAGGTGCAGATCACAACCAAGAGACAGAGGCAAGGTGGCTGGAAAAAGGGAGGAAAACAGCAAGAACCGGAAAGGAGAGGGAGGGGGTCCTAAAGAGAGGTCCAAACAAAACGACAAGAGGTGATTTGAAAGGAAGAGAGGCTGATTTAAAGGGATCTGAGGAGGAGGTTTCAGATCTGAAAAAGGGAAGGCTGAAACTCTGAAAAACAGACGGCTGAAACAACTAAAACTCTTCCACAAAAAGTGATGGGTACTAAAGCCCTAGGGGGCTAGGTTTCCACTTAGATGAGTAAAAACAGATCAGAACTAGGTCAAAGCAGGCTGAGACAGAGGCTGGAAAACCCTGACAGAAGCTTCAGCAAAACCCAGAAAAATTGCAGAAAAACCACTGAAAAATTGGCAGGTTGCAGGTTCTGACTTGTTTTCAGTGCAGGTCGCAGAAAAGAGGCTAAAAAGTGCGACCTGGAGGTCCAGGTCGCACTTATTGGGCTGAAAAGTGTGACCTCCCGTTCCGGTTGTCTCGGCGGCAAATTTTCGGAAAAGTTACCGTCTCAGTTGCGGCTGGTGTCGCTTACCTGCGCAATAGGGCCAGAAACACATGGAAGTTAAAAATTTTAATGTTTTAGGGTTTTAGGTGAGAAAAAAAACATAAAAATAGGAAAAATAAACAGCTGAAAAGAAATCCTAGGGTCTGAAGTAGCTGGATATGTAGGAATATGAAAAATGACAGCGGTCGTAATTTAAAACCCGTGTGGAGTTGCCATTTGTTAGTATGAATCCTTTGTCGAAGTGTACGAAAAAGGACCACTTTAGCTACGCATAACTAATAGCCCTAACAACAAAAGTGGCTGCCAATATCTTCAGATCTGCGGTTAGTTGAACAAGAAAAGAGCTGCAAAAACCCAGATCTATGCATGGAAAGACATTAAGCAGTAAAAACAAGGGTTTGCTCCATGTACCAATAGACAAGACAAGAACAATTTTTGAAAGAATTTTTGTATTAATTGGGCACCTGGGAGGAAAACAAGAAGGCGTATCCAATTCTCCTCAGTGGGATGGGTTCTTGGAAGTCCTCAGCACTTCAGATCTAAGATTTCTCTCTCTTTTTGGTGTAGAAAACCCAATGCAAAGAATAGAGCTCAATGGGAGCTCACACAGCAAATGATGGAAAAATGGGACCAAGTGTATAGATCCAGAGTGATCTAATAAGCAACAAAAGGTGAAGAATGGTAGGAAAAACCCTCCTATTTATAACAAAATATTGGGTCATTCTAGATCTTGGTGCATGATTAAAATAATGTTAACCAAATCTAGATCCACCTTTTATGGAATATTTTATTATATTTGTTGGAGGAAAAAGGTATTTGACTTGGGTCAAATCCCTTAATTTGTCAAAAATAAATAAATAAATGATTTATTTATCTTTTTAAGGAAGCGGTTAGAAGATAATCAAATAAATAATGATTTATTTAATAATTTAAGGAAGTGGTTGAAAGATAATTAAATAAATAATGATTTATTTAATTATTTGTGGGTGATTTGGTCATATTTAACAAGGAATATTATCTAAATAATATTTAAATAATTATTCCCAGAAAATAATAAGATAAATAAAGGTTTATCTAATTAATTTCTTTGTTTTTGGGTTAAACATGACTGGGAATAATAATTAAATTATGGTTTAATTAAGTATTCCATGAGGAAAATTAAACAAAATAGGTTTGTTTAATATTTCCTTTTGGGGTTTCCTTTTTAGACCATAAACAACCTAATAAATGTGGTTTATTAAGTTATTTTACATAGTGAAAGCAATTTTACTTAGGGTAAAATTGGTCTTACATGGTGTACTTGGGTCCATCTAATGATAATAGGTTAGATGACCAAAAAATGGTGTAACAGACTCTGCCTCCATTTAACACATTCAAACTCAATTTCGACGGGGCAAAAAAACAAAACCCGGGAATTGCAGGTTACGGAGGAGAATTAAGCAATCAAACCGGCACCATCCATCTCATATATCATGGAAATATTGGCGTGAACACCAATAACACTGTAGAACTAATCGCTCTCGTCCATGGTATGACTCTTGTTGATCGCTCCAGACTTCTACCTCTGGTAGTGGAAGGCGACTCGGAGATTATAATCACGCTAATGAGGAAACTACAGATGGGCCCGCAGGTAGACAAAGTGACCCCAAGTTGGAGACTCTCGTCAATCCTGAAGGACCTACAAGGCCAACTCTTCAATACACAAGGGATCACCTTTCAAGCAATTCGCAGAACAACAAACAAGATGGCCGATGCCTTGGCCAATGCTGGTGTTGAATCCAAGCTGGACAAGTATCACATCCTTTGGCATGATATGGAGGAGGGGGGAATTAAATATAAATGAAAAAAAATCAACCAGTCGGATCTGCAAGCTTAGCCCTTAGCCACAAGGCAATCTATGGATCAACCACAGGAAGGGCATGTCAAGTCACAACAAATGCCAGAAGTGGCAGGTTTTTCCAAAATGCTCCAGCAATCTCTGTTCAACAGGGCCTTCTTTGCATACCTGAGACATATAAAATAATTTCTCACTCATCCACTTCACATAGCTCAGCACGCCCATCTTGTTTTGACTGGACCATCTATGCACGCCCATATATTCTCTATTTCTCCTTGGCTTCTATTGGAAGGCACCAGGATGTCAGCCAATACACACTCGCTGGATGCTCCCACCTGCACTCTGTATTTCTTTGTAAGGCCATCTCAGGGAGGTCCCATTGACTCCTGCTTTCACTCTGTATTTCTTTGTCAACAATTAATATAAATCTGCTTTACCTTTACAAAAACAAAAAGGTACCTTGTCTACAAAATCAATCTAGAGTAGCACAATATAACTTTATAACATATCAACTAAAACATAAATAAGGTCATGATGTCCATAGAAGTAACTAGTTAAATTTTTTGCATCATAAATTCATAAACAATTTTCATCCATGCATAATAATCACATATGCCCAACCAATCCAGATTAGAATGATACATATAACATCAAGATATTAAATTTAGTAATCCTAATCACAAAGTTAGCTAACATATAACAAAAACAAGTTAACATATAATATAACCATCAACAAAATATAACATAATAATCAATTTGAATAACATATAACATAAAAAAAAATTCTTATAATAACAATTTACAATCCACCATGACTATCTAACACACGTGTAACACCCTCATCCCACATCTACACAAGTAACTAGGAAACTAGGGTTAATATTCGATGATATACCACTATAATGGGATTCAATATCCTAGGTAACCTTAAGGAATTGGAATTGATGGAAACACATTCAACAAATCTTCAACACCAACAAGAAAACTCATGGGATCCATCCAAACCACTCAGGTAATGAGCCCCTCAATCCCACTAAGTTTTTTTACCATTAAACCCTCAGACTCTCCTTTGATATGGACCATTGTGCATCTGGGAGGCTCTATACATTCCCACAACATGGCCATGCCTTCATCCTAGGACTTTCTTCCTCATACCCATGCCAATGTCCCCTATATTTGAGCAAATTTTTCAAGCCTAGAGCCTAGGTCACTCCCAGAACTCAATGATAAGTTCAGAAATGAGTTATAAGAGTGGAACACTAATGAATTTGAAAAAGAATTGACAAGTTCTAGACTAGAACACTACTATCCATGAAAATAATTTCTTCAAACACGTCACAAATATGTAATCCACAGGTTTAAACAACATATCTGAGCGTAGGGGTGTCATACTTATCTCAAAATCGCTAAGGAGATTTGTTCCCTTATATCACTGGTTTCATTATCATATATTAAGTCATACATTCATCATTCATTCATTTACAAATTAAAACATGAGGAGATCCATACATCATCACTATCATAATACATGCTTATAACCAACATAATAAAACCATGAATATCTAGGATACATCACTCATAGAATCCACATATAAACCAATAAATCTAAATATAAGATGTCAAGGACATGACCTCTTATTAGTGAATGAAAAAGCTAACAAAGGATGAGACTACCACATTCCACCAGACCATAGATTGGATGAGCCAAATCTCTCTTCAGCCAATTACCCTCATGCGATATTCTAAACATGAATGTGGCACTCAAACCAAAGGAACCAATTAGGGAATCTCAAGGCTAAACCACCTCACCCTGATTAATATAAATTAGGCTTTACCACAATCCACAATAGATCACTAGGCCAAAACAATAAACATTTAATAGCAGGTTTTACCATGATCTCCACCAGATCACTAGGAAAAAACAAGCATAGATGCCACAATATGTCTCGACCTACATCGTGAGGGATTTTCTTGTCTCCTAATCTCTCAAGCTTTAGCACAATCCACAATGGATCACTAAGCCCTAAAATGGGACTCCACTCTCTTGGCTTTACCATATATCCCATCCCAGGATTCTGATGCCTTATAGAGAGAGCCCACCTCTAGGATTTATAGTATATAGCATTATTCAACGGTTGAGGATTCATAAGCCCACCATGGAAACATAAAATTCCACTTTACTGTAAACCAAAATATAGTTCATGGGTTACTAGGTCATGTTCTCTTTCATTCAAAAATCCTCCTCACTTGGCTTTGAATCCATCCAGCAATCCAACTCAACCAAAACACAATAAACCGATCACACCATGGCTATTTGGGAATCGAATGGATAGGTTGAAAACATTGTCACACATGCAAAAACCCATGCCATGACAAAAAATAACCACATGCAAGACCATGAATGCAAAATATATCAAGGAAATCACACATGAAAATTGATGTCTGCAAATAATCATGTTGTAGCTACTTGATCATGTTCTTCCTTGATTGATAATTCCTTCCTCTTGCCTTATTTTCCTTTCTTGATCCAATGCAAAAGTGCTCCAAGAAAACTCTAAGTATCCAAGCGTGAGAGAGAGAGAAAGAATAATGAGAGATCTCCAAAATTGAACTGAAAAAAGGTACCAACTAATCCTTAGAATTGTTTTTAACAATTATGCCTCTATTTTCTTTAGTTTTCCATTAGTTTCCTTCATTTTCCTCCCCACATGCAACCTGTGACCTTTCACCTTCCTTTTCTACTATTCCATTATTTTCACACATAAATGTGCCAAAAAAAACAATTTTTCCTTTTCAAAGACTTTTCCATTTCGTTTTTCAATTTAATTAGCATTAGTAAACCAATGAACACCCTCACTAGGATTTATTCCCAAACATTCGTCTTGGAATAAGTGTCCCATCAACCGTGGTTATTATTTTTCCTTTATTAACTTTTATTACATGGATTTTTCACCAGGATTGTTATAACGTGCATATGACCACACTTAACTACAATCTACCATGCATGTAACCATAAAAACAATAGAACGATAAGTATCTAGGTAACCCTAATTCTTATAACAACCATTGAACTCCATAATTTCATACCCATCATACAAACCTGTATGAAAATATTCTCTTACCTTGAGGTATAGTGTTGCAACCTCTCTTTAATAGTTTTCTTCTCCTACTCTATCTCAACCAACACATTATCATCATAACATAAGAATAGCATCGCGATGAACTAATTGTATAAAATGACCTCACTATGCATGTGTGACCTACTATACATGCATAAATATAACCACGAAAATGCATGCATAACAACATATAGAAACTGACATGCAAAATAGATGCATATACAACCAACATGCATTCATTACTAGGACATCCCAACAAAAACATCATCAATTGTAAAAATGGCTACCACCATGTAGAGATAACAAGAACATATGCATCCTTCATGCATGAATCACAAACATATTTCACCCATCGAACACATGTGTTGAACCATTCTCTAATGCCACTCCATGTTATTGAATATGACACAAGGATACATGAAAACACATGCTACCAAAGGAGAGAAAAACCTTCTCTCATACCACTACGTAGCACCCTAATCCCACATTTACCCAAGCTAACATGTCCACCAGGGTAAACATATGATGAAGAGTTACTATGATATGATTCAACTCCCTAAGTCATTAAGGCGGTTGAACCCGCAAACCAACACTTTACATACCTCCCTTAGGTGCTACAAGATCCATAGGAGCTAATCCACCACTCCAAGTGCCCAAACCCTCAATTAACCTATCCTTTCAGTGAATTAAACCCCAATTCACTCCCACGACAAGCCCTCCATGCAAGTAGAACACCCCACTCACTCCCACAATGCCTTCAACAGAGATATTGCAGTCTTTTTCAGCCAGTTTTGTGCCATAGACTACGTGATTTAAGCCACTTTTAAGTGCTAGTCTCTAGATTAGTGCCTAGAACTTGACGAGAATTTCCAAAACAATAACATTAAAAAAAATTTGATCTGTAATGTGGGCCTCCTAAGAAAAATTTAAAACCAATATAATTTTTTAAGAACCAATAGGATTCAAGATGATGATGCTAAACATGGGGGATGGTTCACTATTTTCGGTAAAAAGGTAAAAGGATTAAAAAATAATAAAATAATAAAACTACTTTTTCAACTTGTATTTTGAAGTTACCTGCTTGATGTTTTACTCAAATTTCGAGCAGGAGTGCTCTTTGGACAAAAGTTTTAATTCCTCATCCATGGAGTACCCATGTTATATACTTTCAATGGACCCTACTATACAAAAAATGAGAAATATGTGAAAAATGTGATTGCAATCACATTTTTCATGTATTTCTCATTTTTTGTATAGAGAGATTCAAAAAACGTATGCAACATTGGTACTCCTTGGGTCAGGAACTAAATTTTGCATCCAACCAATGTTCCTGCTCAAAATTTGAGTAAACTCGCAGGGAGATAAGTTGAAAATATGAGTTCAAAAAGTTTTTTTTTTTCCCCTCTAAAATTGGATGATGTGATCTAATATTATTTTATCATTTCCACTATTATTTTATAATTTCCTTAGGAGACCCATCTTAGACCTCAAAACTCTTCTAGTGATGACATAAATAAAAAGCCTCTAATACAAAACATGATCAAGGACTTGACCTAAGGAAGGTTAACCATGATAGGCATTTCGTTGAACACATGATGAACATGAAACTTGTAGGCTATAAATGCAAATTTGAACATAAGGGTTTGATGCTTATCTAAAAATCACCAAGAAGGAGTAGTTCCTCTCATAATAGCTTCAATAACATTTAATCCATTCAATAGCCATTAATATACTAATAAAAACATGATGCGAGACATACGTCATCACTGTGATAATACATTCCCATAACCAGAAATATAACAAACAAAAATAACCAGGATAAAACAACTATAAATTCCACATATGAACCAAAACATTTTCAAATAAAATACTAAGGAAAGGAACTCTTATTAATGAATTTACAAGGAAACCAGGTTTGGGACTTGCATGTGCCACATGACCATATATTGGCTAAACCAAATATTTATTTCAACAAATCAGCCCCATGCCCTATTCCAATCATGAATGTGGGACTCATAACCAAAATAAATGAGGGCTTTCATAGGCTAAACCATGTCACCCTCATCAATAACACCAAGATTTATTGCAATCCCCACTAGATCACTAGGCCCTAAGCAAGCATGGATGCCACAGTATTTCTCCACCTACACCATGAGTAATTTTTGTATCTCCTAGTTTCTAGTATTTACAGTATATCCTACCATTCACTGGCCAATATTTATAGGGCTAATCAAGACTCCACTCTCGAGACGTTGTTGTATATCCTTCCAATCAACGATCGAGGATTCCTAAGACTGATTGAAGGAAACCACCTCTAGTATTTACCGTATATCCCACCATTCACTAGTTAAGGATTATTAGGCCCATCGAGGTAACAAAAAATATGGCTTTATTGCAACCCACAGTCTGATGTAGGGGTCACTAGGCCAACATTTAATGCAATCCACAGTCTGGTTTAGGGCTCACTAGGCCATGCGTTATTTCTTTCAGAGATATCATCACTCAATTTTGAATCCATATGGGAGTCCAACTCAACCAAAACATGAGAACCCTACCACACCATGGCTATATGGAAATGGAAAAGTTAGGTTGAAGAATACTGTCACACCTAGAAAAACCCGTGTCCATGACAATAAGGGAACCAATAATACACATGCATAACCATGCATGAAAAAAAATAAAAGGTATCATACATGCAACTCGATACTTGCAAATAATCCCACTACAGCCACTTCATCATGCTCTTCCTTGCTTGATGTTTTCTTCCTCTTTCCTTCCTTTCTTTTCTTTATCCAATGTGAAAGTGCTCTAATAAAAATCTGTATCCATGAGTGAGAGGGAGAGAGAACAGAGAGAAATATCCAAATTTTAACTGAAAATATTACATGAAATGATTCCCAGAATGCTTTTTATCAATGAGGCCTCTATATTCTTCAATTTCCATTATTTTTCCTTCAATTTCCCTCTGACATGAAACCTATGACCTTTCACCTTCCTTTTCTCCTATTTTCCATTATTTTCATAAATAAATGCTAATTAATGCCACTTTTCCTTTTCAAAACCTTTTCCAATGCCTTTTACAATTTCCATTAGCCAGAATAAATCAAATGAACACCCACTAGGTAGTTTTTCCCAACATTCAGCCTAGAATGCATGTCCTATGACCTTTGTCTTATATTTTTTTTTTACATGAATTTTTAACCGGGGTTGCTACATTCATATTGTTTGAGATAATAAGGTCTCCTCTCCATTCATGATGAAATCTTGCTTGTATTTTCATTATTGATTTATTTTTTCCTCCCTTGTATTAGCCAGAATGCATTAAACTAAGATTTTCTTCTCAACTTCGCCTCCAACATATTTACATTGATCTAGTTCACATATACAAAACATGTGTTCTCCTTAATTTTCTTAATTTCCATGTGTATTTAACACATGAAAAACATTTTCAAAAAATATTCAAAAAATATTCAATAAGAGTAGAAACAACGAATCAAATATACTTCTGAGTGTATTCTTCCTTTAGCATAATTGAAGAGTTTAGTCTAAGCTCCTTTATGGAATTCTTTTATGTTGTCTTCACGAACTAAATTTGTATCCCCTTCCTCTTTGAAAATTCCCTGATATTGTCCAACCTCTGAAACATCTTCATCCCGCTACTCTTCATCAGCATAAATCAACTTCTCTTGATGTTTTGCATCCTCCATAACTTTTGGCACCTATCCAACTTCATGACACTTGGTACCTATAAATTCAAACTCATGTAAACATATCACTAGGAATATATTTTTTTCCTCCTCCTCATCTGATGTTATTGACATAATATTTTTATGCACCATCACTTCCCCATCATCATCATTCTCTCTTGGGCTTGATCCTTTCTCTCGATCACAAAATTGAATAGTTTATTATTCATACTCAGTCTAGCTAAGATCCTTCGCCTTTAGTGAAGAATCTAAGCTATGATTCATCCTTTATCCACGAGAGGCCATTTCACACTATTTTTCCTTAACACCTGAAGTTCTTCGTAGGCTTCTTCCCTTTCATCTAGGAGCTGCAACATTATGTTGACTCTCTCCTTTAAATTAGAAATTTCATGGTAAAATTTCTCTTGACACATTCCTCATTCTTTCACTCTGGAAATGTTCTATCCTTCACTGTGGCTAGCACTTAGATATTATTTATGACCAAAAATGACCATCTTCTTGTCTTTCTACATGATCTTCTCCTTTCTCACTATGAGCTTCCAGTGAGCCTTCAGCAAGCACTTTGCTCCAAGAATTGGTCTTTAAGTATCATTTTCATCCTCCTCTAGGACTTTCCTAGCATCCATTCTCTAATATTTGTTTCTCCTTTGCTCACCTCTCTTGGAAATTCTAACCACAATCACAAATTCATAATTTCCTCTGATAAATTCTACCCAACCATAACGAGAAGTATTCCTCCTCGCCCTTCCCACCTCAACTAGAATATTCCTCTCCTTACGAAAATTATTTAATGTAGGTCCTCTTCCAGAATCCTCTTCCTTTTTACTATTATATACTATAACTCCAATGACCTATAATATGCTAAGTTCCTTCCTCTTTTGAGATCTCTATATCTCATATTTATTCACTTGCTACAAGTGGTTAGGGTTTCATCCTTCTTTCCTTCTAGCTCTCTTCCTTGCTGGAATATTTTGTACTTTGTTATGAACTTTAAGATTGAAGTCTATCCTTTTTCATATCTATCATAAAATAGCTTGTTTACCTAGGAATTCCTTAGTCTTTTTCACAAGAAACCCCCTCTTCTGTTTCACCGTTGTTTATGTCTTCTGCTTTCTTTGGTTTTGTGTTTTGGTCCTTCCATTCTCTCGTCCTATACCACTCCTTTGTTTAGATCTAGTCCTATGAGTTGTCTTGTTTAGCTCCTTGTACAACTACAACTTCTTCATGAGAAAAATTCTTCCTTTATCTCTCTATCTTCTGGTCCTATTCATTATGCTCTAGATATATTTTTCAGTTTTTTCCTTAGGAGTTTACATTCAAGTCGATGTAAGAATATCTTGTTCTATGATACCACAATGATGCACCTAACGTGATATACTTATTCACTATATGAATAAAATTGACAAGTAATGTCATCATATGATAATAACATAAAATTGGACTGACTAGCCCATCATTACAAAGCCATTATTATCACACTCAGGTACTGGCTAGAATTCTTGTTGGTCGAAATGTATGAGACACTAGTTTCTCTCTTTTAAAACTAACACACCTCATAGAGGTCCACACCCAAGTGAAAATTGAATTACACATATAATAGAAAGGCTCGTATTGAACAATCATTTGTAAAGGGGTTGTGATGCTCATTTTTCCTACTATACTGACGTATTCAAAACCTGACGAAACTAGCGGGGCCACTCTCTAAGTCTGGGGTTGGCTAGCTGGGGATATACCACTATCGAGGTCTTAGTCCCATTATCCTACCCATTAATGTGGCCAATATCGAATTATGATTTGTTGGCATAATTAAAATTTACGCTTGACTACTCCATGCACGCCAAACCTCCCTCATTCTTTAGTGGTGGGTAGTTTATCAAAGGGCCAAATGACGTATTCTGGTTGGAGTGTACCTAGATGAATTTGCAGAAATTTCCTACACTAGGACCAAACCCCCAATTCAGTCACGGAACAAAATTATTCTGAGTAATACTAATTATTCCTTCATGTAGATAAAGGAAATACCTCTATATGTCATAACCAATGCTATTTGGACACCAATACTCTCTTTTTTTTGGAACTAATGGACACAACATGGAGAATTAATCTGCATCAATTCCCTTCTTCATGCAAACCTCCAAACATAGAATAAAATAATCTCTTCAAATATTTGATTGTTTTTGAATGCTCAGTGTAAGGGTATTTCAACCATACTTTGACCAATCAAACCCACTATTTCTTTCGACGAAGAGGCCTTAAAGCCTACCCACAAGACTTAAATTTTTGTCTCTAATTAAATCGTCTATGGATTATAGCATGCATAACCTAGAGGTTCTCATCGCATCATATACCCACACACAATAGGTTAAACAAAATAAACATAGCCAATGTGAATGAGATTTAATAGAGGGGCACTCGCCCATCCACATAGAGCATCAATCCATATATTTAGGAAAAGGCATTAAACAAAAAGGATGAGGTAGAAGCCTAAGATCTTGTTAAATTCATGAATGGCGGGTTATTTATAGAGGAATATTATATACCTCTCTTACCATTGTAGAGTTCTTGGCTCCTTCACAAGTATATTGTCACATGCTCCAATTTCCCTTATTATTATTTTTTTAACTAACCATACATGGTACAATTTCTAGTAGTACATATGACAATACCTTATATTTTGTAGATTATTTTTCTATATTAATAGATAATGGTTAATATTCTCCTTAGTATATGTGGATACCATAATCACTATAACAAGATGGAATATAGAATTTGTAGGCACAAACTATTATGATAAGGTTAAATTTATAAATTATTTTCATGTTGCATGATAATTTACCTCATGGTAATTTACATTTTATGGGTTTGCTACTAATGCATATAATTCATATCATGGTATTTTGTTTCCAACAAATTGTTTTTATTTTGGATAGAAGTATACGTAGTTGAATTGAATATGCAGTGGAGTCCATCTAGAATTAAAGGACAGGTTGTTTGTTTTGTGGCTATGGTGTTTTCCCACCTGTGCACAAGAAATTGGTCGTCTGTCACTCGCACATGTGATAATCACCTGCACACTATACTATAACTCTGTCAATGATAGTGTTTAATGTTTATCTAATCCTACGGCCACGATTTCATTAGCCAAACCCTAACCTCAAAAACCTTTGTTTTCTTCTCTTTTGACCTTTGTTCATTGTGGTGTTTTCACCAGGTTCCAAATATGGGGTTTTGATACTTTATCTAGACAAAGAGATCATGAGGCCCTCCCAACATTTGAAACTTATTTTCTAGAAAGCCCGACATGTGGAGAAAGGTATAACCAAGTGATGAAATTTTTTCTTATGGTTCAATTATTTAGAAAGTGAAATTTCCTCTTTGTTTTTCCATCATATTTATTTCTTCCTCTTGTGTTTACATTACTCCCTATCCAAGGTTTTACTCCAGGTACCTTTTCCAAGATAACAATCATATGGTAGCATATGGAGGGTTTTTGATTTTCTTTTCGTCGTGGAACTTTTAGAGGTTGGCTTCTTTTTCCGAATTTCTCTTATAATTTTGGGTTAGGGTTGGTGAATGTGAATTCTCGTTTTCTGTTCCTAACTTGAAATTCCTCCAATGTATTTTTCATAGACTTCCAGCGAGGCTCCTGACACTCCTTCTGACGTGCACACATAGGTAACTAAAAGGATCTTAGTTTGGTATCTGATTAGAGTTGTACGTATTTATTTTTGAACATGTTTTTTTTTTCGGTTGAAGGGTTTCATACTGTAGTCAACCAGATCAAAATTGAGATACACTCTATATTCTATTAATCAAATGGAGTTACATATATACATCAAGTATTGTCTCAAGATAGGGAAGCTAAACTATGTTGGTTGAGAGAATATCTCAACCTCACACCAAACTAGGAACTTAGTTTTAGCTAACCTATGGAATAGGAAGAGAATCTATACATAGAAAGTTACAATTGAAGACAAGTAGGAATTACACATTCCAACACACCCCCTTAATGACTACTTGTCTCAATACGCATTTGAAAAATCTACATCTGGTCCTATTTTGTATCTTGTTCATGATGTTGTCAATGTCCATATAAAGGAATAACCATCTACCGAAATTCATGGGTTCCCAACTGCTTCAACCACCAGTATACTATGAAGTCTTTCACATACATGGTTCATCCAATCTCTGGATGAACTCCCCCTAGATATAAAATTTCACTTCATGGAGTCTAAAACCAGTATGGCTATGGCCCACCCAAGTGTATCCATCACACATGACACACTTTTCCAGGGTGTTAAAACTCTCTAACATAGGGAACACATAACAAAGGGGTATGCATGCCTCTCTAGGCCTTACATCACGTACAAATAATAAATGACATGTAGATTTTCTCTAATTACAAATTGTGACTCATACTCTACCATGGTCATGAGTATATTCTACAAACATAAACAAACTTTGAGTACATCATTCATATGCTAGAACACACCACTACTTTGGCTTTGTACTTTGAGTCTTCGACATCTTCATTTTTTACTTTGGCATGCTGGTCCGCAAAGTCTAGTTGTGGTCAAACATAACAAAAGGATATGTTTACGTCCATATAACGGACCAACCATCGACCGGAATTCATGGGTACCAACTGCTACAACTGCTAGTCTCGTAGGATGTCCTTCGCATACATGGTTCTTTCAACCATTATCAATGCATACATGTACTTGTATCTACAGATCCCCCTCCAACGTGGGTTTTATCGGATGACCTATAACCATGTTAAAAAATATGTTTTAATGGATTAATATAAATCCCACTGGTTAGCTCTACGAAAGAGAGTCTGAGCCAAGAGAGTCTGGCTTTTGTAGAACACTCCTCCTTCATCAGTTAACTCTCACCGATAGTAGATATGTCTTAGATCTCTTCCGAAAATTTTTACCGGATCCCTTCATCAGTGACCTTTCACCGGATTTCTTCATCAGCAACCTTGCACCGGTTTTCTTCATCAGCGACCTTGTACTGGATTTCTTCATCAACTACCTTTCACCGGATCTGTTCATCAGTGGGTGAACACTAGCACAAAGCTATTTCCAGTCCACTTCACTATTACATGTGATTTCTGGATGACCACAAACGTACACTGTAAAATGGTTTCTGGCTGACCACGAACTTGTAATTACAAAGTGGTTTTGAGATTACCACGAACTTTTATAGGGATACACATGCCTTTACTAGGCTTACATACTCCAACTTTTGGAGTTACCAGGTACATACAGTGACCACTACAAAACCATCCTATACTTTCTTACCATTCAACTTTGTGCCTCATCATCAAGAGTCTATTATAAGAAACTCACAAAAAACAAACTTTCAACTTAGTTGTCCATCATAATCGATGTTGCTTCTTCTTCACCTCATCTTTGTATTGTTCATATCTTGGGAATCTTTGTCTTTGTAAAATAAATTATTGGAAGTCCATGCTTAACCTTTCATTTTTTGGAGTCACGAATTCTAACAAATTCATTTTACCTACATTGAGTTAGCTAGGCTCAACAACGGTCAATAATTTCAAACGTGATTCCAAGAAACCAAATAAATTTTTTATATTAACAAGATATCAAATTTCTCTATCTCTTGCCAAATATGACTATTTACCGAGCATAAAAACAACCATTCTTCCCCAATGATAGTTGTGAGGGGTTCACTAATAAATAAATGAATCGACGACTTTTGCACTGGTCTCAATGCAGTGCATTTCATCACAGATGATCCAGACATAGGCACTCACAACCACATGAAGAGAAACAATAACAAATTGTCCCTCTCAAAGTGAGAATCCAGTACTCCACGGTCTGATCCTCCGTCATCCACAAATTCACCGTTAACATACATAAAATTCAACGATTTTACACAAAAAAGTTCTCGTTGCAGTATCCAATTCCCCTGGCATCGTAGTGTAATGCCACTTCCCATATTCACAATATCAAGGTTGGGTAAATTCTTCCAAGCATGCCTCCTCATGCTCTCTAATAGGATGTAACAAAGAAGACCCATGATTGAGCTAATCTCCTCGTAATTGAACATGCAGATTTGCTTCCATCGCACTGGGCACACACAAACTCGGTCATCCTCCAATCTCTGATGTAGCTCCAGGCACTATCCTTTGATGCCATTTTCACTGTCATGTATTCATCACTTTTAGTAGTAAATCATTCCTGCAAATAAATTTTTGTTGGAATGGACAATTACAACATAGACTTAAACTCGTGAAAATAGTTGGCCAAACTAAATGTCATAATAAATAAATTAATTCTTTCAACGAGATTTACATTACTGACATGACAAATCTTAAATAAATATTAAAATCCGACAACATGACATCATGGGAGCACTGATATCTATTAATAAAAATGCATAAATCTACTTCTGTCCTTCTCTCTTCCAAAATTGTGATCATACCTTCTAAAATGGGCTTAATCCCCTTGCTTTTATGCATATCATACCAAAGGTGGAACTCTTTCCAAGGCTTTGGGAGAGAAGCTGACCCCAAGTGTCAACCATCTGATGCAAAAATAGTCGAGTATCATTATCTACCTTTAAGTTTTTCCCATGCTTACCACCAACAAATCACGGGCACTGAAGAGAGGTCACATAGATGGAAGGATTGGAATTCGCTGGATTATGATAGTAAATTTCTATCAGAGCCCTCAAATACCTGTAAAACAATGGGGAAAACACCATATCATCCCCTACAATGAAGGCAAACTCATCCTCCGAAGATGGCCACCAAGCCTCCAGCCACCTAGCTTGACAGTCTTGTTTCCGCTCTAAATTCGCAGATCCACCTAATAGGAGACCATGGGTGAGAAATATCATAGTTGTATTGTTTCATTTATCATGTAAAGGTGAGACAGATCCAACACCAGTTGGTGTTTAATATCCACGTCAATTTAAAGTCATACATTGAGCGTGGAGAGAAATAAACCACTGTGAAACCTCTATCGATTTCCATAAGAGACTTTTTTCTATTGATGCTCATTGTGTTAATTAAAAATTGGATGGCAACATTGCAAGGATAGCAAGCTCAACCTAGTCCACGAAGGCTCAGTCCATGTAGGCTCAGGCTCTTGGATGGCAACAATCTCAAGCAGCGGCACTGGCCTTCACCAAAATGCACCGCAGTAACACCAAATCACACTAAGCGCCAAATCACAGAGTTTCCTATAATGTTCCTTTCAGGTAGCATCACACAGGTTCCTCTTCCTCTCAAATGTAACAACGCAATACTACAGTGGCACCCAGATCTTGCTGTCCACGCCAGAAGCTTTCAGATCTACTACGCAGAGGGTAGCGTTCCTTTCCCCACAAGTACATACTCCACGTATTAGCGAGCTCTCTCCGACAGATTTTCCTCTTGATCCCCGAGATCATTCCACAGAGAAAGACTCAAACAATGATGAATGGACTCGTACCAATTTTCTCCAGTGATAATAACAACTTGTCAATATGCACACGTGAGGCATGAATATCCATCACCTGGGTTTTGAGTTATATGCCTATCGTTGCCTTGGAATTGGGGTTGAATTTGTTGTGAGCATACCTTAGTAGCAAATTCGATTTGCCCACCGCAGAGTCCCCAATAACCACGATCTTGAACAGGTACTCCTCACTGCCAACGTTCTCCATTTTAGAAGAAATTAACAAATATAAAGCACGTCTGAAATTCCCCTCCAGAGCACACAACTCTTCTTGAAATGTGTAGGTTTGTGACCAGGCACTGTTGGCTCTTCATAAAATTTTGCCCGCAAAGGCTTCATGCTCTGCACCAATGGCTTTTTCGACAGATAGTTTCCAGAGGCAAGCAATGAGCATCGTGGGTCTACTTCGAATCCCTTCTCAGCTATCGCTCATGCTCATCACTTCAGGCGTCCACTATGATTCACCCTGTTCCAGGGTCTTTTTCAAATATTCTCAAAATTTTCCGACAATGACTCCTTAAAATATGAAAACTGACAGTCAATGATGCGTTTCTAGGCTGAATTCCGCCTTTTAAAAACTGAAACCCTTGCGAGAAATGCATGAAGTCATAGATCTCTCATCCTGCTACTTGATCTCCTGACTTCTTGCATTTCCCATCCTCTTGGGACTTGGAATCATTAACCTCGTCTGAACTGACTGTGCGGGAAACTAGAGATCAATCTAGCATTCATAATTTAAAACAAAACGTCATTAACGATCCTATTCTAGGAATCCAAAATCCTCCTGTTGTTGACTCAGTGCTGAGGTCTTTACATTCATCAACATATATCCACACCAGCGTTCTGGTCTCATAACTAACGCTCCTCGACAGACAAACTTAAAAACTAAAACAAAAAATACATTTTCTCTCTTATTTCCCTCAGCCCAGGAGGGGCTGAGGTCAAGCCCGTATGGGCTTTGATAACAAGATGAAATCTTAGATACACTCTATATTCTATTGATCAAATGGAGTTACATATATACATCAAGTATTGTCTCAAGATAAAGAAGCTATCTTGGACGCACACTAAGTTGGTTGAGAGAATATCTCAACGTCACACCAAACTAGGAACTTAGTTTTAGCTAACCTATGGAATAAGGACAGACTCCATACATAGAAAGTCACAACTGAAGACAAGTAGGAATTACACATTCCAACACAACCTAGACCACGGTTCTTTTATTATCTACTAGACATTTGAGCTGATTTTTTTTTTTTTTTTAGCTCTACTGGGAAAAATATAGAATAAATTTAATTTTTTTTGGTTGTGTTAAGGTCATGCGCTTGATAATAATTTTATCTCCCTATTGCAGGGATCCAGTCTAAAAAAACATATAATTTTCACAGGTATGTTTACACTCATTTCACTCATACTGTGATTTTAAAAATCAATTGATTTTCATTTTTTTTACTCTACTCAATGGTTTCATTGCAGGTATTCTAAAGCAAGGAAGAAACATAAAATTTAACTTGTGTTACTTTTGTTTACACTTATGAATTTTGTTTCCTACATTCCAAGTTATTCAATATGGATTTTTTCCCATTCTGAGTTCTTTCTTGCTCATTCTTGGCGAATTTGGAGTTGGGTTTTTTTTCTCACTTCTTTACCGAGTTTCCTCGAGATGTAAATTAAGTTCTCTAGAGGAATTTTGTGGCCAATGTTGGTGTATATTTCGGTCCTTTTCTCTTAATTTTTTTTCCCACGACCTTCTGTATTAAGTACTTCAGTTATTTGTATATAAAACACTATGAAATTTTATACATACCATTTTCCATACCTATTTAAAATTCTTATAAGGAAGGATTCCAACTTGAAAAATATCTCTTATTGCATTTGCAACATAAAATGGTTAAACCTTATGTTGTTTTGCATTTAACTATCATTGATTTACTTTATTTATTATGCCATTTTATAGTTATTAAATGTATTTTCTTTTGTCTAGCTTAAATTCGAATCATACTTCTCATTGGTTAACTCCATGTATTATTTTTTTTATTTCCAGTGTTTTATTTTTGGGGAAATCGTATTACACTACCCATGTCCACGTTTACAAGGATTTTCCCTATCGCACTCGGGAATTATACAACTACATGATCCCTTATGTAGTTCTAACAATGTTTTTGATAATTACTTCCACTGGGCTAGCTGAGTCGGGCCATGTATCATATTTTTATTATAGTTTATAACTAATAATAATAATTTATTTTCCATTGCCTTATACTCATAGCTTCATGGAGTTCGCTTAGATTAATTCAGGGCTACCTTGTCCATAATTCAAACTATATTGTGACTCATTCTATGCCAGGAATACATTTAAAAAAAAATGGGGTTATTATTCACCTGCAAAGGAACAATAATTCTAGAACTCCAACTACTTAAAATTCTAGTGACCCTTGGGTTTGGATAAGGGATAAAATTAGTAATGTCTTCAAATTTTCATATTGTTTTTAGACTTGGAAACTCTACAAAGAATATATATGTAGATACCAAAATTTCATGATACTATATTTAATTACGCCATAAGACGTTCTTATATGAAAACAACTCCCCTAGCTGCCGTTGTGTCCATGTTTGAGTTATTGGATCAAATGTTAGACGATTGAAATGTTTTAGGCCATTATATCCACAAGTAAATAATTTTTTATATGTTTTTTTATAGTGTTATTTTTTTTGTTTTGGTGACTTTTAAGTTAAAATGTTGTTATTAAAATTTTGTTAGATTTTAACCTCAATTTAACATTTTGACTATGCCAAATTACACAAAAATAAAAATAAAAGTAAATTAAATAAAAATATTGACATAATGTAATGAACATTTTAACTAGGTCAAAATACAATAAAAAAACAAAAGTAATAAAATAAAATAATATTAAATTATAAAAAACAACCTATGGTATTGACCAGCCGTATTCATGTGGAATGGAGTTTATTTAAAGAGGGAAATTAAGATATTATAGATCAATCTTAATTGTGGATCTACAAAGAGCCAAGAGGGACACAGAAATAAAAATAAAACTAAATTAAATAAAAATATTGACATAATGTAATGAACATTTTAACTAGGTCAAAATACAATAAAAAATAAAAATAATAAAATAAAATAATAATAAACTATAAAAACAACCCATGGTATTCACCCATAGTATTCATGTGGAATGTAGTTTTTTTGGTTATATATTATTTATGTTACAACTATTTTATTATTCATGAGTAGTATTTCTTAATATATAGAAAACTAAATTAATAATGAAAATTTTTAAAATATGTATTTTTTTTTAAATTTCAAATTATTTAATAGGACATGATTTATTTTGAGAAATAATGATGAATGTTCATAATTCTCATTTCTTAAATAGCACTAAATTTACCTATAATTACTTAATTGCAATAGTTTCTAACTAAATAACAGTTTGTAACTACACATACTCTTTCCAATATTTTTTTGTTAATGAATATCAATTTTCTTCCATTCAAAAAAACTATATACATATCTTTAATTACCTAATTGTAGATAAAAAATATTACATGTTTTTTACTTTATAATGACAAACAATTTTCAGATTATACAATGTCAAACTTACTCAACTTTTTATTCTGAAATTTTAAACAAAGTTTTTCACTACATAATTTTAGCTTTAATAGTTTTTTTTATTTTTCATTTCATAAAAAAACTTAAAAAAGAAAAAACCCACAGAGTCCTTACTGTAGATTATAGTTTTAAAAAATTCACACTATGTAATTAACAATAGAGTAAGTTGAGACAACCCTAAGGGGTTTTCTATACAAGTTTTATCATAACCTTTCCCTCCATCCAATATATAGTGTAGAGTCTTCTGAGGAGGTAGTATATTCTAGTTTATAACCAAATCCACAATCAAAGAAAATGGCTACATATGTCACAATTTATCATTCACACACTGATTTATTGACATTCTCAGTTGAAATGGATCCTATTAGATGCATGGTGGCCATAGGCACTAAAATATTCAAAATAGATATCTCTTATGACATCCATATTGTCTACAAACCATCCAAATTTTCCATCTTATACAACAATTTCTAATAATAACCGCTCAATTTACTCTCCAATTTTTTAAACTCCCACCCATGCTGGGGAGATCACAGTGTAAAATCAACTGTTCTTGTGGTTTTTTTAAAGGGTTCATAAACAAAATACACAAGAATAAAATCAATATTGTGGTATAATAACTATGTTTTGAATCATTGTAACAAACAAAGCATCACATTAGATCACAAAATATATTTAATGCTATAAGAATCTGAGCTGATAACAAAGTTTTGAATCATGATAACTAGATGAAAACCAAAACTAAGTTGTATCCACAAGAAAAAAACCACAACAACTTACTGAATATATCCAAGGTTGCAATGAACCACATACATAATGATGGACCTCATGGGAAATTTAGTGCACATAGAACACCACCCTAAAAATTATATACTCTTGGTCAATTTAGAATAACCTAAGATGTCTAGATTGGATGTCGAGGTGGGTGGTACAATAATTGAGGATGCTTCTTAAAGGCTAAGAGAATTTAGATACTCTACCCTTCCACCAAAGCTATAAAAAGTGAGACTTGTAGATTATAGTTCTACAAAATTGGCACTATTTGATTTAGAATAAGTTAGACACATCGGGTATTTAAAAAGTAATAATAGGAAGGTACATGAGGGCCATGGTAATTAATCTAATTCTTTGTACTACTTTTATTTAAAATAGTAATTTGTATTTGTATTTTTTTAAATAAATATTGTTAAATGTGTTTTACTATATTTATTTAAAATAGTGATTTTTATTTCTATTTTGTAAATTAATATTGTTAAATGTGTAATTGAGTAATTTGTATTAAATTGATATTCTAATTTTTAAGATATTTATTTAAAAAATTTAAAGTATGGTGAGTTTTTTTTTTTTACTAAGCTTTACTCTAGATGTGCAGAGAATGACTTTATCTCAAGTCCCAAACAAGATTATCTTTTGTCCTCATATTCTAGCTTGCACCTTCACACTCCTCCTCTCCTCCTCCTTGCACAAATTTAAACTATGAGGCACAAGGTAGTTGTTTCATATAGGAACATTTATATATGATAAGGAAAATGTGATACTCTATTGTAATTTTATCTACAAATGTGATGGAAAATGTGCCCTGAATGTTGACGATTTCATGGTTAACGTAGTATAAGCTACATGTAAATTTACATTCTTGTATACAAGATCAAGAAAGCTGTGCCCAATATCCAACACCATAGAGCAAGAAATGTTCACCAATTCAAGATCAAGAAAGCTATGCCCAATATCCAACACCATAGAGCAAGACATGTTCACCAATTCAACAGTTGCTTCCAAATCTTTCTCAGTGCTAGAGTTGTTTTCTCAATAAACTTGTTTTTACTACTCTTGAACTCATGAAAGTCATCGTTGTTGCATATAGGAGCATTTATATCTGATAATAAAAGTGTGATACTGTGTTATAATTTTCTCTACGAAAGTGTTGGAGTTGTTTTCTCAATAAACTTTCTTTTAATGATCTTAAGTGATGAAATCCATCGTTGTTGCATATAGGAGCATTTATCTTTGATAAGAAAAGTGTGATATTGTGTTATAATTTTCTCTACATATGTGTTGGAGTTTTTTTCACAATAAACTATTTTTTGCTACTATTAAGTGATGAAATTCATCGTTGGTGCATATAGGAGCATTTAGCTCTGATAAGAAAAATGTGATACTATGCTATAACCTTCTCTACAAATGTGATAAAAAGTGTGCCATGAATGTTGAGTCTTATGAAGAGAGAGTATATTCTAGTTTATAACCTGGTCCACAATCAAAGAAAATGGCTAGGGATTTCACAAGTTATTAGTGTATAACTTAATCCACAATCAAAGAAAATGGCTAGAGATGTCACAATTTATCATTCACACAGTGATTTATTGATGTTCTTAGTTGAAATGGATCCTATTAGATGCATGGTGGCTAGAGACACTAAAAAATCAAAATATATATCTCTTATGACATCCATATTGTCTAAAAACCATCCAAATTTTCCATATTATACAACAATTTCTAATAATAACCACTCAATTTACTCTCCAATTTTTGAAACCCCCACCCATGCTCGAGAGATCATAGTGTAAAATAAAATGTTATTGTGGTTTTTTTAAAGGGTTAATAAAAAAACAGACAACGAGAAAGTTAATATTGTAGTATAATAACTTTGTTTTGAATCACTGTGACAAAAAAACATTACATTAGCTCACAGAATATATTTAATGCTATAAGAATCCGAGATTATAACAAAGTTTTGAGTCATGATAACTAGATGACAACCAAAAATAAGTTTTAACCACAAGAAAAAAGTCACAAAAACTCACTGAATATGTCTAAGGCTGTAATGAACCACATACATAGTGATGGACCTCATGGGAATTTTAGTACACATAGAACACCACCCTAAAAATTATATATTCTTGATCAATTTAGAATAACCTAAGATGACTAGGTTGGATGTCGAGGTGGGTGGTACACTAATTGAGGATGCTTCTTAAATGCTAAGAGAATTTAGATACTCTACCCTTCCACCAAAGCTATAAAAAGTGAGACTTGTAGATTATAGTTCTACAAAGTTGACAGTATTTGATTAAGAATAAGTTACAAATGGGTATTTAAAAATTAATAAGAGGAAGGTACATGAGGGCCATGGTAATCAATATGATTATTTGTACTATTTTTATTTAAAATAGTAATTTTTATTTGTATTTTTTAAATGAATATTGTTAAATGTGTTGTACTATTTTTATTTAAAATAGTAATTTGTATTTGTATTTTTGAAAAGAATATTGTTAAATGTGTAATTGAGTAAATTGTATTAAATTGATATTCCAATTTTTAAGATATTTATTTAAAAAATTCAGAGTATGGTGAGTTTTTTTTTATTAAGCTTTACTCTAGATGTGCAGAGAATGAGCTTATCTCAAGTCCCAAAAAAAATTCCTCTTTCTCTTCATATTCTAGCTTGCATCTTGACACTTCTCCTCTCCTACTCCTTGCACAAATTTAAACTATGAGGCACAATGTAGTTGTTTCATATAGGAACATTTAGATATGATAAGAAAAACGTGATACTCTATTGTAATTTTCTCTAAAAATGTGATGGAATATGTGCCCTAAATGTTGACAATTTCATGGTTAATGTAGTCTAAGCTACATGAAAATTTACAGTCTTGTATACAAGATCAAGAAAAATATGCCCAATATCTAACACCATAGAGCAAGACACGTTCACCAATTCAAGAATTGCTTCCAAATCTTTCTCAGTGCTAGAGTTTTTTTCTCAATAAACTTGTTTTTACTACTCTTGAACTTATGAAATCCATCATTGTTCCATATAGGAGCATTTAGATCTGATAAGAAAAGTGTGATATTGTGTTATAATTTTCTCTACAAATGTGTTGGAGTTGATTTCTAAATAAACAATTTTTTTAGTGCCCTTATGTGATGAAATCCATCGTTGTTGCATATAGGATCATTTATCTTTGATAAGAAAAGTGTGATATTTTGTTATAATTTTATTTACAAATGTGTTGGATTTGTTTTCTCAACAAACTTGTTTTTAATGCTATTAAGTGATGAGATTCATCATTGTTTCATATAGTATCATTTATCTCTGAAAAGAAAAATGTGATACTCTGTTATAATTTTCTCTACAAATGTGATGGAAAGTGTGCCATGAATGTTGAAAATTTCATGGTTAACGTAATATAAGATAAATAAAAATTCATTTCTTCTACAGAAGACCAAGAAAGCTATGTTGAGTAGCCAACAACACAGAACAATACATGTTCGCCAACTCCATAAATGCTACCAAATCTCTCTCGGTGTTGGAGCTATTTTCTCAGTCGCCTTATTTTTACTACTGTTGAAGTGATGAAAGCCACCTCTCCATACTTTTTTTACTATCAGCAAAAAGAACAAAAAAAACCAACTTCATATCACCGACAGTGAAAAAACAAGAACAACGCAGACACAAGGGACATCAGTGGTAAGTAACAATGTGATATTTTGAAGGAAATAATACATAGGTGACTCACTAGGAATTGATAAAGATTACATATGGAGGAACTGCACGAAAACAACCTTTGATTTTAAAGGTAGAAAATCATGATCTATTTATTTATTCACGAGGAATTCATGTTGGCATGGTCATACAAGGTATTTAACTTAACTTCAGCATAGGCCTCATGATTTGTAAGGCTCAAGGAAGCAATATTGCATTAAGATTTCACTACCTGCTTCCATGGAAGAAAATTTTTGTTTTCATTCCTCCATGATGGCTCTTTCTCTGCAACATCTTATTTCTTCTAGGCTACTCTTACCTATGCTATTTCCTTACGACGTTTCTTTTGAAACATGTGGTGCAATTTCTAGTTAAAAAAAAATTTACAAATATAATGTTTCTCTATACCATCTAGAAATTCATTACTCTCTTGTTTCAATGTATCTCTATTTTGGAATCTTTTACAATTATGCATATATTTTACCCAAGGTTTGGGAATATAGTTAGAACAACTATTTTTTCTACTATCCACGTGCCTTCTAGAAAAAGGCTATTATTCGAACCCTATTATGGCATGGTTTGCAATTAGATTTACATTTATTATGTAAATTAACATACAGTCCAAAAATTACTCCTGGAAATTTGATTTGGTTTCCCTAAAAAAAATATTCATTATTTTCATTATTGTGTGCATGGTTCCATCAAGATAATGTTGGTAGTGGTTCATGATGGTAGCTAGCTCATGTTGGCATTGATGTCAACGTTATGATGTCAAAACTATGTTGGTCTAGGTCATGCAATTATGTCAACCTTGTGGTGTATTTATGGTCATTTAATGGTTCCTCATGTGCTAGTGGTGCTTATGTTCTTGTTCATGACCTAGAGTATGAGATGGAGGATGACTTATTGCAGTAGTGTGTTGGCCTTATGATGATGATGGAGATGTGCTACATTGGGTTGTAGAGGTGTTATAGGTTAGTTCATATATGGAAACCTTTTAAGAACTACTAAGGGCATGGGGGTGGGGGGATAGGGGGAGAGAGAGTGAGGTGAATTAATAGTGTGATCTATATACAATTTTTTCCTTTTTTTATTTCAATTAATGAATCATACATATGTTAACCGAAAAATAAAAAACATCATATAATGTGCATAATATAAACATAACTGAAAACCATAATAAAATACAAAACAATAAATATTCACATCATATCAATCATACATGAGACACAACATTTCTGGCGGAAACCCTTCGAGGACAAAAACCACCCTTGGTGCTACTACTCTGCTCTAAAATTATATTATTCAAGAAATTTGTCTTTTACATAGCTTTCTCACTCCCATTAGCATGGGGACTCAACCTCATATACATAATGCCAACTCCCACTGGGTAAGAGACTTGATACTATTGATCAACTCAGAAGACTCTATTCTCTCTGGATATCTATAGACTACCATCCACTAAAGGCCACCATGATCAGTTGATCCTCACCCAACTAACATTGGACTATCAAATCACCATCGGATTGAGAAACTTGTTCCTTTCATTGAGACTTTGATATTACTGCTCCACCTCCATGAAGTCACTTCTCCTCACCACCATCCAGACCTCCTTTAATCATCTATTTTCAAACCAGATCCCAAGAAACTATGCTCAGCTAGAAATAAACTCTACATACATTCTCTCAGTAGAAAGACATCATCACCAAATCAAGTATAAACACCGTAAATAAAATTTTCTTGAATATATGAAAATTATGGCCACAATTATGCATCAAATCTGAATACAAAATTTGAATGTTATCAAACCATCACAGCAATAAAATGTTTCATAATGCAACTAACATCATAAGACAGATGGATATGGGAGAAATGCATCAAAATCTCCTATAAAACAAGTGTGAGGGAATCATCATCATATACTCCAACAACATAAAAAACTCATCAAATCAAACACTACACTAACAATGCCAATTTTTATCTATTCTGCAACATGGTTCAGATATTCTCACCAGTCAGTCATGAATTCTCATGGATTGAAGCATCTAAGCTCTCCAATAGGTCTCAAGCATAACCTATGTAACTAATATATTCTCACTCACTGACTACCATCATCAACTCAAGCAACCGTCACATAACTCCAATATTATGTATATAAAATATGTATGGAAAAACTAAGCTTGGGGCTAGGATCAAAGGTGCACAAATTGGACAAAATCAATCCACCAATATCACTGTTAGTGCACTTAATTCATTAAAACCATGAGGGGACCTTTTAAAACCATTTCAGACTTTTTTCACTAATTCTATAAGCTTCTTCAAATTTCCAAGCTAATTTTCTTCTGAACAATGTGAGGAATCTAGAGGAAATATCGTGAAATCCCATAATCGATCCCTTGAAAATGTATAGATTCTATTGCGGCCATAACAACTCCCTTGATCCTGTATCTATGTGACCATAGATTTCTAGCCGATTTTATAGCGTTATGTGCATGCAAATATGGCTAAAAATGAGGAAAAAAATTAGTCCTTCAGCTTAGGACATCAACCATCGGATGCTTCATATTATTTAGAATTTTTAATAGCCTTTATAAATCTGACATGGCCTTTGGAACATCATGTGAAATATCTGAAATTATATCAAACATGCCTCCCAAGTGTCACTACGATGTTAAACTAGACATGCCAACAAACAATGTTGGAAAGTGTGCCAACAAGTCCTCCACTCTCCACCCATCAGCACCATAGGTTGTAACACCTCAGTTAGACCTGCAAACATATTTGTAGCACCATCATCTATCCATCACATCATTGCAACAAATAATCCTAATAAGAATAGACATGAATACCTAATGAAGACCTAGTTGATAACTCAACTAGTTTTCCATGAACGATCTCCATCACATGTGGATCTTCCCAATCAACATGTAGCAATATCATATACCTATAGCAACACCATCCAAATTTCTTGCAAAATGAAGAAACCATCATGAAATTTCTATCAATGCTCATACAAAATACTATGAGACCATCATGTTATCCTCAAACTCCATCAATGCCAACACATATCGACACACACCATGCTCCATCAATATGAATCATCATGAGGTCGAAATAATTTCATGGCCCTAAGAGTTGAAATTAGTGTAAACATAACCATATCATTATCAATACATCAATTCCAACCAATAGGATCACAAAGTAGAACATCCATCACAAATGACAAGCAGTTCCATGACCGTGACCCTGTTGACATCAATGGCAACACAACAATTTCAACCTCAAAAACATGTGAAGTTGATATCCGTACTCTCCAAAAGTGAAGCTAGATTGTATCCATCCAAATTGTCTCCACGTTGTATCCCCCTTTGACATCAAACTGCAAAGGGTGAACTCCATATGATTAGAAAGGAATAATTGAAGTATATACTAGAGTAATAAATCTCTACATGGATAAAATATAATGCATAAAAAATCATCCATGTCTCCAAATAAGAAACAAGTATCATATATATCTAATCACCATTCAAAGCAGAATATCAAGCAACAGTTATTACAAGCAAGTAGAAACATACTGGCATAAGACAGCCGTAGTGAAAATGTCCAACAACATCATAATAAACTATGAGAAACATTGGGTATATGCATTAATATGCACATAAGCATCAAAACATCACTCCTGCTCATAGAAAAATTATAAAGTGCATCATCATATAATGCAACAACATCCACATGAGGCAAACACACACAATATTCGCCATAAATACATAACAAAAACCACCATAACATCTCATCATATGAGGCCAAGTAGCCCACTGTCATAGCATAGTATGAGGTATAGAATGAACACTTCCAAGTGGATCATAATTGTAATAAAAAATGGCTAAAGCTAATAATAACAAATAATTCTCTGCCCGACACATTCCATCTCTAAGATGAAGAGATACCAATTTTTGGGATGAATTAACTGCTTCCACTACAAACAATGATTCCTTTTACCAGTAGAACAACTATATGGACTAAGACTCCACATGGCTATGACTCAAGTGAAAATTACAATGATAAATACATGGTTTTATAAGAAACATAATAGACCTCATAATAACTCATATGACCATAACATGTAATCACGATTCATGACTAAATGGCACAATGATAGTATAATACAAGTACATGGCTTCATAAGAATTTTAGATGAATATATCAATAAATACATGGCTGCTATGATAATCTCCTATGGAAAAATGACACAAATACATGATACATAATTAAAATTACATCACCCTTATCGCATACATGTGGTTGAAAAATGACTCCATATGATTCCTCCAAAACATGTTTATCATCATCATGTCAAAACAACTATTGACTAGACTCAATACCATCATAAAATGATGAAACAATAACAAGTGGATGGATGTATTAACAATCATACAACAACTCATACATTTTCAGTCCATGTCATAAGTGATCTCAATACATCTTGGAGTCATGATCATGATCTATGCATTAATGCACATCTTCTCAACCAAATGTTAGTGGAAACGAGAAACATATACATGGCTGATTTTTCTTTTCTTTTCACTCATGGAAACACATGTAAATATTACATAAATGAATGAGTTAAAATAATGAAAAATTCCAAGTAATCTAGGGAAATATCAGACCATGCATAGCTCCCCATTACCTCAATATACCTCCAATAAGACAGGGTGATCTTGTCAACCTGAAAGTGCATAAGGTTGAAAATAAATCATCATCTGTTGTTGTAAACTATATCATAAACTCCCACTAAGGTTATGTACCTATCATAAATTATACATTCCTCTATAAGTATGTATAAATAATCCTAGATTTGAGGAAGGAATTCTCTTCATTAGTCGATGAGTTGAAGGTTATTCTTCTTCCACATGGTCTTGGGATGCTTTTCCTTCTCTTCAATCTAATTCTTCTCTTACTTATCATTCTTTACTTGCTTTGTGCTAGATCCTCTTTGATTTTTCTTCTTTTTATGGGTTTTCCTTGAGTAGCGAGGAAAAAAACAATATCTTTCCATATTGTAAAATCAATGGAAAATGTATCGCTCCACATGGGAAAGAGCATCAACACTTCTTTTTCTCATGTCAAATATAAACCATGATAGAAATGTGTATCTCCTCCAATGATTAGGCCTACAATATATTTCCTATTCACTAAAGAGGTTACATAAGTTACAATAAACATAAAAAAATAGTTATACCTATTATCCGTTCTCCTTGGTAGTTGGGATTGATGGAGTCTCTGCTGATATGGTATATACGATTTTCTCTGAAAATGTGATACAATATGCCAAAAATTGTGACAGTTTTACCATTCTAGATTATGGACAAAAGGAACAAAAGGACTTTGATTCCTTTGAAATATTATAAATATTTCATGGTTACCACTAGGAGCAAAGGACCTTATGACTGTAGGTGCTCATTGAAATTTTCTTCTCTATTGTTGGTTTTTGTACTTAATATTTCGTTGGTTCTGCTTGTTTTTCTACTGTTGGTTCTTTTGTTTGCTAACTCACTTCTCAATCTGCTTGTTGTTTCCTTGGATCTCACTTTTATTATTATTATTGTTTCCTATAGATTTCTTGGGTCCTTCCTTGGTGCTCTTACTGGTATGCAAACTAGACTAACCCTTTTGAAATCCAAGACAAAATTTTCGTAATGGTGATCATTGGATTTCAAGAAAATTTTCCAAGGCTACCGTTCACTTCTCCATCTTTCGTTTCTTTCTCAAGGAAACAACTTTAGCTTATAACTTCTCAATCTCCTTTTTTTTCTATAGAAATTGTTTCCTCGTGCCTTCCTCAACTTTTTAAGCTTTTTCCAATTTAAATTTTAAGCTCAAAATATCCTCCTTTAGCTTGGCCTTCTTATCATCACAAATCTAGAATATTTTTTCTTGATTCTTGCATGCAGTTGTTAGTCTAGAAATATCTGCTCCAAGACCTTTAATAACATTCTCATCTTCACTATGTGCTTCAACATGATACAGATATGAATAAAAATTATAACTCAACAAAAACTCATTAAGATTTATATGTTTAGGAGAATTTGTTTCTGATTTCTTCCCATCTTCTACCTAATCATGTGCACTAGAAGAATGAGACCCTTATGGCTGACATTATTCACTTTGGAGGCTCTTCTTCTTCTTCTTCTTATTTTTGTTATTTTTCTTGTTTCTCTTACTCTCGTCTTCTAAATTTTTGGTCGTACCATCTCCAAAAATGGATTCTATCTTGTCCCACAAAATTTTGGCATGTTTCCTACCCACTAGTCCCTTCAAATCATCATCATGAATATTCTTGTAGATTATGCACTGTGCTTCTGCATCTTTTTGTAAAAATTTATTTGTGATTGGATATTTTCCACAAACTTCACATACTACTCTCAAAATGTTATATCCACAAGAGAATGATTAATATTTTAAATTTTTTCTCCATAAGTGGTAATTTGCAGTAGTCAAGAGAACCACTCTGTAAAAAAAAAAAAATCAAATTTTGCCAATAAACCCAAATCTACTCTCCAGTGATCAAGTTGCAACCAAGAGACCCACTCTAATACTAATTGTTGGAAACCTTTGAGAACCATTCGGGGGGGCGGGGCATGAATCATTAGTGTGATCTATATATGTATTTTTCCTTTTAATACTTGAATTACTGAATAACACATATGTTAACAAACAACTAATAAACATCATAGGATGTGCATAACATGAACATAATTGAAAATGAATAAAAAGTACAAGACAATGAACATGCACATTGCCTAAATCACACATGAGACACAAGATTTATCGTGGAAACCCTTTAAGGAGAAGAAATACCCTTGTTGCTACTGTTCTGCTTTGAATTTCTATAATTCAATAAATTTCTATTTTACATAACTTTCTAAGACCCATCAACATGGAGACTTGACCTCATATACATCATGCAAACTCCCATTGTCTAGGAGACTCGATACTACTAATCATCTCAGAAGACTCTATTCTCTACAAATATCTACAGACTAACATCTACTGAAGGCCACCATGATCAATTGATCCTTTCCGAACTACCATTGGAATATCCAACCACCATTGGACTATGCTACCACCATTGGAATATCCAACCACCATTCGATTTAGAAACTTGTTACTTTCGCGGAAGCTTTGATATCACTGCTCCACCTCCATGAAGTGACTACTCATCACCACCATGTAGATATCTTTTGAGCTATTTTCAAATTGGATCCCAAGATACTATGCTCAACTAGGAATCAACTCTGCATACATGCTGTCAGCATCAAGACATCATTATCAAATCAAGTATAAACACCATAAAAAAAATTTCTTCCAATATAGGAAAATCATGGCCCCAACTGTGAATCAAATCAAAATAGAAAATGTGATGGTATCAAACCGTGACAACAATAAGATGTTGCATAATAAAACTAAGATCATAAGGTACATGGAATAATGTTAAATGCATCTACAAATCCTAAAAAACAAGTGTGATAGAATCACCTACATATAATCCTGTAGCATACAAAAAATCATCAACTCAAGCAGTACACCAACAATAATAATTATGATCTATTTTGTAGCATGAATAAGATTTTCTCATTATTTAATCATGAATACTCATGCAATGAAGCATTTAAGCTCTCTAGTAGGTCTAAAGCATAATATCCTTCACTGGCACCTATTCACTCACTCACTACCATCATGAACTCAATCAACCATCACATATATCCAAGATCAAGTATATAAAACATGTAGGGAAAAATTGAGCTTGACACTAGGATCAAAGGTGTACAAATTGTATGAAATCAATCCACTAAAGTAACTATTAGTGCACTAAATGCATTCACATAATGATAGGACCTTTTGAAACAATTTTCGACTTTCTTCACTAATTCTAGAATCCTTTAGGATTTTCCAAGCTAACTTGCTCTCAAACAACGTGATGAATGCGAAGAAAATATCGTGAAATCCCATATTCACTCCCTTGACACTATCTTATCTTGACTAGGGCTCCCATACGCTTATGTGCATGTGACTATGGATAAAACTGAGCAAAACCATCAGTCCTTCAGTTCAGGAGCTCTGCCATTTGTTGCATCCCCTTCTCTACCATATGTACTAGCCTCCATAACTCTAACATCGCTTCTGACACATATGAAATTATACCAAACATTTCTAGGAAGTTTCATTACCAAGTTCACATATACGAGCCAAAAAAATGGTTTGCAAGTGCGTCAAGAAGTCCTCCACTCTCCATCAATATTCACCACAAGCTAAAACACCTCTCTCATACCTCCAAAAATATTTGTAGCACCATCATAATGCTATCACATCACTACAACAAGTCATCCTCATAGGCATAGACATTAAGATATAATGAATACCGATTTTAAAACTGAACTAATGTGCCATGAAGGATCTCCATCACATGTAGATCTACATGATCAACATGTAGCAACATGCTCTAGCTGTACCAACACCATCCAAATAACTTGAAACATCAACAAACAATCATGAAATTTCTATAAATTCACAGGAAAACTCTTTTAAGACCGTCATCCGACCATCAAGCTCCATAAATGTCAACATCTACTGACACACAACATGGTAAATTTTTCCCCATCATAATTTTTTTGACCTCAAGAGTTGCATGACCTCAAGAGTTGAAATCAATCGAAACACAACCATCTCACTGCCAATACATCAATTCCAAAAAATAGGATCACCAATTAAAATTTCCATAATACATGATAGGAAGTACCATGACCATGGACCTCTTGATATCAATTCCAATAGTTGTAGCTTATGATAGTGTCAAAGGAGAGGATAGGACTTGTTGGCACTCATGCCAACCCTATTTTGTTGGTCTCTTGGTAAATTTTGAATTGGCACTTAGGAGACATGTTTGGCCTATTTGCAAAGGTGTCACAAGACTTGGAAGAATTTTTGAGGTGATTTCATATGCTAGAGAAGGTGCTCTAATAGGTGGAAGAGGTTCTGAGTCAGATTTTTTTGTTTTTGACCATCCTCTTCCCTAACTAGTCATGTTTATAGAAGACGTCAAATATTTTAGTGCATGAGGTTGAGCTTCTTCATGAAAATCGATCCTCATTCCTCACACACATCAAGATTATTTCGATTTTAATTTTCGTAGAAGCTTATTAATTAATGGAATAAGGTCTAAATTGGTCAAGTAATTCTTTTAGTGGATGTGAACACATTTAGTGCACAATTAGTGATGGTTGAGGGTTGATTTCATCAGATTTATGCACCCTTGATCCTGGGAAAAAAAGTGAAATTTTCCTCTAATGTTTTATATTTTTCATTTTTGGAGTTGAGTAGATGTTGGTTAAGTGTGAGAGTGATTTAGAGAAGATTGCATAGAGGAAATTTTCTTTGGACCTAGTTGTGAGCATAGATACTTCAATGTATGATTGAAAATGACAACATAGTGATGAATTCTGAAACATGTTGTAGAATATATCAGATTCATAGCTATTAGGGAAAATATTGTATTGAGAGCAGTTTTTATGGTTTTGATTTTTGTTGTTGGTGATTATATTGTTCATTTTTCATTGAATAGATTGTGGTCACTATTTTTATGAGTAGAGAGTATGTTGTTGTCATTATTTTATATGATTCAGAGAAATCCTTGCTATGGATATTTGATTGCAAATTTGAATCAAATTTGGTCATAGAGTCTTGGTATATAGTGCTAAAATATATGAAACAAGGTCCACATAGAATATTGTAGTGACTTCATGAAAGTGGAGCAATGATTTCAAATCCTCATTGAAAGGAACAATTTCTCCATCCAATTGAAGTTGGATAGTCCAATTAGAGTTGGGAAAGAAGTTTTTATCATCGTGGCCTTCAACAGTTGGTAGTACATAGATATGTGTGTGCCACACCTCTTTAAGAAAAATAGAAATCATAGAATTTTTTTTTTCTTCTTCCATAAATATGTTTAGGACAACAATGCTATTACTACCATGTATTACCTTATTCACCTATAGGGGTATAGTAGAAAATGTAGTGAACCTGACATCCCTACATATTTCCTCTTTGGTTATTCAAAAAAAATATGTATATATTTATATTTATATACTAGCAATTTCAGTTTTAAATTTTACCACCGAGTCCACATTTGTAATATTATGTTTGGGATTGGGATCCTCACTCTACCCTTAGAAGGTTCTTCCTATCCCCATGCTTACCGTATACATCCATTATGCATACTTATAATACCCTTCTATCCAACATTGCTTATATGCCTCTATGATTTTCTTATAGGATTTACTATAATAAAAATATTTCAAAATATATGCTTCTATGGATCATTTATCCAAGGGTATATATACCTCAATATTTTTATTTTATTTTGATTACCTTTTGGCTTTTTTGATGCAAGTTTCATCATACCACATTTAATCTCAAACCTGAAAAATAATTAATTAAAATCAATGCAATTCCTCGCTTATTAACTCAGTCTCCTACGTGTCAGCCACCACTCCTAAATTTTTATGTTGATAAATTGGTACTAGAGCTTGAATTTTTCCTATGTACTATGGTTATATGATATGATTTAAAATCCTACAGCTACACTTTGTGCTACCTACCCTCTTTCGTCTTTTGAAAGCAAACCTAGAATCACCTTACGCCATGTGCACCCCCTTCACATGGAGTACGTGTGATTAATAGCGCCTCGTTTGGATGGAGGTGATAAAAATGTGATAATCAAGGGCCAAGATTAACCATTGTTACCCTAATTATTTTTGGTCCCTACTTGGTCAGTGTCTATATTGCATAGCCCCTCTCTATGTTTGGTGGAAATGGCTACATTTCCAATGGTCAAATATCGACACATCTCCTTCCATAGACACAGAAAGGTCATGACAGCAGAATAATCCACTATCTTCCACCATTTTTTCTCTTAGCTATTCCCCAGGTAAAAAAATTTACTTTCTCCGCCTATTCCATTTATTTTACATAGTAAGGTATATTTTTCAAAGAATATGCAGAGGTTTTCATTCAATATTTTTCAATCATTTGGTATTTAACTACAGTGTCAATGGAAGCATGTTTGTTATTTTTTCCACTAGTGTGATGCAGATTCAAGGAACCTTTCCTTAAAATTTACTTCATATCTGATAATATTTTGATGATGGTTGTATCCCTTGGTCTCATTATTTTCTGGCGTATTTAATTTTCTCTTTGTGCTTGTATTAACTTGAAGCTAAATAATCTTGTGTTTTTACCTATTCCCATATACATAACATTAGTATCAAAACCCATTTACTGTGTGGCCTCAATACCTAGAGAAAAATACCAAGTATGCTTCTAGAGTCCTATGTTTCTATTTTAAATGTGGTTTCCATTTAATCAGCCATGTCAGCTTGCATATTCTTGTTATCCAAGTTACATCACTCTCACAGGGCTGTTAGGAGGGTTAGCTCAGTTTTGTGTAGGATATATTTATGGGATAGCTCTACAAATAATATGTCTCCTTCGCCTAGTGACATGTTTGAAAATAAGGTTGTTCCTTGTTTTATTTTCTTTCGTACTTGTTTCAAATTTTTTTCTAATGGAAGTATCCCTGAACTATGTTTGGGGTTTCTAAACTCATTTATTTTTATATTGCATTGCCAATACATGAGAGGATAGGAGTCAACCCCACCTCTCAAGTAGTATTACTTGTCATATGAGTAGAGCATGAAATGCCCGATAAGCTTATGCATTCTCTATAATATTGAAAGGGTAATACGTACTCTCTGTAAAGGGTTGTGATAACCCCCTCATGCCCTATTTCCTTAATCCATTGCAACATCTAACTCATGTATTTGGTTTTTTTTTTTTTTTGATCGATTCTAAAAGTTATTCCACACATAAATATATCTTCCTCTGATTGATTGTAGGTTGGAGTGCATCAATAATTGGTGTTTCAGGTATGAAGTTCAATCCATCATGTTTTTTAGGATCACTCTGTCATTTAATTTTATAGTATGGAATACTTAAATTGCGTTCCACTTATTTTGCATGTACTAAAATACCTTATCGAAGCATTGTTCCTTCCTAGGAAGCCATTAGATGACATACTTCACTTATTTCCATTCTTTATTTTTTCCAGGTTGATTACTTCCATTCTCTAGAATTTAGTCAAATTTCATGATCCTGGTTTAAACTCAGTGAATTATCAGTGTTATCAGGGTTATTCCTAATATTGGCCTAATAGTTGGTATGAGGGTTGAGGGAATTCAGTCTTGGAATTCTCCTGCCACCCCTCGTTCTGATACATGTAGATTTACTATTATTTTTTCTACTCTTTATAACTTGACAGATTCTAATTATGGATGGTTTAGGCCCCTGAATTTTTGATTTTATGGTCTGAATTTTCACACAATATATCAGGCTTATTAATATTCTTCAATTACATATTTCTGCCAATGACACTATTCAGTGAAAACTTTTGCTCGATAGTTTCTTTCTGAGTCTAATATATTTCAGGAAATTTAGATTCTCTAGTTTTTGTTATTGTAACAATTCTATTTTATGAAATATGAAAAGTTCATATGTCTGTATTAGTTTGATTCTTTTTTCTTAATACATTGTTTGTTCCGCTACCGGTTACACCTTACGTTCCCTCGGTTTG
This sequence comes from Pinus albicaulis, assembly GCA_034641835.2. Taxonomy (NCBI): domain Eukaryota; kingdom Viridiplantae; phylum Streptophyta; class Pinopsida; order Pinales; family Pinaceae; genus Pinus; species Pinus albicaulis. Next base: position 512,421,653 of record CM076579.1, on the reverse strand, counting down.
AATTTATTTTTTGTAGTTCTTACATTTTTAATTTGGTTACTCATCCATGAATTTTGATGTTGGGTTAGATGAATGAATTGATTCATATTGATCTTCTTAAAAACATTTGTGTAGAAGTACGTCTAATGTAAATAACATCCCTACCCCCATCGGGAATTAATTCTTCTATGGTTTGAAATATTTTTTCATTTTGTTTAAAGAAATAAAATTTATTAGCACGACACTTGTAGCTTACCCGTATGCCTTCTCCACTTACGATTCAGGAATTTCTGCTATGGGTAGATCCAAAATCTTCAAGTATTATTACTACTCCTCTTTAAAAATATAATTTATCGCAATAACTATTACCTCCTTATCCTCATCATCCGAGTTTAGATTACTAGCATAAAAAAACAATTTTTCGCCTCCTATTAACACTAAATTGGTAGTCCCTTCTTTCATGTTTCATAATATTAAATTCATGCGATAACCACATAAATCTATTATTTCCAAAGTACATGAACCTCCATGGCTGACTCAATTTATACTTATAAATCACATTGAATATGTAATTATTCAAAGTCACCTACAGCATCTAATCTTTGAACAATTAGCAATATAATCATTAGTTCCTTTTTTATTTAACCACAAAACTAGCTATGTTCTAGCAACAGTATGCACAATTACTAATCCATGTATAAGTATATAATATAACATGAGTATTTACACATAAAAAGTTTCATTTTGATAAATAATATTACATAGAAAATAATATATAAAAGGATAGATAAGCAAGATAACATAGTAATAGTGTAAATTGGTACCACTATTAAGTATTCAATTCAAAATGCTACACTTATTTCACCATCCAATCTTGAACCGAGTGCCTCAATTTCCCTCTCGATCTAAGATGTACTTGTTAGGATATCAACAACCTCTATTGACCCCTTCAATAGGTATATTAAACCTTTCTTCCATGAGTTATTTTCCCTTTATTAGTGTTTCACTTATGTGGACCTCAACGTCCACGTTCGTAGGATTTTCTTTAAAAGTATACCTTTTTATCCCGTGACTTTTTATGCTTATATAAGATTTGCATATTTCTCGAGCAAAACAATTTAATCGATTTTCTCTCCCATCCATTAGATATTATCTAGAACTTTATCTAAATTATTTATCATGGAAGGGTTATCGCAGGAAAAACTCTCATATTCAAGTGTCTCATTCCAAAGTGCTTTTAGTCCCATCTATTTATTAATAAAATTATCTATTTACATAAATATTTCAATGTATTTCATGGATTTTCTGCCATTCGTACTAACATAGCTCAATATAAACAAAAACAACATTACAACAATGAGGGATATTACATTCTTCCCTCCTTTTAATTCACATTTTCCTTGGTGTTTATTTTCTAGTTACTTTCTTTTGAAATAGTGTGAGATAATTCTTCTACATTTCATCTTTTTTCTCCCATGTAGCTTCTTGGGGATTACAATGTGTCCATTGCACTTTAACCTGAATGAGGACTCGATTCTGGAGGCATATCTCTTTCTAGTTTAGGATATAGAGAGGATTTGCTAGAAAGTCTCCTTCGGGTTCCGTCTGTAACATTCTCCAATCAATTATCTCAGAGATATCATGTACATATTTTTAAAGAAATGATACAGGAAAATAATTATGAACTTTAATATGACTAGGTAATGCTAATTGATAAGATATGGGTCAAACTCTATCGAACGTTTCAAACAACCCACATGTTAGACTCCTATACCAATAGGTGTCATTTTTCATGATTGACTTGTTGAACTATGCAATATGTTCAAACCTTTTTCTTGTTGCAAAGTTGTTCCATATTCTTAAAAAATCAAAAAATCAAAAAATTTAAAAAATGTAAAGAGGGTATACCCTAAAAGAAAAATTAAAGGGTGAAAAGAATAAAATTGGCCAAAAAAGTAAAAGAAAATGAACCCCACCAAAAGAAAGGCCAAGGAAAATGTGCAAGTCTAAATGCCACTACTTTTTGCTCTAATGCAATAAACAAAATTGTGTGCAGTTTGTCAAACTTTTGCCAAAATTTATGAAGAGTCAAACTGTTTAAACTTGACTCATTCATTTTTCAATTTCATGCTGTAAAATAGAGAATAAATATCTGGCCAAACAGTTTAATCTTGGCAGATAAGTAGATAGGTAGAGTTAATAAAAGGAGCTCAACCGTTTAATCTGAGCCCTTGGATGTAATAAGTGTAGACCTAGATAGGTTTGCCATGTAAAAGAAAAAGAAGATTGATAAGGGTGTGCCAGCCTAAGTGCACCCTAATAAAGAAGAGAAAATGGTAGGGTAAAGTAAGTAGGGTAGGTAGATGTTGTTGCAGAATTACATGTGATGAATGATGGTTCTAAATGTGTTCAATTATACTTTCATCACAAGTGCAAAGGTAGATACTTCATTGGAAAAAATTCACAGCAAAGCAAAGTCAATATTATTAACTTCCCCTTCATTTTTCCCTAAATATTTCACTAATTTCCCCTAAGTGCTAAGGTATTTGAAGATTAGAGGGGCTCAAGGCATTTCCTTGACTTTTGGAGGGACCGGACCCTCGGCCCAATAATTGGAAAAAACCGAAGTACTTAAAATCATTTCATCATCACACTTATTTACTTCAAAAATTCTTTCCTAAGTAAAATCCCATTTTACTTAGGAAAATCCTTCAATATTTCATGAAAAAGCCCTCAAAATCACTTTTTATTCTAAGTCTGAATGATGAAAGTATTATAATGCAATTTAATTTTGGGCCTTCACTTTCTTAGCTATTATAAAGTATTTTGAGTTCACATTGTTCCCTTGTCATATTAACTCTAATTTATATATTAAATCCCTATGAAAATCACCTTTTCCTATTATATATGAATCCGTTTATAGCAATATCCCAAAACACTTATATTATGACTTTTTAGCCAAAAGTATTTAATTCCTATTTTATTCAAATAAAAAACCCACAATATACCCCCTTTTGGCTAAAATATAACATTAATATTATTCCCGCCCCCTACAGTAAATAAATCACATTGATTTAATTATTTTATAAATAAAAATATATGAAAAACGTTTAAAGATATGTATATGTGTTTAAAACAAAAATGAAACTCAAAGTTTAATTAAAACCAAACTTTGAAATAACCCATCCCGCATGTATTTTTCACCCCCAACCATCCACTGTACAAGGACTTAATTAATCCTCATGGTTAATTAAGAACTGATCCCCGCCAATTAGAATGCCCCCAAAATGATTAATTCGTAATAAAATGTGTCGGGTCCCGCCCGTTAAACACCTATCAACCCCCTGTCCCGTCTACCATTTGGTTGATCACTCCAAAATCGACGGCTCTCATCCTTTCTGCTGGCCATCTCCGATCCGAACGTTAACGCGCGAAATTTCGGTGGTTTTTAAACAGTGCCATGGCCACGCGTCGTCCGTTCTGTGGATTCGCTACCTCTCTGCCCAAAACCGCCTACCCTCAAAAGTGGTGCGGAATAAACCACTTACCACCTTTCCCCGTGACTCATCCCGTATGTCGCCACGTCATTTATTAAAATAATAAAAAATTCGCCCCCCATTCAACTTTGCCAATAAAACAAAAATTCACATCGTTTTCATTATTTTGTACGCAGTGAATGAATACACCCTCCACGCAGAAAATTTGAATTTCAAATTTCTAAAGTCCGCCAACCTTTATCACATCAAAGAAAATTGCAGTCAAGCCTCTCAGAAGATTATCCGCATTAACCATCATCTGTTCAAAATGCTGTTTTCTCCAAAAATAGGTATTTACCCTAAATTCGCACTGAACTCTGTAAGAAACTCGGATTTCCTTTTTGTTTCACTGAAACAGAGTTGAAATTAATTGCTAGTTCATTCCTTAATCCTGAGAACTGTAATTGAATTCCCAATCTGCGATTGTACCTGTTTCTCCCATCAAAACCTGTAATTTTGCTCAAATTTTCACCATAAGCGGAATTTCCATTTTTGAATCAACAAGAACGAGAAATGGAAGTTCTTGTGGCTTTAAACATCACCCCATTAAATGCCCCTCACAGAGACTTGGATTATTTATCATTATTCGACAGAGATTTCCAAATCAAAGACCTGGTTTTTAGTGATAGTCCTCTTCGATTTTTTTGTCACTGCAGAGACAATTATTTGAATGGCTTGGATATGATTGGGTTATGGGAATCTAATATTCCCAGGTACCTTTTTCCCTCTGTCCATATTTTCCCTGAAATAATCCATTTTTGCCATGAAAATTATGATCCTAACCAAAGAGCAGGCTTATCCCCAAATCAGGATGTCCTTTTCCCAATTACTGCTCAGTCTATCAATGAGATGCTACATTTTCAACTTGATTAGGCCCTCACTGCCCTGTCCATGGGAGATTTACTTGAGAAATCCACCAAACTATCCCATAAAGAATTAAGCCACATCTTCGAGACCTTTATGTTGTCTGATCATCAGCCTAAAGGCCCTCCCCCTTATGGGTATGCTTTTTTCACTGAGGAGGGTAGAATTATTTTGGAAATGATATCCTTTATAATGGGCTTTAATACTAGTGAATATGTTGATCATTTAACTCTAGTATTATTGTCTATTTTCACCCATGGACAGCCTCCTGTTGTCAGGTATGACTTTGCATCATACATTGCAGATAAAATCCATGATAAATTCATGAGATTAGAAAATGAGAAAGTGTTCAAGTATTCCTCTGTCATCTACCACCTCATACTCTATTATCAGTCGGAAAATTTCCCTTTCTATATCAAGAAGCTTGATGCCCAAGGGAATCCTAGGTCTGTTATCTTTTGGTCAGCCATCATTCATAGTTCTCGAGATTCTCCCTATTCTTATAATGAGTTCATTGATCTTTTTATACACCCTGCAACCACCTTGTTGATAGGAGTTTCTCCTCCAAGACTCAGCAATGAAATCAAGAAAAATTTACAGCTCTCAAAGCAATACAAAGTTGGTGATTGGTATTTATACCAAAATCACACAAAAGTCAGAATATTTGCATTATAATATTTCAGGAAGATGAACAATTCTGATATAATTCATTTTTGTAATGCAAAGAAGAAGGCTCAACTCCGGATCAAAAGTTAATTAGGTCCCTTTATTTGTAACTCTAGAGATGCAGGGGAAGAAGCTGAAAAGATATTAGAAGATCATCTCAAATTACAAAAGAGTTTCTATTGGGTGCCTTATGACCCATTCAACTTCATTTGTGATAAAAGAATGAAAAATAAATCAGCACCATACATACATCAAATAATCCCCGAGATTGAAAAATATGCTAATACAGATGAATGGATGGAAGGAACATTGATAGAGCAGGATATTGAGCAGGTCAATATAGACAATGTTATGAAAGATCTTGAAAAAATGCTTGACCTAGACTCTTTTGCACAGGTACCAAGATCAGAAGTTGGTCCTTCTTCAGCTGGGATTATTCAGCAGGAGTTACAAGAAAACATTGCAGTATCATCTAAGGGAAAAGAGAAAGAGGTTGATACACAAGTTAAAGAAACATTCACTATGACAGAACAACCTCAAACTTCCAAGGGACAGGATCAAGTACAGATCTCTTCTGTTCAAAAAAATCCAGTAGAAATATCAATTTTGCAGACTCCATTAAATGTGGAAAATGGAAAAGGAAATAAGATGAAGCTGCTACCCCTTTCATTGGATATTCACAACAGCCTCAGGCCAAAAGACAGAAATTGAATATTCCTCCAGAAGTAGAATCTATTGATGAAATCGTTGATAGTCAAGGACCAGAACAATTGGGCAATCAACAAACAGGTACAATCAGTGAAGCATCCACTACCTCACAAAGGAAAGAGCTACAAAAGCGACAGAGTATTGAAATATCTTCTTTCAAAACACCAGTTAAAGATGCAGGAGATATAAAGAAGACATTTATCAATATCAAGGCCAGGAATGATCCACTGAGAATTCAAGTATATAATCAATATCTGAAAATGGCTCCAAATAATCAAGAAATATTGATGTCAGCTTTTGACATCCAACAGGGCAAAATGTTAATGAGCTATTTCAAACCCAAGGTGCAGCAACCCAAACAGCTGCTGATTATATTAGGACAAACTTTGAAGTCCTAGCAAAGGATATCCATCCTTTAGATCAGATTGAGTTACATAAGCAGACTGGTGAAATGATCTATTCTACTTTGACTGATAAGGCAATGGCAGCTCACAGGTTACAGGATTCTTTGGAGAACACCAATACACAGTTGCAGCTTGAAAAGGCTTCTTCTCAAGCCAAAGATAACAGGATAAAAACATTGGAGGAAATAATAATTGGTTTGGGTCATAATCCAAAAGATGTCAAAGGTATAGAAGCTCTAATCAAGAAAAACGATGATGACATTGCAGCTTTAAGAAAACAGTTGAAATTGCCAGCCTCCAGACATCCTCAAACTGAAGAAGTAATAAAAAAGAATTATGAAGAAGAAATGATGGAGTTGCTCTTGAAAATGAATGAGAAACTGATTGAAATAGAAAAAGAACTGGAACAAGCTTTAAAAGACAAGCAGTCCAATGTTCCAGTATCTACAGCAGTGGTTATCACAGGTACAACAAGTCAACCAACAGGTCAGCCAGCAGAGCCATCACAGGTAAATACTTCAAATTTGAGTACAGAAGAATTAATAAAGCAAATGAATGACTTGAAAATACAAGTAACAGAACTTCAGCACACAAAGTTACAGCTTTCCAGTTTGGAGCAGAAATATCATCTTTCAAAAATGACTGTTGCTGACAAAACAAGAGAAGTCAAAAAGTTGGAAAAATTGGTTAAAGCTTTGGAAAGGGATCTCACATTGGAGAAACCTTTAAGAGAAATAAATGACATTCTTTGGGATGATATTATTTAGTCAATAAGAGATATCTGGTCTTCAATCCAGATAATATACGAGCAGAATGATTTGGTCAAAGTAGCTCTGGATGAAGTTGAGAATACACGAGCAGAATTAGGAAATAGGCATGAGGAAGCCAATCATCTTATACAAATTCTAAACACCCAAACCAGACAGCAACTTGCAGATTTGGGTATTCAGGACAGAACTGCAACAATCTTGGAGATCAAAAGATTTTTTACTAAAAGAACTCTTATGAAAAATTTAGAACGAAGGTGTTTTGACATGCAAAGTGAAATCATTGCTTTCAGAGAAAGGTTTAATGTTTTATAGAATAAAGGGTTGCCCAGCCCTATGGTTTCAGAAGATAAAATAATGGACTTGGAAACTTATGTCAAGAAATTGGACATACATGCTCACAATCATTTCATTGCTAGTTCCTCAACCATTTCATCAGAAGCAACATTACCTACAGGAAGGAATCTTCATGACAGATTAGAGAATTTGTTTTATCTTGAACATGAGGTAAGACATTTGTTTCCTAATCAGCCTAATTTCTTCAGATATACCGAGGCTGATGAAACATTAAGGAAGCTTCAACGGACAAGAATAGCAGAAGATAAATGGTGGGAAGATTTGTTGGAACTTTTGTAAAATTTATCCTTATATGAAATTTTTCCTATTTACTACAGTATAAAGGATAAAGGGACAAACAAAGGTCAAAGAGTATCAGTTCAGTTAAAAGTGTATCAGTAAAAACAAAGAGTATCAGTGAAGCAAGGCAGTTAGAACAAAATTACTGAAGAAGACAACGATGAGCCAAAATATAGGTCCAGCCTCCAGCACATTCTCGAAAGGAGGGAACATCACAACATCAGTTACTTCTTCTCTTATCCATGAGACCATCTGTCTCTATTTTTATTGTAACTTATTTATGAGTCATATTAGATTATATCTCATTTTGTTAAGAGATATTTTGTATAATTTTTTGTATAAATAAGCCCTCAATCGGATTATTGAGGGTGGATTCTTATACTCTGATGTAACATTGAATATTTTGGAATAAAGAGCTTTGGAGAAATTTTTCGTGGAAAAACTGGACAAGGAATTGAGGCAGAAGACTTTTCTCAGGATTCATGTGTCGAATGAAGGATCAATAAGTCATCTCTATCCCATGTTTTGAAGTTTTATATTTGTTTACAATATCATCTGTGTTTCATTATCTTAATATTTAACGAAAAGGATTAAATCAGAAAGTACTTAGGTGTAATCTGATTTCAGTCGTTATTATTCTAAATGTTTTCTTCCAAACTGGTTTAAACAATGAATTCTTAATTACTCCTGTTTGTCTAGTTCATACATCTTTGGTTATTTAGTAAAGAATACTTAACTGCTCTTTATTGATAATCAATCTATTTCTCTTCTCTTGAATGTGTTGAAAGATCTTTATTTCCTTTCATCCGTTTGAATTCCATTCCATTCACTTTAGATCTATAATTGTTTCTAGTTTGATTATCTTGCCCTGATAAACCATCTTTTGTTAAAAAACTTAAGCCAGTGCAGCCAATCCTTTGACTCCATTAGCCCAATGGACTGAAGCTACTTGATCTTAATCTCAGCTAAAGAATTCCATCAACTCAAACAAAATCAAAACCCCTGGACTTTACAACTAGCCTAATATTCTAAAAGACAAAGCTATATTTTAAAGAGAGAGCCCTCTCTGGATACAGATTGGCTAGATTCTATATCTGAAGGTTGGTTTGTGGTTACCTCGGACCCCTTTCCTCTTCCAACAAATTCAAGGAAAATCTGAGTGATAACATAGTGGTGACCATACTGGGGATTCTGAATATCTTTATTGTCACTATTATTTTCTTATAAGCTACAAATAGAGCCTGAAGATCAGCCATGTAGCGTTTGAAAGGCTTTTTCTCTGAAATTGCATTGTAAATAAATGCTTCTTCAGTCTATCTCTGGTTTAGCTTAATAACTGAACTTTGGTTTCAAACATTCAATCAGACTCTCTAGTTCAATAAATCTTTGAGAAAATTTTAATTAAACATCTTAAATTTCCTAAAGAGTTTGTCGAAGTTGTACTTTCATTTTATTTAAAACAAAAAACCAAAAATATAAATCATCTAGAAAATTGGCTTAAGAAAGGACTCGTTATACCAGGTCAAATCCTGACCCTAACCCACCACCGATATTTGAGAACCCAAATCTGATTCCCGGAATTCTAAGAAGACAAGAGAGTCAAGGAAACTCTGAAAGTTCCCAACCTGTTTTTAGATCACACTCTTGTCCTGTGAAGATTATATATCTTGAAGACGAACCATTTGATGAACAGTTTGAAAATTGTCTATTCATAAATTTTTCTGAATCTGAGTTGTCCAAGCATGTTCCTGATCCATTATTTCTTGAAGATTTGCAATTTGAATTTATCACTTCACATCTTGACAAGTATTTACAGAATTCCATTCAATCTGAGCATACCTTTGAAGAAACTTCAAACACTTCTGTAATTACTACAACTTACCCAAGTTCATCTACTTTCCCCCAAAATTCTCAAACACAAGCCACTCCTTCTACTCCTCCACCCACTACTTCTAGACCATCATCACCTGTTATTCCATTACACCTTCCGATGGCAAATAGATATGCCCCTTTAAGGTTTCCAGGAAACCCTGCTGCTTTGCCTCAAGACTATCAGAGTAAAATCACCCCTTTTGATGGTTCCGGTACTTACACTGCTCAACAACATACCAAAAGGATGAAAGATTACTTTGAATTTTATGAAATAGACGCTGATGATGTTCGAATGAGAATTTTTGTTCAGAGTCTCACTGGGGAAGTCAGGACATGGTTTAGGGCTCTTGCTCCAAACAGTATTGCTGACTTACCAGCCCTGTATAGAGAATTTTTAAATAGACGGGAGAAAAATAAAGACCCTCTTCAAATCCTATCTGACTTTGGAAAATTGAAAAGAGGACCTAATGAAGCAGTGCAAGATTATATCATTAGATTTAACGAAGCCTACAACGTTGTTCCCCAAAACCTTAGACCTCCCCCGGATTCAGTATTGGTCAAATTCCCTGATGGTTTTGACTCTGACATAACATATTCACTTAGGGAAAGAGCTCCTCAAACTCTAGAAGAGATGCAAAGCATAGTTGTTAGTGTTGAAGCTAACTTGATAGAAAAAAGAGCTAGAGCTAGAGCTGAAAGAAGGATGCCTATAAACGAAGAGCCTTCGGCTTTTGAAAGAAAACTGGATGCAATTATTAAAGGGATGGAACGATTGGGAGACAGAGTAGAGAAAATCGAAAGAAATTATTCTAGCGATGGTCAAAATGTTGTTAGAAACCCAAACTTCAGAAGAAATCAAAACCAAAATACTGGGAAAAATGTTCCTGACCAAAACATCAGGCCACCATTCCAGGAAATTTTTGTTGAAGGTTCATCTTCTGAGGAACCTACTGAGGATGTTGAAATAAATAATTTGACTGAACACAAGAATGAACCAGAAGTTTTCCTATCTCAAGAAGATCAAGAAAATCATATTCTTGAAACATTTCAAAGTCATTCAGGAGAAACTTTTGATTTCAAGGAAGGATATGATTTAGCAATTTATGAAGTTCATAAACAATAAAATTTGAGAAGCAGACGAATTTACGTGCCAGAGAATAGCGAACAGAAAGCTTTAAAACAAAACATCAAAGGTAAAACTAACACTTCTCCAGTACAAATTCTTTCTAGAACAAGTCCTAACCCCGCTAATCCAATAATTGAAGATGTGTCTGATAATCAACTGAATAATAAAAAACTTTCCAATACTTTTCCTCCTGCAGGAAACATAGAAGAACCAGCAGAAGTTAATTCATAAACACCTTCAACTCATAATCCCACTCATGAAAAAGAGGAAAACATTGAAGACCCCAAAAATAGAGAAAATCCAACTGTTCAAAATACTAGAGCTCAAACAGAAAAATATTTCAATCTAGAAGCTGAAATAGGCAAATGAAAGATAGTTGTTCCATTAGCAGAATTAGCTAGACACGATGTCTATAGAAGCCAAATTAGCAGATCCCTTAACATTACTGGAATGGATGATTCAATAAATGTTTTTAATGATCAACCCAAACTACTTTTTGGCCCTGAAGTAAATGGAAAACTACAAAGTGGAGGAACTCCTCCATTTTATGTGAGTTTGAATGTACATGACAAAATACTTCATAACACCATGCTTGATTCTGGAGCGTCTCACAATTTAATGCCCAAAGCTGTGATGGAAAGATTAAACCTAGACATTACCAGACCATATAAAGATATTTTTTATTTCGATTCAAGTCAGGTAAGATGTTTAGGTTTGATTAAAGATCTGTGTGTTACTTTGGTGCAATACCCTGCGAAATATGTGCTGATGGATATAGTAGTAGCAGATATTCCTCCCAAATATGGTATGTTGTTATCCAGATCCTGGGGTGCCAAACTCAGAGGATCTATTCAATTAGATATGTCATATGCTACAATTTCAGTGTTTGGTCAACCTAAAAGACTATACAGAGAGACCTTGATGAAATATTTAGTCAGTAGTCAGGAGAAGCCTGAAAACTTCCCCATCTACTCAGTACATTATGATATGGACTCATTCATCCTTTATAATGCTGAATCTGACCTTCCTACTGAACTAGAAGCACCAGAAACAGAAACTACAAATAAATCTACTGTTCAAGTCGAGGAAATTTCTGAAAACAAAGAAACATCAGACATTCAAGAAATACCAGAAAAAACTGAAAAACCAGAGCTCCCTGTTAAGAAAATTGTTAAAACAGTCGATGAAGATTATGAACATGAAAGTCTGTGGCATGCAGAATTTGATGGTTCAGTGAATAAGTTAGGAGCAGGAGCTGGAATTTGGATACATAACGTTGAAAATGATCATGCTGAAGGTAATGCTTATAGATTGAACTTTAGATGCACTAATAATATGGCAGAATATGAAGCTCTTTTGCTAGGGCTTAAACATGTCAAAAAATTAGGAGCAATTAGAGTATCAATCATAGGAGACTCTGAGTTAATTATTCAACAGATCAATGGTGAATGTTCAATAAAAGACCCCAGATTAAGACAATATAGAGAAACAGTTGTGGAATTTCTCAATACTTTTCTACAGGCTCAACTTGCCAAAATTCCTAGAAAACAAAATTTGCATGCTCATAGTCTTGCAATGTTTGCTAGCACTTGTAAATTACCTTTTGGACCTAATCATCAGTTCACAGCTGAGATTAGACATAGAGCTGCTATACCGGATAATCTTATGAATTGGAAAGTGTTTGTAAATAATAATCAGATTAATAATTTTTTGACCTTAGAAAATGAATTCTCTAATAGTAGCATAGATGAAGATACAACAATCAATGAATATGATCAAATAGATGAACAAGAAACAAATATTTCAGAAAAGACTGCAATTCACATGCTTCACCCAACCAAATTCACTAAAAAAGATATGCAGGATTTGAAACAAATGGAAGTCGATGAGATTATAGAAGATGAATATGAAATTATTAATCTGAAAGATAATCATTTACCTAAAGGATTAACTCCCTTGGAAGATCTTTTTGACTCAAATGGCATTCCGCTAAAACCCAAAATGGAACCGTTAAAAGCTGATATTGAAGAATAAAATTTGGGAACGGAAGGAAATCCTAAGATGGTTAAGTTATCTAAATCTCTGCTAGAGGATCAAAAGGTTAAATATGTTGAACTTTTAAAATAATTCTAGGATGTTTTTTCCTGGAGTTATGAAGATCTTAAATCATATGATACATCAATAATTCAACATATAATACCTTTGAAACCAGATCAGAAACCATTCAAACAAAAACTTAGAAGAATCAACCCTGTGCTACTACCTTCAATTGAGAAAGAAATTAAAAGAATGTATGAAGCAGGAATAATAGCTCCTATTAGATTTTCTAAATGGGTTTCTAATTTAGTACCAACAAGGAAGAAAATTGGAGAGATTAGACTATGTGTCGATTTGAGAAATTTAAACAAATTTTCTTTAAAATATAACTATCATTTGCCTAAAATGGACCATATCTTACAAAGGGTAGTAAGATCTTCAAGGATTTCTCTTCTGGATGGATTCTCAGGATACAACTAGATTCTGGTTCATCCTAATGATCAAGATAAAACAGCTTTTACAACCCCATGGGGTACATTCAAATATGTTAATATGCCTTTTGGACTAAAAAATGCAGGAGCGACTTTCCAAAGAGCAATGGACATTGCCTTTGCCAAAGAAATCCATGATTTTCTAGTCATATATCTGGATGATTTGATTGTTTTTTCCAAGACAGATCAACAGAATTTGGATCATCTTAGACAGGTGTTCATAAAATACAGAAAATATGGTATTTCTTTAAATCCTAAAAAGTCATTTTTTGGTCTTGTAGAAGGTAAACTCCTAGGTCATATCTTTTCAAAATATGGCATTAGAATTGATCCTGAAAGAATACAATCCATTTTTTAGATACCTCATCCCAGGAATATTAAATAACTTCAAGCATTCATAGGTAAGATCAATTTTTTGAGAAGATTCATTTCTAGTTTAGTTGAATTACTTAGACTGCTTACTAACATGTTAAGAAAGGATTCGAGTATTAACTGGACAGTTGAAGCCAAGCAATCATTTGAAGAAATCAAAATGGATTTAACCAAAACACCAGTTCTTTCCAGTCCAAAATTTGATAGAGATTTCATAATTTTTTCATTTGCTTCTGAACATACAGTTGCAGCAGTTTTATTACAAAAGGATGATCAAGGATGTGAAAAACCTATAGCCTTTTTTAGTAAATCACTTAGAGATGCATCATTGAAATACAATATCATGGAGAAACAAGCATTTTCACTTGTGAAAGAAATTAAAGATTTCAGAGTTTATATATTGTATTCTCATGTGATAGCTTATGTACCTAATGCTGTCGTTAAAGACATCTTAACTCAAGATGGAATTGAATGCAAAAGAGGTAAATAGATAGCTACCATATTAGAATATGATATTGAAATAAGACCTACGAAACTCATAAAAGGACAAGGTTTGGCTCAACTCTTGACTGAAACAAATTGCCAAGCCCTGAACATTAATGAATTGGATGACGAACAGGAGATGGAGACTCCACAAAGTAGTCAGGCCTTTTTAGACTCACCTTGGTACGCTGATATCATTTATGTTCTGTTAAACCTGCAAGCTCCTCCAGGTTTGTCCAGAACAAAACAAAGGTTTTTGAAAATGACATCTTTAAAGTATTGTATTTTAGATAATGCTCTCTTTTGGAAGAATCATGATGGAATTCTATTAAATTGTTTATTAAAAGATGAAGCTGACAAGGTTCTCAATGAATTCCATGCAGGAGATTGTGGTGGACACCTCTACTGGAAGTCAACTGCAGATAAGATCTTAAGGGCTGGTTTTTTTTGGCCAACCTTGTTTTCAGATGTTAAGAGATTCATAACTGCTTTCCATAAGTGTCAGATCTTTGAAGGCAAGAGAAAATTGTTACCTTTACCATTAAAACCAATTTCCACCGAGAGACCCTTTCAACAATGGGGCCTAGATTTTATTGGAGAAATCCATCCCCCCTCTTCTGGGAAACACAAATGGATCCTCATTGCCACAGATTACTTTACTAAATGGATTGAAGCAATCCCATCCAGACAAGCCAATGATTATGTAATTATAGGATTCTTAGAAACCAATATACTTCCAAGATTTGGCTGTCATGAGAAAATTATAACTGATAATGTTGTTGCTTTCAAGTCTAAGAAAATGATTAGTTTCTGCAATAAATATCACATCACTTTAGGCCATTCCACAACCTATTATCCTCAGGGTAATGGACTAGCTAAATCTTCTAATAAAAGTCTCATTAATATCATTAAAAAATTATTGGAAGAAAATAAGAAGAATTGGCATAAGAAACTTACCAATGCATTGTGGGCAGACAGACTTACAACCAAAAAATCAATTGGGACCAGTCCATATGAGTTATTTTATGACATTGAGGCTAGATTTCCATCATCTTTAGGAGTTCCTGTAATGAAGTTACTTCAGGAGGCTCAAGTAGAACCAAATGATATTCAGAAAAGAATAAATCGAATAATTCACTTGCAGCAGACCAGAGAAGAAGTGTATCAACGATCCCAAGTTTTGCAGGAAAAATTAAAGAAAATGTTTGACAAAAGGACCAAAGCAGAATATTTTCAACTGGAAGACAAAGTTTTAAGATGGGATTATAGAAGGGAAGATAAAGGAAAACATGGGAAATTTGATTTCTTATGGAAAGGACCTTACATCATTCATGCTTTACAGGGAAATAACACATATTTTTTGAATAATTTGGATGGTACAGGAGCTGAGGAAGGAACAATCAATGGTCGAATGCTAAAACACTACTTTGATCCTATTTACTAGGATGTTTTGATTTGTTAACATGTACATAATATATCCTTTCTAATGCATCAGTTTTGATTGGATGGTGACTTGCTGAAGTTGAAGCCCAAAGTGAAGGCCCTAAGCTTCATAAGTTTTACTATCATATGTACAATAAGGCCACCAGAAAAAGAAGATTTCATGGATCAGTTAAAGACATTTCAAGGCATCTGACTTGCTGTTCTTGAATTTCCACCAGGAAAAGCCATCCCCAAGTGGAGTCAGTGTTAGACTCCTATAACAATAGGTGTCATTTTTCATGATTGACTTGTTGAACTATGCAATATCTTCAAACCTTTTTCTTGTTGCAAAGGTGTTCCATATTCTTAAAAAATCAAAAAATGAAAAATTTTAAAAAATGTAAAGAGGGTATACCCTAAAAGAAAAATTAAAGGGTGAAAAGAATAAAATTGGCCAAAAAAGTAAAAGAAAATGAACCCCACCAAAAGAAAGGCCAAGGAAAGTGTGCAAGTCTAAATGCCACTACTTTTTGCTCTAATGTAATAAACAAAATTGTGTGCAATTTGTCAAAATTTTGCCACAATTTATGAAGAGTCAAATTGTTTAAACTTGACTCATTCATTTTTCAATTTCATGCTGTAAAATAGAGAATAAATATCTGCCCAAACAGTTTAGTCTTGGCAGATAAGTAGATAGGTAGAGTTAATAAAAGGAGCTCAACAGTTTAATCTGAGCCCTTGGAAGTAATAAGTGTAGACTTAGATAGGTTTTCCATGTAAAAGAAAAATAAGATTGATAAGGGTTTTCCAGCCTAAGTGCACCCTAATAAAGAAGAGAAAATGGTAGGGTAAAGTAAGTAGGGTAGGTAGATGTTGTTGCAGAATTACATGTAATGAATGATGGTTCTAAATGTGTTCAATTATACTTTCATCACAAGTGCAAAGGCAGATACTTCATTGGAAAAAATTCAATAGCAAAGCAAAGTCAAGATTATTAACTTCCCCTTCATTTTTCCCTAAATATTTCACTAATTTCCCCTAAGTGCTAAGGTATTTGAAGATTAAAGGGGCTCAAGGCATTTCCTTGACTTTTGGAGGGACCGGACCCTCGGCCCAATAATTGGAAAAAACCTAAGTACTTAAAATAATTTCATCATCACACTTATTTACTTCAAAAATTATTTCCTAAGTAAAATCCCATTTTACTTAGGAAAATCCTTCAATATTTCATGAAAAGCTCTCAAAATCACTTTTAATTCTAAGTCTAAATGATGAAGGTATTATAATGCAATTTACTTTTGGGCCTTCACTTTCTTAGCTATTATAAAGTATTTTGAGTTCACATTGTTCCCTTGTCATATTAACTCTAATTTATATATTAACTCCCTATGAAAATCACATTTTCTTATTATATATAAATCCTTTTATAGTAATATCCCCAAAACCCTTATATTATGAATTTTTAGCCAAAAGTATTTAATTCCTATTTTATTCAAATAAAAAACCCACAATATACCCCCTTTTGGCTAAAATATAACATTAAATTATTCCCGCCCCCTACAGTAAATAAATCGCATTGATTTAATTATTGTATAAATAAAAATATATGAAAAACGTTTAAACATATCTATATGTGTTTAAAACAAAAATGAAACTCAAAGTTTAATTAAAACCAAACTTTGAAATAACCCATCCTGCATGTATTTTTCACCCCCGACCATCCACTGTACAAGGACTCAATTAATCCTCATGGTTAATTAAGAACCGATCCCCGCCAATCAGAATGCCCCCGAAATGATTAATTCGTAATAAAACGTGTCGGGTCCCGCCCATTAAACACCTATCAACTCCCTGTCCCGTCTACCGTTCGATTGATCACTCCAAAATCGACGGCTCTCATTCATTCCACTGGCCATCTCCGATCCGAACGTTAACGTGCGAAATGCCGACGGTTTTTAAACAGTGCCATGGCCACGCATCGTCCGTTCTGTGGATTCACTGCCTCTCCGCCCAAAAATGCCTCCCCTCAAAAGTGGTGCGGAATAAACCACTTACCACCTTTCCCCGTGACTCATCCCGTACGTTGCCACGTCATTTATTAAAATAATAAAAAATTCGCCCCCCGTTCGACTTTGCAAATAAAACAAAAATTTGTGTCGTTTTCATTATTTTGTACGCAGTGAACGAATACACCCTCCACCCAGAAAATTCGAATTTCAAATTTCTAAAGTCCGCCAACCTTTATCCTGTCAAAGAAAATTGCAGTCAAGCCTCTCAGAAGATTATCCGCATTAACTAACATCTGTTCAAAACGTTGTTTTCTCCAAAAACAGGTATTTACCCTAAATTCGCACTAAACTTTGTAGGAAACCCAGCTTTCCTTTTTCTTTCACTGAAACAGAGTTGAAATTAATTGCTATTTCATTCCTTAATCCTGAGAACTGTAATTGAATTCCCAATCTGCGACTGTACCTGTTTCTCCCACCAAAACCTGTAATTTTGCTCAATTTTTCACCATAAGATGAATTTCCATTTTTGAATCGACAAGAACCAAAAATGGAAGTTCCCGTGGCTTTAAACGTCACGCCATTAAATGCCCCTCACAGAGACTTGGATTATTTATCATTAGTCGATAGAGATTTCCGAATCAAAGACCTAGTTTTTAGTGACAGTCCTCTTCGAATTTTTTGTCGCTGCAGAGACAATTATTTGAATGGCTTGGATATGATTGGGTTATGGGAATCTAATCTTCCCAGGTACCTTTTTCCCTTTGTCCATATTTTCCCTGAAATAATCCATTTTTTCCATGCAAATTATGATCCTAACCAAAGAGCAGTCTTATCCCCAAATCAAGATGTCCTTTTCCCAATTACTACTCAGTCTATCAATGAGATGCTACATTTTCAACCTGATCAGGCCCTCACTCCCCTGTCCATGGGAGATTTACTTGAGAAATCCACCAAACTATCCCATGAAGAATTAAGCCACATCTGCCAGACCTTTATGTTTCCTGATCATCAGCCTAAAGGCCCTCCCCCTTATGGGTATGCTTTTTTCACTGAGGAGGGTAGAATTATTTTGGAAATTATATCCTTTATAATGGGCTTTAATACTAGTGAATATGTCGATCATTTAACTCTAGTATTATTGTCTATTTTCACTCGTGGACAACCTCCTCCTGTCAGGTATGACTTTACATCATACTTTGCAGATAAAATCCATGATCAATTCATGAGATTAGAAAATGAGAAAGTGTTCAAGTATTCCTCTTTCATCTACCACCTCATACTCTATTATCAGTCAGAAAATTTCCCTTTCTATATCAAGAAGCTTGATGCCCAAGGGAATCCTAGGTCTGTTATCTTTTGGTCAGCCATCATTCATAGTTCTCGAGATTCTCCCTATTCTTATAATGAGTTCATTGATATTTTTATACACCATGCAACCACCTTGTTGACATGAGTTTCTCCTCCAAGACTCAGCAATGAAATCAAGAAAACTTTACAGCTCTCAAAGCAATACAAAGTTGGTGATTGGTATTTATACCAAAATCACACAGAAGTCAGAATCTATGGATGTGAATTATTTCCATTCAAATTGCCAAAATATGTCCCCATGAGGATCTTTGCACTAGAATATTTCAGGTAGATGAACAATTCTGATATAATTCATTTTTGTAATGCAAATAAGAAGGCTCAACTCTGGATCAAAAGTCAATTAGGTCCCTTTATTTGTAACTCTAGATATGCAGTGGAAGAATGTGAAAAGATATTAGAAGATCGTCTCAAATTACAAAAGAGTTTCTATTGGGTGCCTTATGACCCATTCAACTTCATTTGTGATAAAAAATGAAAAATAAATCAGCACCATACATACATCAAAGAATCCCAGAGATTGAAAAATATGGTAATACAGATGAATGGATGGAAGGAACATTGATAGAGCAGGATATTGAGCAGGTCAATATAGACAATGTTATGAAAGATCTTGAAAAAATGCTTGACCTAGACTCTTTTGCACAGGTACAAAGATCAGAAGTTGGTCCTTCTTCTGCTGGGATTATTCAGCAGGAGTTACAAGAAAACATTGCAGTATCATCTAAGGGAAAAGAGAAAGAGGGTGATACACAAGTTAAAGAAACATTCACTATGACAGAACAACCTCAAACTTCCAAGGGACAGAATCAAGTACAGATCTCTTCCGTTCAAACAAATCCAGTAGAAATATCAATTTTGCAGACTCCATTAAATGTGGAAAAGGAAAAAAGGAGAGAAGCTGAAGCTTCTACCCCTTTCGTTGGATCTTCACAACAGCCTCAGGCCAAAAGACAGAAATTGAATATTCCTCCGGAAGTAGAATCTATTGATGAAATCCTTGATAGTCAAGGACCAGAACAATTGGGCAGTCAAAAAACAGGTACAATCAGTGAAGCATCCACTACCTCACAAAGGAAAGAGCTACAGAAGCAACATAGTATTGAAATATCTTCTTTCAAAACACCAGTTAAAGATGCAGGAGATATAAAGAAGACATTTATCAATATCAAGGCCAACAATGATCCACTGAGAATTCAATTATATAATCAATATCTGAAAATGGCTCCAAAGAATCAAGAAATATTGATGTCAGCTTTTGACATCCAACAGGGCAAAAGGTTAATGAGCCATTTCAAACCCAAGGTGCAGCAACCCCAAACAACTGCTGATTATATTAGGACAAAATTTGAAGTCCTAGCAAAGGATATCCATCCTTTAGATCAGATTGAGTTACATAAGCAGACTGGTGAAATGATCTATTCTACTTTGACTGATAAGGCTTCTTCTCAAGCCAAAGAAAATAGGATAAAAACATTGGAAGAAAGAATAATTGGTTTGGGACACAATCCAAAGGATGTCAAAGGCATAGAAGCATTAATAAAGAAGAAGGATGATGACATTGTAGCTTTGAGAAAACAGTTGAAATTGCCAGCCTCTAGACATCCTCAAACTGAAGAAATAATAAAAAGGAATTCTGAAGAAGAAATGATGTAGTTGATCTTGAAAATGAATGAGCAACTCACTGAAACAGAAAAATAATTGGAGCAAGCATTGAAAGACAAAAAATCTGCTCTTCCAACATCTACAATAGAGGCAATTACAGGTACACAACCAATAGGTCAGCCAACAAAGTCATCACAGGTAGATACTTCAAAGTTGAGTACAGAAGAATTAGTAAAGAAAATGAATAACTTGAAACTTCAAGTAACAGAACTTCAGCACACAAAGTTATAGCTTATTAATTTGGAATAGAAATATGATCTTTCAAAAATGATTGTTGCTGACAAAACAAGAGAAGTCAAAAAGTTGGAGAAATTAGTTAAAGCCTTGGAAAGGGATCTCCCATTGGAGAAACCTTTAAGAGAAATAAATGAAATTATTTGGGATGATATTATTCAGTCAATAAAATATATCTAGTCCTCAATCCAGATAATATACGAGCAGAATGATTTGGTCAAAGTAGCTCTGGATGAAGTTGAGAATACACGAGCAAAATTAGCAAATAGGCCTGAGGAAGCCAATCAGCTTATACAATTTCTAAACACCCAAACCAGACAACAACTTGCAGATTTGGGTATTCAGGACAGAAATGCAACAATCCTGGAGATAAAAAGAGTTTTTACTAAAATAACTCTTATGCAAAATTTGGAACGAAGGTGCTTTGACATGCAAAGTGAAATCATTGCTTTGAGAGAAAGGTTTGATGTTTTATTGAATAAAGGGTTGCCCAGCCCTATGGTTTCAGAAGATAAAATAATGGACCTGGAAAATTATGTCAAGAAATTAGACATACATGCTCACAATCATTCCATTGCTAGTTCCTCAACCATTTCATCAGAAGCAACATTACCTACAGGAAGGAATCTTCATGACAGATTAGAGAATTTATTTTATCTAGAACATGAAGTAAAGCATTTTTTTCCTAATCAGCCTAATTTCTTCAGATATACCGAGGCTGATGAAACATTGAGGTAGCTTCAATGGACAAGAATAGCAGAAGATAAATGGTGGGAAGATTTGTTGGAACTTTTGTAAAATTTATCCTTATATGAAATTTTGCCTATTTACCACAGTATAAAGGATAAAGGAACAAACAAAGGTTAAAGAGTATCAGTTCAGTTAAAAGTGTATCAGTAAAAACAAAGAGTATCAGTGAAGAAAGGCAGTTAGAACAAAATTACTGAAGAAGACAACGATGAGCCAAAATATAGGTCCAACCTCCAGCACATTCTCGAAAGGAGTGAACATCACAACATCAGTTACTTCTTGTCTTATCCATAAGACCATGTGTCTCTATTTTTATTGTAACTTATTTATGAGTCATCCTAGATTATATCTCGTTTTGTTTAGAGATATTTTGTATGATTTTTTGTATAAATAAGCCCTCAATCGGAATATCGAGGGTGGAAACTTATACTCTGATGTAACATCGAATATTTTGGAATAAAGAGCTTTGGAGAAATTTTTCGTGGCAAAACTGGACAAGGAATTGAGGCATAAGACTTTTCTCAGGATTCATGTGTCAAATGAAGGATCAATAAGTCATCTCTATCCCATGTTTTGAAGTTTTATATTTATTTACAATATCATCTGTGTTTCATTATCTTGATAATTAATGAAAAGGATTAAATCAGAAATTACTTAGGTGTAATCTGATTTCAGTCGTTACTATTCTAAATTTTTTCTTCTAAACTGGTTTAAACAACGAATTCTTAATTGCTCCTGTTTGTCTAGTTCATACATTTTTGGTTATTTAGTAAAGATTACTTAACTGCTCTTTATTGATAATCAATCTATTTCTCTTCTCTTGAATGTTTTGAAAGATTCTTCATTTCCTTTCATCCGTTTGAATTCCATTCCACTCACTTTAGATCTATAATTGTTTCTAGTTTGATTATCTTGCCCTGATAAACCATCTTTTGTTAAAAAACTTAAGCCAGTGCAACCAATCCTTTGACTCCATTAGCCCAATGGACCGAAACTACTTGATCTTAATCTCAGCTAAAGAATTCCATCAACTCAAACAAAATCAAAACTCTGTACTTTACAACTAGCCTAATATTCTAAAAAACAAAGCTATATTTTAAAGAGAGAGCCCTCTCTGGATACAGATTGGCTAGATTATGTATCTGAAGGTTTGTTTGTGGTTACCTCAGACCCCTTTCCTCTTCCAACAACTTCAAGGAAAATCTGAGTGATAACACCACAAATTCATGGTGCTAGCTTTGGAAAGGATCCTATTCTTAAGGTAATTTTCCTTTACTTTACCCTCATATAAACATGATCGCAAATTTTGAAATTCATTTGTGTTCGCTTTTTGTCCACAACTTTTTTGTTGATCCTGTGCGGTTTTAATATTTTTCTGAATCCTCCGTACTATCAGAGAAATTTATTCTTTTCTAAAGATAGATAGGAGATTCCTCATGCCTTTAATTCCTACAACCATCACTTCAGTACCAAATTTCACTTCTCATTATTGTGTGTGATGGCTCAACTCTAAAGGACACATACTCTTACATTTATTTCATGCACCCTTTCTAGCACATTTTCATACATGCTAGACATGTGATTCATGCATTTCACCTACACCCAAAAAAGTATCCACATGCGTCCAAGAAAGGTCAATAACCCTGATATAGCATCACAACTATTCCATAAATCTTCTATATATATTTACTCATAGTTATACCAAGTGTCATGGTCATTATTGAATACAACATTCAAAATATGAAATTGCCACTTTTCCTTTTATATCCCTTTCAAAGAGGAAATAACAATTAATGGAATACTTGCATAGTTTTATATTATGTTTTTATTTTGATACCAATGTATCAAATATACATCTATCATGCATACTTAATTATAAGACAACCTACTATCTCAACCACTTCCATGGTTATATTTTTCTAGTTTCATTTTAAGGTCTGTTAGGATGCTCCAATAATTCTTATCAGGATTCCTAGTTTTCCTGGTGATACATTACAACCCACCAATTTATATAATTTTTAGTTCAATAGACATCTAGTTTTTGAAGTTCCTGAAAAAACCACAATACTTATCTTCACTCTTTTTATGGTCTACTCAATTTCGCCTGAAAAACATCATGTTTTTACTATTGATTTTAGCTTTGATCTATTTTACCTTATTCATTTATATGTAAGGCTGATGGTTTTTGATCATTTAGGCACTCTCTTTTAGTTTCGTCCTGTTTTTCTAGTTTCTTGGCCTCTTACAATAAAAATATTACAACTATTCTCAACTTTATAGTATGTAATTGTTCTATATACTTTCTTATTTTTATGATTACTTTATCCATTAACCACAATTTTTGGTGATATTCTATCTTGTCCGTAATATATACCACTTATTTAGCACATCCTTCACATATGTGTTTTCTGACATTGACTCATTCCACACCTCATGTAGAGTGTACCCTTGATACAAGGATTCCCCATCTCTTAGGATCGACTAACCCATGTCCCCAAGATCTCTTCTTGTCAACCAATTTTATTGGTTATAACTTCTTTATATTATATTACATGTATACCTTTTGAAGAAAATTCATAATAATCCTTTATCACATAGATTTTAATGCAAAACTTCTATTCAAGTTTTTCATTATGACATCATTGAATTATTCTTCTAGGTAGTGCTTTCTTCTTTTACCAGCAAGAATAAAATATTAGATTAAAAATCTTTCGGGAAATCACATGAGAATTTTGGAACCGAGGCGTTTCGAACTACCAACTGTAGTTCATCATCAGGATAATGAAGAATGGCTGATCAGACACACCTATTTATACCATGAGGAGAGAAGCAACGGTCAAATCCAAGGACGGTTAAAGTCAAAATTAACTAGTCAAAAATTAAAAATAAAAATAAAAACAGAAAACATAACAAACCCACCCTTAAAAATACTAGTCAAAACTAAAAATAATATAAAACCAAAACCAAAAACTAAAATGACCCCAAAATATAAATAAATAAATAGATAAAAATAAAATAAAAACATAAATCCAATAAAAGTTAAAGTCCTCATAAACGAAATTAATCTATAAAACAATAACGTTCAATTAGGATAAAAATAAATAAATAAATAATTAAATTAAATATAAAATAAAATAATAAATATAAAAGAATAAATAAATAAAATAATCAATAAGTAAACTAATAAATAAAATACTGACAAATACATAAAATAAACAAATAACTAATTAAATAATTGAATTAAATTATATATAAAATAAAATAAATAAATAAATAAAAATAAGTAAACAAATAAATAAATTACCAAAAATAAAATCCTAATAAATACATAAAATTAGAAATAAAATTTTTGAGTTAAAAATAAAATAAAAATAATAATAATAATAATAAATTAATTAAAAATGTATATATATATATAAATAAATAAATAAATAAATATAAATAAAAATAAAAATAAAAATAAAAATAAAAAATAAAAATAAAAATAAAAATAAAAATAAATAAATAAATATATATATATATATATATATAGAATAAAAATAAAATGAAAATAAATAAATAAATAATAATAATAGTAAAAATAAAAATAAAAATAAATAAATAAATAATAATAATAATAATAATAAAAATAAATAAATAAATAATAATAAAATTTTTATCTATATATATCTATAAATAAAATATTTTAAAAAAATAAAAATAAGGAAATAACCAAAAATTAATAAAGAAAAACATTAATAAATAAAATTAATAAATAAAATCAAAACTTGAACAAGAATAATAAATTATAAATATCAAATCATATACTAATAATAATAGGATAAAAATATAAAGGGATCTTTACAAGGAGTCAAGAGATGGAATCCAGCACCTGCTAACCTTCCATCCATCATCCCTATTCAACGTACAAGGCCTCTTCTCAATCTCTAACGCCTCCCTAAATTTTCGGTGATGGAAATGATCCACCCTAGCAAGGACTCTAGCGTCTTCCAAACAAATATGATGCTTCGTCTTCTCCGTATGTTCCGCTAGCGCTGAGGACTTGGTTCTACCAAGTCTAATATCCGCAGAATGCTCTTGGATCCTCTTGTTAATCAATCGACCAGTTTCACCAATGTAGGGAGTCCCACAGGAGCACGGGATCAAATAAACACCTTTCATGCTTTTAGGGTCCAACTTGTCCTTAACCGATTTAAGGGAGCTCCGAATGGTGTTTAAAGGTTTAAAAGAAGACGAGATCTTATGCTTCCTTAAAATCCGAGCGATCTTGTCAGTAGTACCTTGAATAAAAGGTAAATGAACTTTACCAATAACATCCTCCATCAACAATTTTTGCCTAGGACCTTTGCTCGCCTTCATGAAAGCCTTCAACCCCTGACTCCTATTATACCCATTTTCTTCGAAGACCTTAAGGAGATGGGCCTTTTCCTCATCTAAATGATCATCATCAGAAATTCTAAGAGCTCTCGTAGCTAAAGTGTTTAGGACTCCAATTTTCTGAGCAGGAAAATGATGAGAATCAGAGTGAAGATACTGCTCCGTGTGCGTCTTTTTCCGAAAAACACGATGCGAGAAAGAGCCATTATTATTTCTAGAGATGAGAACATCAAGGAAAGGAAGGCTCCCCTCATTCTCCAATTCCATAGTGAACTTAATGGAATCCGATTGATTATTCAAGTGCTGATGAAATGCCTTCAATTCTTTCTGTCCATGAGACCAATTGATGAAAGTATCATCTACAAACCGCTTCCAAACCTTGGGTTTTAAGGTAGCAGACGCTAAAGCTCTCGATTCAAAATCTTCCATAAAAAGATTGGCCACTACTGGCGAGAGCGGGGAACCCATAGCAACACCACAGGTTTGCTCATAAAACTCTCCTTCAAAACTAAAAAAGGTAGAAGTGAGGCAAATTTCCACCAAATTAGCGGTATCAGGATCAGTGATACGCCTGATAACTTCTACTGCGTCCATGATAGGAATGTTCGTGTAGAGAGACACAACATCAAAACTAACCATAGAGTCATTAGGCTCACAAACCCAGCTTTTTAACTCTTGAACAAAAGAAGCAGAATCTTTCACGAAAGAATCTGTCTGACCAACAAGAGGCTTAAGCTTGCGGGCTAAATACTTAGCTAGGAGATAAGTGGGCCCACCAATAGTATTAACAATGGGTCTAATAGGAACACCCTCTTTATGAATCTTGGGGAGCCCATAAATCCTAGGGGTGACAGGATTGCTTTCAATAAGCTTTGAGCTAAAGGAACCCACAGTGCAACTCGATTTAATAGCACTAGCCACAATCTTCGAGACTTTATTAATCGGGTTCTTAGAGAGCTTCTTATAACTCCCACTATTACAGAGATGGTCAAGCATCTTAGCTTTATAATCTTCCTTATTCAAGATTACAGAAGCGCCACCCTTATCAGCCTTGAGGACAACAATATCAGGGTTTTGATTAAGGGCTTTAAGAGCCATAAATTCAGCTTTGCTAACATTGCTCCTTGGAGGCTTAGCTTTCCTAAGAGCCATAGCACAATCCTGCCTAATGACATCTTGCAAGCTTTCTGATAAACCTTTAATACCATATTCTATACTACAAATAATATCATCACGAGGAATTTTTCTAGGAGCAAGAGCGAAATTAAGGCCCTTACCTAATAAAGAAAAAACCGAAGAATCAAAAGAGAATCTAGAGAGATTAATAACTTTTTTATTATATTTATGACTATAATTATTATTTTTATTGTTATTACTACTAAAGATATTATTAATATTATTATTACTAATATTAATATTATTGTTATAATTATTCTTACCAATATTATTATTATTATTACTATCACTAATGCTATTATTCTTACAAGTATTGTTAACTTTATTAATAATAATATTATTATCTTTGTTAATCACCCTATTAATATTAATATTATTATAGTTATTAATGTTATTATGTTTGCTAATATTAATATTAATATTAAAAAAATCATTATTGTTTATATCATCAATATAATTAGAATTAGTATTATTCTTATTATCTCTATCTATATCATTTGGAATATCGTTATTATTAATTTTATTATTTATATTGCGATTATTAATGGTGTTAATATTGTTATTACAACTATTAATGTTCTTATCAATGGTACAATTTTTAGTAATAGGACTCATATCTGCGCTGGGGTTTGATGTATCACTATTACCAAACCTACCAACGACATTAAAGGTTTTTCCAATACTCAAAAATGAAGAAGGACCAAACCTGTTCGTGCTGCCAAAAGAGGACCACGGCAATGTGACGCTGTCATCCTGAGATCCTTCGGTTTTGATCGCGGAGGAACCATCTGCAGTGGGGCTTAAAGCTCTCAACGAGTCTAAATTTGCGTTGTTCTCCAAAGATTTATTATTTTATTTTATATTTAATTTAATTATTTATTTATTTATTTTTATCCTAATTGAACGTTATTGTTTTATAGATTAATTTCGTTTATGAGGACTTTAACTTTTATTGGATTTATGTTTTTATTTTATTTTTATCTATTTATTTATTTATATTTGAGAATCATTTTAGTTTTGGTTTTGGTTTTTATATTATTTTAGTTTTGACAAGTATTTTTAAGGGTGGGTTTGTTATGTTTGTTTTTATTTTTTATTTTTATTTTGACTAGTTAATTTTGACTTTAACCGTCCTTGGATTTGACCGTTGCTTCTCTCCTCATGGTATAAATAGGTGTGTCTGATCAGCCATTCTTCATTATCCTGATGATGAACTACAGTTGGTAGTTCGAAACGCGTCGGTTCCAAAATTCTCATGTGATTTCCCGAAAGATTTTTAATCTAATATGTTATGGATCACAGAAGCTTGCACTCTCAAGAATAAAATAACCAGGATTTCCCTATTCATGTTCGTTTTTTTTTGTTACTCATTGCATGAGCTTAAATATAGGCCAATAAATCTTCCAAATATGTTGGTTCCCTCAATTTGGAGGAACTTCATGCCCATGTTTATTTTCATCATTTATTTTATTCTTCTTATCTTAAATATATTTTTGGGTATGCTCATAGATATATTCTTTATAGAGTTCCTCATAAGTTTTTTATTTTTATTTTTTAGGCCATAATACCATTTCAATACAGGATTTAAAGAATAAATTTCCATTTAATTATTTATTTACTTTAATGATATTACGATCCCCTGGTGCCATTAATTTCATTATAACTACTCCATTATAGAGAGCATGTTAAGGTGCATAAAATTCTCCCATAATCCATCTATTTTGTTTCCCAACTGAAAATGAGTATCTTTGTTTTTTCATAAAATTGTTTTTAAGGTTATTAAGGAAAGATAAAATTTAAAATTGTTTTTTAAGGTTATTAAGGAAAGATAAAAATTTCTTATGCACTTTGTTCACTCCCCCCATGTTTTTTGTATATGTACTAATTTAGGGAGCTCAGTTGTTTGTTGTTTTCAGCAAATCACCAACAAAAAAACGTTGTAGGTGTCACTTAACTTACCAACCAAGATTCTTTATATTACATTCTCTAAGTTGTATATTTAGATTTTGTTGTAAGTCAATTTGTTATACAAGAAATACAAACCTTGAATAAATATGTTTACACGGAGGAAGAACTCTTATATGTTATGAATCCATGTCAAAATCTTCTTATAGGCCGTCGTGTACCCTATTTTGTCAGATTTAATTTGCAGCTCAATTTTTTTATTTAGAGAAGTAGGTTAATATGCTAGTTTCATCTTAATTTATTTTCTCGACTCATAAAGCTAGAGTATCTTCTCTTATATTTACATTTGAGTAGCATCAAAAATGTGAAATTTTGTTTGTTGCCAAGAATATTTTTTCCAACTGCTATTCACACAAAAAAATAAGCAATCTATTTATGTAGCCAACCATTCAAAAATTATAACAATTGACTAGTACAAACTAAATATTTTTTTTAGTACAAATTTTGTTGTATAGCTTACTCCTGCAGCTTATTTCATAGTGGAAATAAGGAACGATTCTCGGCAACAAAATTTCATTGACCAAAATTAATAGGCTTATAATAGATCATAATAAAACCTGAAGTTTTTACACTAACAATAGTGCTAGTAATTCTTTCTGTTAGATTTATAGTGTAATAAGTTTCTCATTACTAAGGAAGCAAGGATGAATTTTTTGAACATTTTAGTTGAACCATAAGTGTGTTTGGCTTAGTAATTTGTACCTGATTTTTTTTATAGGGGGGGGTTTTTTGGGTGCCCTGCTCCTTCACAAAGTCCAGAAAAAAAATATAAATGGAAAAGGAGAATTCCTATATAGGTTTACTTTCCAATGTTAGTTTTATTTAGTAGTGAGGAATAAATAGTTGGTTGTTTCGTAATCCATACACCAAGTCTCATATCCATGGAAAGTCCTTCCATCTTTGATTTTTTTAATTAGAACTAGGTAAATCCTTGTATATATATATATATATATATGGGGGGATTATGAGATATTAGAAAATATTTCATCCTTTCCTAAAGGCAATTGATTTAAGGAAAATTTCATAAAAAAATTTTAAATTCTAAACATCGGTTGACATGATAGAACGCTTTTAACTAACTTACTGTTCTACAAGATAAATAGCCTAAATATGCACTCATGTACACCCACATTAATATCAATGAAAATGGTACTTGAAAATCCATACTTTACGATATATTTGAAGCATAAATTTAAGGAAAAATGTATTAGAACCTTTCATGCCCATTGTACAACATAGGAACACAATATTTATTGATATATGTATATCCTCACACACAACTTTCTACTAAACGGGTGGATTATCATTCAATAAGAACAAATTGACATCACCTAGATTAACGTGGTCAAAAAATAACCATAATGGATACATAACAACTACATGATTTGTACTCCTTCAACTTTGTTGTTTTTTAGTCTCCCATAAACCAGTAGAGTCGTGGAATTTAACTATGGTTCGTTCATCTTCTCTTTTTTGTAGCCTTTCTAGACAACATGAGATTTTCCCTAACATTTGTAGGTTGGTCCAAGAATACTTCCATAGCTTCGGAAGAATGACATAATACATAAAACGACTTAGAAACATATTCCCCAACAAGTCATGATATTTCAAATCCCAAAATATTTTAGCAAAAACTATATCTCTCTCGCTACTCCTATAAATATATGCAGATCCAAAAATTTATTCACCTTCTTATGCACTATGTTGTTCCGATACAAAACCCTCTAGATCAGACTATGATAGCATAACACCAATGATAAGTCATAGAATTATTATTATTATTATTCCATAAACATGTTTACGGTAATATAACACTTGCTACCGCCATGTATGCCCTTATTCACCTATAGGGGTATAATAGACAATGTAGTGAACCCGAACTCCTTGCACTATTCCTCTTTTTGTTAATATATATATATATATATATATATATATATATATATATATATATATATATATCCTAGCTAGTCTATTTTTAAATTTTACCAACAAGTATACATTTGTAATCTTAGGTTTGGGAATGGGGTCCTCACTCTACCCTTAGGAGGTTCTTCTTATTTCCCTTCTTAACGTATATATCAATTATGCATACTTAGAATACCCTTCTAGCTAATAGTGTTTATATGCCTTTGTGATTTTCATACATGAGTTACTATAATGAAAATAATTCAAAAGATATGTAACTATGGCTCATTTATCCAAGGGTATATATGCCTAAATATTTTTTATTTTATTTGATAACCTTTTAGCCCGTTTGACTCTAATGTCATCATACCACATTTAATCTGAAACCTAAACCATACTTTAAGAAAATCAATGAAAGTCCTCACATATTAACTCAGACCCCTGCATGTCGGCCACCACTCCTTCATTTTTTATATTGATAATTTAGGTATTATAGCTTGAATTTATCCTACATACTATGGTTATATAGTATGATTTAAAATCCTATAGCTACATGCTATGCTTCCTGCTTTCTTTCATCTTGGGAAACCAAACTTGTAATCAATTAATGATACACTCACCCCTTTCACATTGAGTGCTTGTGATTACCAGAGGCTCATTTAGATGGTAGATATGAAACATGGTAATCAAGGGCCACAATTACCCATCGTAACCTTAATTATTTTTTGGTCCCTACTTGGTTTGGTTAGTGTTTCTTTTGCGCTGACTCTCTCTTCATCTCGTGGGAATGGTTGCATTGTCTATGGTCAAACCTAGGCACCTGTCCCTCCATAGACGCAAAGGTCATCAGATTGGTGAAATCCATGATATTCCACCATTTTTTTCTCCCATCTATTCACGAGGTAAAATTTTATTTTCCTTTTTTGTGCTTATTCCATTTATTCCATTCGCTAAGGTATATTTGTCAGAGAATTTGCAGAGGTTTTCATTCAACATTTTTTCAATAATTTATTATTTAACTCCATTGTCGATGAAAGCATGTTGGGTATTATGTCTACTTGTGTGATGCAGATTCAAGAGACCTTTCCTTAAAATTTATTTCATAGCCGGTAATATTTTGTTGATGGTTGTATATCATGATATCGTTATTTTCTAGTTTATTTCCTTTTTGGATTTGTGCCCATATTCACTTGGAGCTAACTATGATTGCGTTTTTCCCTGCTCAAATTCATGTAGCTTCAGTATCATAACCCATTGAATATGTGGCCTCAATACCTACCTAAAACTAATAGGTATGCTTCAATAGTCGTATGTTCTTGTTTTAAATGTGTTTTCCATTTAAGTGCTCATGCTGGCTTACATATTCTTATGATCCCAGTTACATCACTCACACGGGGGTGATAAAAGGGTTAGCTTGGATTTATGTATGATATATTTATGGCGTAACTCAAACATAGAATTATCCTCCTCTGCCCAACTACCATTTCACAATTCAGGTTATCTCTTGTTTTGTTTTATTTCCTACTTGTTTCCGAATTTTCGGCTAATGGAAGTATGGCAGAAAAAAATTATGGTGTTTCTAAACTCATTGCTTTTTCTATTGTGTTGCTGGTATAGGGGATGATAGGAGCCAACCCTTCCATTCGAGCAGTGTTACTCTGTCAGGGTGATACGTACTCTATGAAAATGGTAGTGCTAGCCCCCTCCTATCATGTCACCTTAATCCATTGCAAGCTTTGACTCATGTAGTCTAGTTTGTATAATTTTTTTTTGTTTGTTATGGATTCTACTAGTTATTCCATGCCTAAATATAACTTCTTGTGATTGGTTATAGGTTGGAGTGCATCCACAGTCGTTGTTTCAGGTAAGGCATTCACTCCCTCTAGTTTCATAGGATTACTTTATTCTTCTAGTTTTATAATAGGTATTACTTACACCGAACTCCATTGTCTTGTAGGTACTAAGATACCTTACTGAAGCATTATTACTTCCAAAGAAACAACAAAAACATGAACTTCACTTATTTTTTTTCTTTATTTTTTTCCAAGTTTGTTACCTCAATTATATGGAATTCAATCAAATTCCATGATCCTGGTTTCAACTCTGTTAATGTCTAGTTTTATTGGGGTGACTCCTAAGATAAGCCTAAGAGTCGGTATGAGGGTTGATAGAATTCAGACTTGGAACTCTCCTCCTAACCCTTGTTCAGATAAATGTAGATTTGTTATTTATTTTTCTACACGTTATATCTTGACATATTCTAATTATGGATGGTTCGAGCCCCTCGATATTAGATTGTATCATCTATATTTTTTCACATAATATATCATACTTATAAATATTTTTCAATTAAATATTTGTGACAATCACATTATTCAATGCAAATGTTTTCTCTATATTTTCTTTCTCGATTTAATATATTTCAACAAATTGGATTCACAAGTGTTTATTACTATACCAGTTTTTTTTTATGAAATGTGGAAAGTGCATATGTTTGTATTAGTTTGAATATTTTTTCCTAATACATGGATTGTTCTGCTATAATTTACACCTCTTGTTCCCTTGAATTGAATTATTTTTTTTGTAGTTCTTACCTTGTTAATTCTACTAATCGTCCATGATTTTCGATGTAGGTTTAGATGAACAAATTGATTAATATTTCTCTTCTTAGAAATTTCTGTGTAGAAGTACATCTAGTAGAAACTGCATCCCTACCCCCTATTGGGTATGAATCCATCTACTGTTTACAGTACTCATTCGTTTCCTTTAAATAATTAAATTGTATTTTGATGGTACTTTTACCTTACTCATATGCCTAGTCCCCTTACCGTTCACGAATATCTTATATGGGTAGATGTGAACCCTTCAAGTATTATTACTACTCCTAATTCATAATGTAAGTTCTCACCATAACTATTGTTACCTTATCTTCATCATCCAAATTCACATTACTAGCATAGAAAAAAGAACAATTCACCTCCTATTAACATTAAATTCGTAGTCCCCACATGCATGGTTCATAATATTGAATACATACTACAACCGCCTAAATATTTTATTTCCAAGGTACATGCACCTCCATGATGGACTCAATTTATACATCTAAATCATAGTGAGTATGTCATTCCTCCATGGTGGACTCAATTTATAGATCTACATCACAATGAGTATGTAGTTCCTCAAAGTCATCGACAACATGTAATATTTGAACAATAAGAATTATAATCATAAATTAATTTTTTTATTAATGACAAAACCAATTACATTCCATCAACAATATGCATAATAACTACTCGCAATTATAAGTTTAAAATATAATATCAATATTTACACACAATGACTTTAATTATACTAAATAAGATGACATACAAAATAATCTAATAGAGGAAAGATAAGCACAATAAAATAATAATAGTCTAAATTGGTGCCAGTGTTAGGGATTGACTTAAGAACGTTACATCTATTTCACCACCTAACCTTTAACCGAGTGCCTCCATTTCTCCCCCCAAGTTGAGATGTACTTGCCAGGGTATCAAAAAATTTGTTGATCACTTCAATAGGTATTTTATACCTTTCTTCCATGAGTGATTTTCCTTTTATCCGAATCCCGATTTTGAGGACCTCAACATGCTCTTTCCTATGATTTTATTTAAAACCCTCCTCTCCCTACCGCAACACTTTATGCTTATACAAGCTTAACCATATTAACATAGTTATGTGATTTAATGGATTTTACCCCCATCGAATCGATCTTATCTAGAACCTTATCTATTATATTTATCATGGAAGAGTTATCTCAAACAAAACTCTCATATTCAAGTGTCTCGATTACCAATTTATTTCAATCCCATTCATTTATTAATCAAATTATTTAATTACACAAATATTTCAATGTATTTAGTGGCTCTTCGGCCATTCCTACTAGCATAACTCAGTCTAAACAAAAAACAACATTACAACAATAGAGGGATATTAAAGTTTGAGAACATAGTATTTCGAGTTAATCGCAGAATCAAGTCTCTCGGATGATGGGACTCAATCGATTTTATATGAGTTTGAGTCTCCTAGATGATGGAAGTCCCCAGAAACTACGTAAAAGACATGTTTTATTAATATAGATTCACATTAGAGCAACAACAAAAAATGGATTTTTTTGTTTGGGTGGTTTTCCACAAGATATCTTGGGTCTCTTGTGTGGATGCATTTAATGTTTTTTTTATTGTTTCTCTCATGGTATTCTTTTTTGAGATAATATAACGTGTTTCTCATTGATATATTCATGATTTAGTATAGATGTTTTAATTGGTAAAATATTTAAGAAGTCACGTAGTAGTTTAATAAAAGACATGTTTTATTAATATGAGATTCACATTAGAGCAACAACAAAAATGGATTTTTTGTCGGTGGTTTTCCACAAGATATCTTGGGTCTCTTGTGTGGATGCATTTAATGTGTTTTTTATTTTTTTCTCTCATGGTATTATTTTTTTGAGATAATATAACAGTGTTTCTCATTAATATATTCATGATTTAGTATAGATGTTTTAATTGGTAAAATATTTAAGAAGTCACAGATAGTAGTTCAACCCGCCCCTCACCCCCCCCAAGTAGTGATCAAATGATTCAAAAAAACTAATATGAGATGAAGGTCTTAGTTGCGGCTTGATTGTTGGAGAGTAGATTTGAGGTTTGTTGGATTTTTTTTAATTTTTTATTTTTTTTAGTGACATCTCAAGGAGTGGTTGTCCTCACTCTCTGAAAATTTGAACGTATGTAGTAAAAATGTTAAATCTAAATTTTTTTTCATCTCGGTATATAATTTGGAGACTAGTGTGTGAAGGATGTGGAAATGAGTCCAATTGCACCTAAAGTTTTGCAAAAATATGCACAATCTTGATGCATAATATGCGACAATATTCATGACGATGACTTGAAGAGGCTAGTAGGTTTCAAATACAACAAATAAATGGGGGAGAAGCTAGAGTCCATATTTGGATGTTGTATCAATATCAATATGGAGAATGAAAAAATAGATAAATAAAAATAATAACAAGAAGAATAATAATAAGAAGGCCCTAAAAGATCAAGAATATCGGCAACAAGGTCCCATCCTAATAGTGTAAATGATTCAACTCATGATTAGAGGAAATCATAAAATATTGAACCAAAAGGTATAAATATTAATTATTTTCTTTTGAGTTACAATTTTTTATGATTCATATTTTCATAATTTTGAAGTGCTTAGTGAAGATGAGAATGATATTAAGGTTATTAGAGATGATATTTTTATATGAACAATTCCATACAATGATCAAGAAAAACTTTTGTAGATCTGATGATCATAAGAAGGCTAGCTCAAGGATTATTATTAGCTTAAAAATTAAATTGGAATAATCAAAAATATCTTAGCAAGGCATGAGGAATTAGTAGAAATAGAAGGAAGATGAATGTGAGATATTAGAAGTTGAGGTGAAGTACTTGAGAAAGCAGATGAAGTTGGAGAAAAAAATTGTTGTTTTGGATAATTTGCTTGAGATCCAGGATATCACCACTAGATAAATATAGTCTTGGATTTCAAAACAATGAGTCTAATTTGCATGCAGTGTAAAAGAACCAAAGAGTAGAACATGAAGAACTCCAGATAGAAACAATTACAATAGTAAGAGTAGCAAAGAAAGAAACCAATAACAGATTCATCGAAGAACCAACAACAACAAAGAAGAATCTCTCAAAGAGATCCTACATTCAAAAAACATTTTGTTGCAAGAGAGGATCGTGTGCGATATGTAAAAATTCCAAATGAACCAAAGTTATTTTATTACCTTCAGTGCATAAGTTACAATGTTATAATTCTCTTAAGTTTGGACATGTTGCAACTAAGTGCGTGAAAAAATATGTATAAATATAATTAGTGGATCTTGTATTAGTTTTGGTAGTGAAGGAGGTTGGGTAACAAGTAAAATCATGCTTTTTATGGCTATTGATATTCTTGTAACTCTCGTTTTTTCCATAAGTTGTCTTATTGCGGATCTAACCAATGGAGGAGAAGCACATTACATGAACGAAATATATATATCATGAGTAATAGGATATTTGATCCTTTGGCTTCATATCATGACCACGTGGAGTGTTATACCTATCATAATTTCTGGCCATATGGAAATACATTTCTTTTTTCCGCATTATTCAAGACAAAATTAGAAAAAAACAACGTAAACAAAGAGGACCTACCAAAAAAAATGAAGTAAGAAAACAAGTAGCCAAAGACATGTGGAGAAAGGAGTAGAAACTATCCAAGTAGCGAAGAGCAGACCCCTCCCGGATTCCATAATTATTTCTTGGATATTATAAATGGATAGAGATTTTATGAGAGGTGCATACCTCTATGGGAATTGTATGGAAGCAAGTAGGATAATTTGATGAGTACAAGTTGTTGCAGTAAAATATGATGATTTCATTTGATACTCATGCACATTCATGTCTATAGGATCAACCTCGCCTTTTGAAGGTATATTGAGCTCGTGGGGAGCTATGCGTTGCATGAGTTTTTCATATGTCATTTGACATTTTCTTCATTATTTTTTATTCAGTTATTTGTAGTGGTTATACACATGTTTTCCTAATTGAAATGTATACATTTTTCAGCCATATATATGTTTTTGGTATCTCACCGATAGTTGGTTGAAAAGTTGTACAACCCCGCATGAATTGTAATCTTTGTTACAACCATGTCCAAAGATGATTTTAGACATGGAACAACCAGTATGTATGTAGTTATATGAAGTTCATTACAACCATGTATTTAATAACATTGTTTCATCATTTCACGTTGGTATTGGGTCCATTCATTAGTGAGTTAAGTCATCATGGTGATAGGTATGTTATCAAGGAGTCATATTGAGTTACTTTGCAGCCATATCTATGGGCTAATGTTGATGTAACAAATATGACATCTCATGTATTTCAGTCATTGGTCCATTGGAGATGATCATAGCAACCATGTATTCATTGATATGTCCATGTAATATGCTCATGAAGCCATGTAATTGTATTGTATTATTCATTGGGTCTTCTTTCCATGTGTCATAAGGTCATATGTTGGTCATGTATGAGGTATTATGTTTCTTTTACAACCATGTAATTGTAATGTATAAGTCATATAGTCATGATCATGTGGATTTTTGGTCCATATGGTGATTCTTTGTTAATAACGAAGCAATGCTTTCGCGTGTAAGCAATTCATTATAGGTTGGAGATAATTTTGGAAACTACATATGTTTAGGGGGAGGATTATTTTATCCTATTCACTTTAGCCATCCATTTTTTGGCATTATGGATGACTCGGAGGAGTTTATGATGTGCCTCATGATATGCTTTGATTTTTTGGGTCTTGACCTCATGATATGAGCATAGAGCATGTGTGATTGTTGATGTTGTTGCTCTCGTAGTTGTGGTGCAAATTATGTATTTGGTTGCCTCATGTGGATGTTTCTTGCATGAGTTAACTTCTATAGATATATGGGTTGGTTTCTTTATGTGTATGCACATATTATGTCACATTTTTCTTTGATGTTTCTTACAATTGTGAATATTGTTATTATTGATAAATTTTGCTATTTGATATCCTACTCTATATTTTGATTCGTTTAGTATGTTGCTTGCTACTACTGATATGTGAGAATGTATGTTGGTTGATATGCATTATTTTTTAGCCATTCAAAGGTCATATGCTTTGGTAATTGTATTTTTTCTACCTTATCATATGGAGTTGACCCATTCCCATTGATGTCAAAGGGGCGAGTGATAGAGGATGTTGGTTTGGTTTTTGTGTATGGTTTCCAACGATGCCAAAGGGGGAGAATTTTTGGCATTATAGTGTGCATGGTTCCATCTTCCCGATGTTAGTGTTGGTTTATGATGGCATATTTCTCATGTTGGCATTGAGTTCAAACATATGTATAATAGTTGATGTTTCGATGACTTCCTTGTAGCATGGTTGCATCTAGTTGAGTTGGAATTGATGCTAACTTAATGATGTCAAAATTATGTTGGTCAAGGTAGTGAAATTATGTAAACCTTGTGATGTACTAATGTTCAGTTGATGGTTCCTCATATGCTAGTGGTGCTTATGTTCTGTTCATGACCTATTATGAACTGAGGATGAATTGTTGTAGCAATATGTTGGTCTTATCATGATGATGGATATGTGCTATATTGGGTTGCAAAGGTGTTATAGGTCAGTTTATATGTGTTTCGATCTTGTGTAGGTATTAGAGGAGAGCAAGAGGACTTGCTGGCATTCATGCCAACCCTTGTTTGTTGATATCTAGGTCCATTTGGAAGTGGCACTTGGAATACATGTTTGGCCTATTTGTAAAGGTGTCACAGGGACTTGGAAGAAGTTTGGAGTTGGGTTCGTATGTTAGCGAAGGTGATTCAATATGTGGTAGAGGTTATGACCTATATTTTTTGGTTTTTGACCATCCCGTGCTCAACCACACCCATCCAAGATTGTGTGTGTATTTGAATCGGCTACAATGACATGGAGAGAGGCTTGTGCATGTAATTGCATCAATGATCAGATAAGTTAATGTGTGTGATTAAGATTCTTCATGAAAATTCCTTCACATTCCTTATGCACCTCAAGATTATTTTCTATTTTCAATTTTGTATAATCTTCTTAATTAATTGAATAAGGTAGAAATTCTTCAAGTAATTACTCCATTGCTGTGAACACATTTAGTGCATAATTAGTGATGGCTGAGGATTAATTTCATAAAATTGTTTCACTCTAGATCCCAAAGAAAAAAAGGTGAAATTTTTCCCGAATATTCTATATTATTCATTTTTTGAGATCGAGTGGGTGTTGGTTCAGTGTGAGAGTGAGTTAGAGAAGTTTGCATGGAGGAAATATACTCCATTACTAGTTTTGATCTTAGATACTTTAATCTATGAGAGCAGAGATGACACTATAGTGATATATTCTTAGGCATGTTATATAATATATCATATTCATAGTTGTTGGAGCATAGATTGTATTAAGAGAATTGTTGATGGTTGAGATTTTTGTTGCTTGTGTTTATATTGTTTAGTTTTCATTTTATATATTGTGGCCACTATTTTATTGAGTACGGACTCATGTTGTTGTGGTATTTTTTATCTCGATTTGGAGAGAGTATTGGAGCTGAGATTTGATTCCAAAGTTGAAACAAAGTTGAGCATAGAGTCTTGGGACATAGTCTAAAAATATATGAAACGAGGTATTAATAGAGTAGAGTAGAAGTAACTTAATGAGAGTGGAGAAGTGATTCCGAAGCTTCTGAACGAAAGGAATAGTTTCTCCCTATCCAATCGAAGTTGGATAGTCCAATTAGAGTTTAGGCGAGAATGGTTGATTGTGATTGCCTTCGATGGATTGTATTTGATAGATATGTGTGACAACATAGTTTTTTGAGCTTATCAATAGAATCATATCTCTTGGATGATGGGATTCAACAGATTATATATGAGGTCGATTGTCCTAGTCGATGGGAGTCAAAAAACCTATGTAAAATATATTTTTACTTAATGTAGATTCATAGAAGTGAAACAATAGGAAGGGTTTTTTTTCCCTCAAGAAGGGTGTTCCACTGTATATTTTTTATCTCTTATGTCAATGTATTTTGATGTGTTTCTTATTTTTTTCTCTCATGGAATCTAGTTGTAGATGCATATATGGTTTATGTTTTGAGATAATATAATGTATTGTTGGTTAATATATGCATGATTTAGTATAGCATTTTTTAAATGGTAAAATATTTAATATCTCTGCAAAGTTGATTCACCCACCACACTCTTAGTAGATCTCAATGGTTTCCAACATTCATAATTTATTATTCTATTAATTTTTTTTCAAGTCGGATCTATTATCCTGAGGAGCTAGAATGGTACTAATCAATAGTTCACTATTTCACTACATCCAAAGTAAAACTCACAATGGTTTATATTCAATATATGAAATATTAATGTCCTTGTTATAGAAATTTTTTTCTCCTCCAATTTTTATTTTATATGTAGAGTCCGGTTGGAGAATATAATTCCAACCACCCGCTAGGTGTCAAAACCATCTATCCAAGTTTCCTAGTTCAATTTCATTTAGTTAAGTTTATTTTAGTCTCACCATAGTCATTTATTGTTGTTGTCTCTAATTTAATATTATTTAAATAATTCGTAATACCGATAAGAGAAATCCTTCTCTCTTGTTTTTGGTTTTCAATTCTTATCTTGGTATCAAAGCTAGTTTTCATAAGATCCCTTAAAAGAGTAGCAACGTGAGAGAAGTTGGAGCAAATAGAGAGAAGAGGTGATCCTACATAAGACTTTTTTGAGACAGAAAAGCAAAGTTTGAAGAAAAAAGATTCATGGGAAGAAGAAGCACAAAGATATTCGGTTTTAGAAGAAGGCCAATATTAAAAAAAAATTTAATTGAAGAGAGGATAACGCATTCTAGACAATCAAAGAAGAGCATTATAAATGCAATCCAACAAGTTCATGCCATCTCGTTATAATGTAGGCCAGAAGTATGGATTCACGTTAATTACAAACAATACTAACGTTAAATCCCATTGCAATGAGCCACATCCATTCAAATCGACATGCAAACCAGTTGTAGATAAAGGTTGTGTTAAAGTGATAAAATTATAAAAAGGTACAAAGGATGACTCTCCAATTAAAAAAAATAAAAAATAAAATGCCTCTTAAGACATGAAACTCCTTATAAATATATTTTTATAGGTCAATGAATTTCGGATACGTATTTGCAATATATGTAAAGGTTTTTTAAGGGACCATCTCTTTTGTTTGAAAAACGAGCTTATATAATATTTGAAATGTGGTGGTAATATAAATGGTGCATGGATTTTTTTTGAAGGTTTATTTTAAAATATCTAAAAGGCGTTTCTTTTAAAAAAAATTTAAGATGTTTTTCATAGATGCACAAATAGTTTGTGTTGAGTGGAATCTACAGAGCATATTGTTTGGATGATAGTGATATGTAAGAGGAGTGTCATTATCATGTGAGAGCAAGGTTTTAGTATAGAGAATCTGCTATGTTTGAAATTTGAGCCGTAGTTTACCGGATCTCGAAAAATGGGAAAATCCAAAAAGGCTAATAAAGTCGAAGCGAAAACAAGAGATGGTCGAAATCTATTTGAACGATTTGGAGGTGACTATGAAAAATGATGCCTTCTGCATTGACATGCATAAAAAAATCATGGAGGAAAACATTGTTCCCCCGATTTCAAATGCCAAGACAACCAAGCATGTCCCAGATACCCTTGAGTAGCATTTGGGTGTAAGGGAGAGCATTGAAATTGAAGATGAAGGCTAATCTAGAGCAAGTAACATGTATAATGATATGAAAATTTTGTCAATCCCATCGTTCTCACCACAAGTGGATGACGTCTATGAAGAAGTTGGAGAAGCAAGACACAAGGAGCACATAGATGTTCGTGAGCCCCACTATGCATATCCACAATTGCATGAAAATTCGATGATTCCAGCAACAAATATTTCTAATGATGATTTGGTGATTCCAGCAGAGAGCTTAATGTCGATGATTTGTGATTCCCGCAAATGCAGCTTGTTGATGATGATTTGGTGAATCCAATAGAACAAAGCTTGGTGATGAGAGAAAAACTACTATGATAAATCTAGTGATTAATATTTCCGATGTAAAATTTGATACACTATTTTTGGCTAATTATGATTGGTTGTCGATGCAAAAAAATCATATAAACATGATTCTATTCACCGATAAAATCCAACTTGAGTGAGTGGAAGACAACTTGTTTGCAATAACAATGTTTAGTGAAGAAGAGACAAAGACAAAGTCAAAAATAAAGATAAAGGAAGATCAAAATAAGGAAGCCCACAAAGATAAAATAGATACAAAGGCATAAGAAAATAAGCAAGTGCAATAGGATAAATCTCTCATCACAGAGAAAAGGAATAAAACCAAAGTTTGATTATGGAGATGTTTTTTACGCTTACCATTAATTTCCAATGTGTGCACATAGGATGATTTTGAAGAAGAAGTAAAGTTCCCTGAAGCCTAGCTTGCAATGCCATGTTTGGATGAGGCTCTACAAAGAAGTTGTAGATATGAATGTTGAGAGACAACATGCATGATGAACACATAAATGGAATTTTTGAGGTATCTGGATTTTTGGAGA
Source organism: Pinus albicaulis (assembly GCA_034641835.2). Lineage (NCBI taxonomy): Eukaryota > Viridiplantae > Streptophyta > Pinopsida > Pinales > Pinaceae > Pinus > Pinus albicaulis. Next base: position 512,378,633 of record CM076579.1, on the reverse strand, counting down.
GATTAAGTTTTATTATCATCTTATGGTTCGAAATAGATCGATGATGAAAAACACACTACATAATATAATATGTGGCAGTAAACCCACATACAAGTGAGTTTTTTGAAGAAGTCTAGGACATGCTTAGACATCTTGGAACAATAGAATACATGCACCGACAAATGAAGAAAACTCGAGTTTGAAGGATGCAAGAAAAATAAAAATATGAAACAATTTAGAGGCTTTGAGACCTATAAGAAGAGAAGAAAGAAAAAAAATCTAGTTGAAGTCAATTTTTTAAATTGTAAGCCTACGCTAAGACATAGAACAACACATATCTTAATTAATTTTTTATGTGGTTTCTAATTAAAGGGAGTGTTGGAGAATATAATTCCAACCACTTGCTAGGTGTCAAAAACATCCATCCAAGTTTCCTAGTTCGCTCACTGAGTCAGCTTTAGTTCGTCTCACTACGAATCTATTTATTGTCGATGTCTACAACGTAATTTTATTTAGCTCGATTCATAATAATGAGAAGAGAAATCCTCTAATCCACTTCTTTTTGGTTTTCAATTCTGTCAAAGTCTATATTTCCATCTCATGTTATCTGCGCTTGTAATTTTTGTTTCTATAACTTCATGTAATAATAAACATAATTTTTCTTATAAAAAAATAGTAAATTTGTATTCAAACTAACAATTTAGTATGTTAGCTCAGTAGCATGCAGTTCTAATCGCATGATCTACAATATGTTCATATAGATTATATCAATAACAAAATAACCAGAAAGCTAATCGTAATAGAACTTGGAAATTTACTCAAGAAACAACACATTGCTCCCCACTATGAACCCCGTACCAGTTCTTCCTGATCTATTATTTACTTTCCGCAAGAACCAATAACGTGTGTCTCGATTTTGGCTCTACCAATCATTTTTCTTAGGTTTTTTAATTTTTAATTTTTCTCTTTTATTTTAAGAAAAAAATGTTTTTTTCTTTCTCTTTAAATCCTTCTATTTTCTCTTGCTTTATTTCACGTAGACATAGTAATTTTTCTGCAGCTAAATGATATAATATGATTTTTTCTCTCCCATCATATTAAATCATTTTTTTGCCAATTATTTCCTAAGATTTTTTTTAGGGTATTTTTAGGGAAGGTTCATCTTGGACTATCCACCAACAATGATTTCCATCTCTGAATATTTTGGAACATAATTATTTATTAATAATAATTAATCAATTACATCACAATAATTAAATTGATTAAATCATGAGAAAAGTTTAAACATAACTTCCACAACAACCAAGTGCGAAAATAATCCATGTCTAAAATGTTCAACATCAACATAAAAAACAAAGAAAGTGTTAAATGGATCTTCCTTTCAATACCTCTTCTAACATAACACATGCACTCACATAAAGTTTTGCACAAAGGGAATATGTATTTTTTCGATTAATTGGAAAAGTTAATGTTATACAGGAACCTTATGCTGCTCATTCTTAGAGCTCGTGTGAGCTCTCCCTTCAGTCATTTTCCTTTACACCAAGAATTTCCACTCTTAGTACATGCTTACCCCCCATATATTCTACTAGTTAAAAGAAATGTGCTAGCAATGAAGGAGAAATTGGACATATGTGCAAAACTACCCAACACCTAAACTATAAATTTGTCGATATTGATTCACTTAATCCAAAATGCCAACTCATCAAAATAGACTCAATGTCTAGATCCTTCGCAGCATTACAAAATCCTCCTAATTTTAATTTATAAAAAGATAGAAATAAGATGAAAGTAAGATTTCTTCTAGCATTTGCATAATCCCCTTGGTCTTAAACAAATAAAATGTTTGGGCTATGCTCTTACATCAAAAATATTAAATATGAAAACTAATTATGAAATCCGACCACAATCTCCTACGGAAATATAATGACACCTCCCTATTATTTCATAAAAACTTATCAAAAAACATAAACTTGTTACTCATTCAATTCTCTTTACATGGATTGGTGCACATTCAATACACGGAAAAAGAATTGAATTAGTAAATGCACCAATGCATTGAAAACTGTCTCTTCCACAATCTACAGGATTTAGTTGATCATGGGTCAATAAAGAACCCTGCAATCACCTAATTGATAATATTCAAGCCTTTAACTTATTATAGACAAGAATTCTCTCTCATTGGGGCATTATGTTCTCTAATATTTTTTCAGTAGCCATGCAGTATAGAGACATAACAAATTGAAAGAAATATGGTTTCCTTGTGTGTTTCATCTCTTCAATCAATATTTTTAATTCGTTGAAATTATCTATAGAATCTAATTGTTAGGGATTTTAAAATAATTCTTTAAAATGAATGAGATAAAGCATTTCTATTTTGTTATATATAACTTGCACCTCTCCCTTGGTTTTCAAGAAAAGCTAAAATAATTAGAAGACTCACTTTGCTCAGAAGGAATTGTCAGCACACGTTTTTGTAGAAGAAAGAAATTCTAAATTATCCACAATAGTTTTGAATGTTTGTCCACCTTTCCAATGCAAAGTGGAGATAATCGGAATTTAACTTCTCCATTGTATCTATGACAATTCCTTTATTATAACTAAAATAAAAATAAAATAAAATAAAAATACCACAAAATTCTCAAAAATCCAACACTAGCAGAACTTATTTTTTCAAGTTTCGATCAAAGGTGTGACCTCAATAAAAAAAATGGAACGTGCAGTGGAGTTTTTTTTAGTAATTAATGGGCATTCCACAAATAAAAAACATAGTCCTTGTCAACTCTCTTTTGTTTTACCAGAATTAAATACCATCGAATTGGGAGTACAAAACATTTTTCTGTGGGATTTTACCCACACTTGTATTCGAATCCTGCAGTGCCTCTAAATCTCGCCATAAATGTAATGCATAAATACAATTCAACCTGCAAATTCAGCATATATGGGCTTTCCCCGTGGCATAAATAAGTTACTGCAATTACCAATTTAGTTTTACCCACCACTCGGGCTTTCCTGTGGCATAAATAGAGTTACTGCAATTACCAATTTAGTTTTACCCACCACTCAGTGTTACCCTCACTCCAATTTTCTGCCACTGTACCGCATATCACAGTTTCGCGTTACTTTCCCACCAGAATTATCCACCGCATCTCGCCCGTTGGCAGTGCCATTTGCAGCAGATTGAGCGATCCCTTTACCTCCCTGCAAACTCGTGAGGTTTTTTAACCAGCCGGACACATTTTATCATAACAATGATATTCTTACATATTGCATTTATTCCTGAGTGACGTAGCGGAATTGGTCATTTAGTTTCTCACCAAGAAGATGGGAATGCTTTGGTCGCCTCACAGATATGGTGCTGTAAGCCTACATATCGTTCCCTCTAACTATTGGGTGGGTGAGGTCACCCATTCATTCCAATTGTGCGGACTTGGTCATCAAATCCTATACCACAATGGTTCGGACAGTTTGGGTTTTGGTTGTAGTGGCGTTATGTTGTCCATTATTATAGGCGTTGTCTTATGGAAGTAACAATTTTGTCACGATGGCCAATTTCCTCTTTTCGGAATTAGGTAAGAAAATTATTAAGAAATTTGTTTGTGTTGAATCGATATCATTGAACATCATGAATGTGAGAATAATCTAGAATAATGTAGAAATAGAAGTGGTTATGGTTTGTTTGAATGAGAGTTTTATAATTATAGTTTATTTCCACTCAGTTCCAGGATTGTTGCCTCAAACATAGAAATATTAGGTGAGTGCCTATGCTATAAATATGTACGTTGTCGTTGGAGCTAATAAAAGTGGTGTGAGCTTTCTCTCACTTGTGTAGGTGTGTGTTAAGCGGATCGTAGACAACCTCTCCTAACCAGTCTTTCTCTCGCATAATAACGCAAATTCTCTACCTTATTATTTGTATCCTCCCGTCTATTTGCTAATGAAAAGTTGTGTCCCTTGGTGAGCGGCTAGAAGACCGTGGGCTCATTGACTATTTGTTTCCTTGCGTTTGGTGAGAGTGTATATGTTTTTGTCAGGCCGCAGAATCGTGCATCATTGAAGGAACTCCGGTAGCATGAGAGAAGTCATGGATAAGTGCTACCGGTGGTGGTCGATTTCGTAGCCTCTACAATTGATGTTGTGTGCTTTCATATCTGCTTTCGCAACGATCTCGTTGCAATCAACGTCTCCACAAACAAAGGCCTCGAGCTAGCCGTTGACAAGCCATTTTTTCTTTCTTGATGACGTTGATATTCAATTCCGCTCGGGCCGGAATGAATCGATCCACCTCTAATCCTCCAACCTCCCGCACATCCGTGAGCTTTGTTGTTTTCCTCAGTGCATAGTCTCCATTTTAAATCGTTGCATTTTGAGATACGCATCATTTGCTTCTCGCTAGTCCTCCTTCTACTCCTCCTTGCTGCTCATCACCGGCCCACGGTCCGCTATGCATGTGCCCAAGCCGTCCAAGATCTCGCTAACCTCCGGTGTCCCAAAGTTGAACGTCACCACCGGAAACTCTACCCTCACCTCTAAATTCATCGTGAAATTGTTGTCCATCAATCGAAACAAGAAGGTGGCTTCATTTATGACGCATTCTCCGCTGAAATTGTCATCCCACGGTGTCGAAAATATGCCAGGAACCATCCCCCGATTTCTTGGAACCGAAAGGATAACAACACGGCCCCCAATCTAGCATGGTTGTACCCGCCGCTAGTGCGCCAAGTCAATGACCTTCGTCGATTAGAGAATGTTGCCAAGAGGTTGGGCTACTTCTACTTCGGTGGAAGCAAGAGCTTTCAACAACGCATTCGTGACTCGCTACCAATTGAGCGCTGCGTGCCTCGTCGCACACCTTCTTTAGCCACGGAATCTCCGAGCCCATGGAGGCCACACTTCATTGTAGTAAATTAATTTTTAGAAATTGAATCTGGTCATTGACCGTTGAAAACAATGGCTAATCCTCTCCTCGATTAATATTTAAATGAACCCACACCAAACTTGACGGCGAAAGCTACGTCAATCGGGAAGTTTGGTGTTTCCGGTCACCGTTTCTCGAGTGAATACAACCTCTAGAAGATTGTCAAAGGTGATGTAGCTCGAAGCCCATCGCTTTACGCTGCGATTCCAGCATTGGGGGTAAGCGAGAAAATGAGAGAAAAGTGTTTTTGCGCATGTCTCGTAAAGGACAACATCATTCCTCACATTCGTAACTATACATATTCAAAGCACACGTGAAAAACTCTCAAAGGTTTGTATGAAACTACTAATGTAAACCACATTTTATTTTTAAAAACGAAGCTACTATCTATCAAAATGGAAGCCAATGAAAGCATCATCAGCAAATTTGTTTCTAGAATTAAAGACTTAGGTGATAAGCTTTCATCGACATTGGAGAAAAGTGTCTAGTAGCGATTTTCTAGTAACTATCGCTTTGAAGGCTTTAGTCCAAAACTATAAAGTCTTTATTTCGGCACTCTCGCCTAGACAAACCAGCCTCCTACATTTGATGTGAATTGGCCGGAATTATTCTTCAAGAAGAAGAGAGAATGAAAATTTTGGACCTCGATTCAAATGATTCCCGATTTCTAGCATTGAGTGAAATATCATTTCGAGGGAGACCATGGGACAGAACAAAGGTCGTTTTTCAAGAAAAGCATAAAATTATAACACATCCCGATTCTTAGCGTTAAGGGAAATATTGAATGTGATTATTGTGGAGAACCTCGGACATCTAGCTAAATATTGCTATAGAAGAAAGAATCATGAATCAAATAAGAGACATAGAAGGCATAATGGAAATTTCAAGGAACAGAGAGATCATCTTCACAGCTTACTAATGGATTTTAAAAATCTTAAATTGTTTTCTTTTCTCCGTATGCTACATTGTCTCCCAACCGATGATGAGACTGTACTTTGATTCATAGATTCTCGTGTGCATCAACTCATATGACTTGTAATAAATAATGGTATGATAAATATTACGAGAAAACATATGGCATACACATTTAGCTAGGATATAATAGGTCACACAAAGTCCAAGGCTATGGAATAATAAGTGTGTACTTACCTAATGGACAAATGAGATAGATTAATGATGTGATGTATTTTCCTAGTATTAAAAAGAATTTGGATATCCTGCATTTCAACCATCACCGATACTAATTTAAAAGTGGAATTTTGGGTAAATTGAGGTGTATTGTGAAAGATGTCCGTGACCTCACTACACGTGGTTGTTTCCATAGGTACCAAGGTTGGTGGATCGTGTAGCAAATTGGATGTGAAGATGAAGTGTCATGTTGCATTGACATCCACAACAACGCCAATAGCATATTTATGGAATCAAGCGTGTGTATGGATACCTAAATTAAAATGATTTATCGTTGTTGCAAAGAAAAAAATGGTTGAAGGTCTTCGTTATGAAGTGGTGAACATTTACCATGCAGAAGCTTGTGCATTTGGTAAGCAAAGATAGAGAGATGAGTTTCCCCATTCATACACAGAGAAAAGACAATATGATATACTTAAATTAATTCACACCGGTGTATGTGGACCTCTGCGTACTCAGGTCGCTCTGGTGGTGCTTCCTACTTTCTTATTTTTGCCGATGATAGATCTAGAGCATACATGGGTCTATTTCATACGAAGAAAGAGTGATATCTTTGAGTATTTTAAAGAATTCGTAACTTTGATTCAAAAGAAAACAGAAAATACATTAAAATTCCCCGCATCAGTACTCAGGGTGGTGAATATAAATTAGAGCTGCTTTAACAAGTATTGTAAATTTCATGGCATCCAACAACACACACAATACCCCATACTCCTTAGCAAATGCCTGTGTTGTTGAGAGATGGAATAGAACATACCCAGTGAGTGTGTCTCATAGTATGCTTCAAGCAAACATTTCTAATGGTTTCTCGGGAAGAAGCCATTAATCACCGCTCGCTTTATTTGAAGAATCAAAGTCCCACTAATAAATTTGCTTTTCGTACTCCTTTTGAGATTATTTATGGTAATAAACCCGATGTCACTATTTAAGAGTATTTGGATGTACTTCCTTTGCACATATTCCTAAGGACACGTGTATGAAAGCTTGATGCAAAAAGTAAATCAAGTGTGTTTTTATCGGTATTGTATAGACTCGTAAATCATATAAACAGCATTTGATCCCAATTCACACATAAGATATTTTCATTTCGAGATGTGGTGTTTTCATGGGAATGCTGACAAAAGTGATACAAAGAATGATGCTTGGCATATAACTAATGATGATCATGTCAAAATTGATACTTTGGTTAAACAGAAATTGTGAAATGTGCATAGGCACGTGTTCAAGATCGTAATGAAAGCAACATGAACACATCCAACAAGAGTGGTTCATCATGAGAGGAAGATCTCACCTCAAAGCGCCAGAATCATGGATGGAAACTCCAACAAGTATTGTAGAAACCAAGAAGGCCAACCCGACTAAACCCAAAGTCCTTACAAGGCATAAACATTATGTGCCTTGATGTCTAATATCATGAATTTTGTAGAACCGCATTGATTATGAACAAGCTAAAGAGCATGAACAATGGACAAACAAGCAAAGCGAATGATGAATATGACTCTCTTATGAAAAATAAAACAAGGGAAATTAGTTGAACTCGAAAACAAAGTTCCAATTGGAAGAAAATGGTTGTATGAATATAAATTTAAAGCAGATGGTAGCACCGATAATTTCATACAGGCGAGATTAGTTGCAAAAGGATATGCTCAACAAAAGGGAATTGATTATGAAGATACTTTTGCAATCCGACAGCTAAATTGAATACAGCCCAGAGTACGTATTACCTTAGCTACAAAACATCACAATTGGAATATACATCAATTGGATGTCAAATTATTCTTTTCCTCGAATGGTGATTTAAAAGAAGAATTTTATCTCCGGGTCTCAACCTAAAGGGTTTGTCAAAATGTGTGGGATAGGAGCATCTAGTCTGCAGTTAAGAAAAAGTCTTATATGGTTTTGAAACAAGTACGTCGAGATCATGGTATGTAAAGATTGATACCTTCTTTCATCATATTTGGGTTTGTGGAAAAGAATAAATGAACTCCCACATATATGTTAACAAAGATGAAGAAGGAAATGTTGCTTTAATATCTTTATATGTGGATGATCTCATTATCACAGGTGTAGTGCTTAGAAGTTAATTTGAAGAAATTAAAATTCAGCTTGTTCCCAGAATTTGAACTAAAAGATCTAGGTGAATTGCATTATTGTTTAGGAATTGAGGTATGGAGAGATCCTCGGTAAAAAATTGACTCACCCAAAGTAAATACACAAAGTAAATTTTTAAAAAGTTCAGTCATGAGTGACCGGCAAAGCTATGTCAACTCCCCTTAGAACAAACAGTAATGCAAAGTTGTAGAAAGAAGACGGAACTAAACAGAAAATGGAACTTTATATCGTCATCGTGGGAAGTCCTGGAAGTATCTCACCACCACCGTACATAGATAATGCATACTCGCTTAGTATCCTTAGTTAGTTTATGGCTAAGCCTTTAGGAAATCACTAGAACACTACAAAGAAAGTTCTCCGATACTTAAAAGGAACAATCAATTTAGGTATTCTCAGTATACCGATGAATCCGATTTTGCGCTCGACAAGTTTTTCTCGATTCAGTATTGGGAAGGAAATCTCATGCCACGTACGCATCTACCTCTCGCTATGCATTTCATATAGGATCGTGGTCATGCCATGGAGTGGTAAGAAACAACCATATATGCTCTGTCAAACAAAACTGCAAAGTACAAAGATTTCCACGAATGCAAACTCGTGAAGTTATTTGGTTGCGGGAGAATTATTGGCAGATATCGAAGAGGAGCAAAAGTGGTTCAACATGCATAAATTGTGATAATCAAAGTGCTATCAAATTAGCACGCAATCCAATATATCATACTCGTATCAAAACACATTTAGCCGCAATACCACTTTCAGTACGAGAGAAGATTGAATCAAATGAAATTGGTTTAGTATTTTGTAATTCCAAGGATAATATGGCCGATATATTTACCAAGCGTCTTGGTAAACTAAAGCTTTGAAGTTTTTAGAAGTAAATTAGGTGTTTTAGAAAATCCATTTTCTCCATTAATGGAGGATGTGAGAATAATCTAGAATAATGTAGGGAACAGGAGTGGTTATGGTTTGTTGAACGAGAATTTTATACTAGAGTTTAGTTCCACTAGTTCTAATTGCTGCCTCAAACTTAGGAAGATTAGGTGAGTGCCTATGCTATAAATATGTGATGTTTTTGTTGAGCTAATACAAGCGGTGTGAGCTTTGTCTCACTTTTTGCGTGTGTTGAATTTGTTTATTTAATTATGAAAAACTTTGAAAAATCGAAAATCTAGAAATTTAATAATTATAACCCAGATTTCTAAAAAAATTTATAAGTTTTATTCAAAAATTCATACCAAAAATTGTTTTATAGTAAAAATTATCACCTCATTACACTATTGATTATTTATATGTCGTTAAGCTACTCCAAAAATATTCTCCTTTATCAGGATTTCCTCAACCACAAGAGATTCACTTCAAATGTGACCGCATCCAAATACCAAATCCAACAAGCCTTTACTTTGCTGCACATCATAGAAGTTTCAGATAAGCCGATGTTAGTTTTCTTTACGAAAGTGAAGCATATATTTTGCAGATTCGCTACCATGTTGAGGTTACGCGTCTCGCAACATATCTTTAAAAGGAAACGACATTCAAGCGGATTAAGAAATGTTGCCGGCTATGTCGGGACGATCGCACATTAGGCCACGCATATAAAACTTGCAAGTAGGCATTTCTCACTCGTCTGACAAGAAAATTAATGTGCTCGACAAATATTTTAGGCATTATCACGCGGTAAGGCGTTCTTATTTGAAAACAACTCCCCTAGATGCCATTGTGTCCATGTGTGAGCCATTGGATCAAATGTTAGACGATTGAAACATTTTAGGCCATTAGATCCACAAGTATATATATATATATATATATTAATGTTAGTTTTTTTTTTTTTTTTTAATAAGTTAGATTGAATTTAGGTTTTGGTGAGACTATGTCAAATTACACAAAAATAAAAGTAAAAGTAAATTAAATAAAAGGATTGACATAATGTAATGAAAATTTTAACTAGGTAAAAATACAATAAAAAATAAAAATAATAAAATAATAATAAACTATAAAAACAACCCATGGTATTGACCCATGGTATTCATGCAGAAATTAAGATGGCCTATATCAATCTTAACTATGGAAACTATATACATATCTTTGGTATTGACCCATGGTATTCATGAGGAAATTAAGATGGCCTAGATCAATCTTAACTATGGAAACTTTATACATATCTTTAATTACGTAATTGTAGTTAAAAAATCTTACATGTTTTTTAGTTTATAATCATAAACAATTTTCATATTATATGATGTCAAACTTACTCAACTTTTTATTCTAAAATTTTAAAGAAAGTTTTTCACTACATAATTTTAGCTTTTATAATTTTTTTATTTTTCAATTCCAATGAAAGCTTACAAAAGAAAAAAGCCACTCAGTCCTTACTAGATTATAGTTTTACAAAATTGACACTATGTGATTAACAATAGAGTAAGTTGAGACAACATTAAGGGGTTTTTTTGTAAAATTTTTATCATAACCTTTCCCTCCATCCAATATATATTGGAGATTCTATAGTGTATTCTAGTTTATAACCTCATCTACAATCAAAGAAAATGGCTAGGGATGTCACAAGTTATCATTCACACAGTGATCTATTGACATTCTCAGTTGAAATGGATCCCCTATTAGATGCATGGTAGCCAGAGACACTAAAAAATTCAAAATAGATATATGTTATGACATACATATTATTGGCAAACCATCCAAATTTTCCATCTTATACAACAATTTATAACAATAACCGCTCAATTTACTCTCCAATTTTTTAAACCCCCACCCATAATCAGGAGATCACAGTGTAAAATCAAATGTTCCTGTGGTTTTTTTAAAGGGTTCATACACATAACAGACAATGAGAAAGTCAATATTGTGGTATAATAACTGATTTTAGAATCGTTGTGACAAATAAAACATCACATGAGCTCACAAAATATATCTAATGCTATAAGGATCTGAGATGATAACAAAGTTTTGAGTCATGATAACTAGGTGACAAACAAAACATCACAACAACTCACAGAATATATCCAAGGTTGCAATGAACCCCATACATTGTGATGGACATCATGGGAATTTTAGTGCACATAGAACACCACCCTAAAAATTCTATACTCTTGATCAATTTAGAATAAGCTAAGATGTCTAGATTGGATGTCGAGGTGGGTGGTACAGTAATTGAGGATGCTTCTTAAAGGGTAAGGGAATTTAGATACTCTATCCTTCCACCAAAGCTATAAAAAGTGAAACTCGTAGATTATGGTTTTACAAAATTGACAGCATGTGATTAAGATTAAGTTACAAACATCGGGTATTTAAAAAGTAATAAGAGGAAGGTACACGAGGGTCATGGTAATTAATCTGAGTCTTTGTAATATTTTTATTTAAAATAGTAATTTTTATTTGTATTTTTTTAAATGAATATTGTTAAATGTGCTATAGCATTTTTATTTAAAATAGTAATTTATATTTGTATTTGTTTAAATGAATGTTATTAAATTTGTAACTGCGTAAAATGTATTAAATTGATATTCTAATTTTTAAGATATTTATTTAAAAAATTCAAAGTATGGTGAGTTTTGTTTCATTAAGCTCTACTCTAGATGTGCAAAGAATGAATCTATCTCAAGTCCCAAACAAGATTCTTCTTTCTCTTGCTATTCTAGCTTGCACCTTACACTCCTCTCCTCCTCCTTTCACAAATGTAAACTATGAGGCACAAGGTAGTTGTTGCATATATGAACATTTATATATGATAAGAAAAATGTGATACTCTATTGTAATTTTCTCTACAAATGTGATGGCAAGTGTGCCCTAAATGTTGACAATTTCATGGTTAATGTAGTATAAGATACATGCAAATTTACAGTCTTGTATACAAGATCAAGAAAGTTATGACCAATATCCAACACCATACAGCAAGACGTGTTCACCAATTCAATAGCTGCTTCCAAATATCTCTTAGTGCTAGAGTTGTTTTTTCAATAAACTTGTTTTTACTACTCTTGAACTGATGAAATCCATCATTGTTGCATATAGGAGCATTTAGTTCTGATAAGAAAATTGTGATATGTGTTATAATTTTCTCTACAAAAGTGTTGGAGTTGTTTTCTCAATAAACTTGTTTTTACTGCTCTTAAGTGCTGAATCGATCTTTGTTGCATATAGGAGCATTTAGCTCTGATAAGAAAAGTGTGATATTGTGTTATAATTTACTCTACAAATGTGTTGGAGTTTATTTCTCAATAAACTTTTTTTTACTCCTCTTGAGTGGTGAATTCAATTGGCATATGTAGATGAACTTGGAGTAAACTCTATTTCTGTTAATAAAAATTCTCTTTATTTACATATATGCTAGATAGATTGTACTTGAATGTATTTAAGATATCTTATTTGAGTTACATGCTCATTTCATACTTGTTTCGGAGGATTATTAATCACCAAAGGAGTTTCACCCCCAATTTCCTATTACAATATCTATTACAAAATTTATATATATATGAACACATTATGTTGGTTTACATATATGTTTTCATCCCCAATTGTCTATTTCAATATCTAAAACAAAAATTTCTGGTTGATAACTCTTATCATCAATATCTTTGAAACCTCCACGACCTTCTTCCATGGAAGAAAAATTTGTCTTTCATTCCTTCACGATGGCTCCTTCTCTGCAACATCTTATTTCTTCTAGGGTACTCTTTCCTATGCTATTGCCTTACGACATTTCTTTTGCAACATGTGGTGCAATTGCTAGT